>NW_023590991.1:1442198-1490433 GCF_014843425.1 Jatropha curcas
CTGGTCTTCACCACTCTGGTCTAGCACTCGACTTCTTCAGTTAGGTCATTCAGATTCCAGGAACAGATTTTATTCATTTCTAGGAATAGCTCGAAAGGATCGATCATTTTCCCTGGTCAGAAAACAATAGCATTTACCCTGTGATTTAGGTAGGGATTAGGTTTTAAATTTGGCCTATTCCTTGGAATTAATTGACTGTTGATCACAGGTCTGTGCGGGTTCTTTAGCGTCCAGCACGCTCTCAGTTTGTGCCCGTTACCTGATGTACTCATAGTATTCGTAAGGCCGTAGTTCCTTGTAATGGTTGGGTGGCGGCCTCTGCTTCAAAAGGTTGATGTAGTTGCCTTGACAGCTCTCGGAAATACCAGAAAGGTTGGCATCCCGAGATCAGTATAGGTCCTTTATCGGGAGAACTTGACTGCCTTTCTCTATTTACCAACGTAAGGATTTCGTGGGGAGTGATGCTTTGCATATCGGTGGACTTTGCTTAGCTTGGGCCCTAGGCTTCTTGTATTTTTGAGGTTCCCGAGTCTTCTTTCAGTTGCCATTTTTGAATTAAATCCTCTACTTCGTTAGTAGTGGAAATGGCGATGGAACTCGGTAGGTTACTGAGTTCTGCAGTTGTTTTGGTAGACAACAGTCAGGATTTTGTGATGTTTATGTCTACCTGTTCTTGTTTGAAGGGATTGATCATTTGGCGAGCTTGAGTCCTCCACCATCATAAGGAACGAGGAAAAAGGGTTCGTTGTTCTTTATGCTTTGGTGGTTTCGTTCTTACCGAGTAAACATCCACTTCTATTTATAGTGGTACTGCGTGATTAAACGGCTTGCACATGTACTTCCCAGGTCTTCATTTTAGGACGATCCGGCTGGAAAACCACCTCAAGCAGCACGGTGAAGTGATTGTTTGAAACACTTGAGCAAAGAAGCTCGCTGTTGCAGTTCCCAAACGGGTTAGGGCCCCATTACATTTTCAGGTGCGTTTTTGGGAAAGTGGTTCCTTAAATGTCCATGTTGGGCATTTTGAACTTTGTTGGCAGGGTTTTGCTATCGGGGAACAAGGAAAGGAGCCATGTCACAACTTCCTTGTAGTGTCTTAGAGACAGTTATAGACCCTTTCAACAATTCTAGTTTCTTTTCATTTTCTGAAGTCTTCGCAGCTCAAAGCGCAGTTCTGGGGGCATGTCATCCAAGGCAGGGTTGAGGAGTCGGTTCGCAGCAGGTCCCTGATTTGGAGTAGCAGGATCCATTCCCCAGCGGAGCCCATTTCCATTTACCCACTACCTAGTTTCAGCTGTCTAGAGCAGTTCTACTGGGAGCTAATTGCTCATTAAGGTTTCTAGCTCATTCTTGGACTTCTAATTGTTCCATGAGATTTCTGATGATGTCAGCAAGTATGAATTGGTGGCAGTTGAAGTTGGATGAAGTGGTTGAGGTTGTTATAGCACTGTAGGTTGTGACTGAACTTGGTTAGGTACATCGAACGTGGGATCACCTGTCGGATAAAGGTAGCTGATTAGGGTACAGTTGCGGTAGTATTTGGTTATTCAGTGTAGCTAGAGGTTAGTTAGATCGACTCCTTTGTCTAATTGTGATGGACCTAAAAGAATTTTTGTGCTTCTTTTTAAATGTTTTTTAATATTTATGAAAACATGAATTGTTCATGAATGCGAACGTCCGTAATTATCAGTCTAATGTCTTAATGATATCGATTACATTCATTGGGTGCATACAGCCCTGAAGGATAGGTTCTATAGGATATGAATAATAAAAAAATTGGCTTAATTAGGAGACCTGGAACTTGATTACAGGATATACCATAAACACATGTGAGAACAAAGAGTTTTTTGGTGGAGTCAACAGTACGCATACTCATGGGGCCCCCAAAAAGGGATTAGGAGATGGTTTGCAGTAACAGGGGAGACGTTTGGCTGTCCGTACGACATAATCAAGGAGACCTGCCGTCAGCAGCTATTGCTATCAGACTCAGAGTTTGACAGCAAGAGAAGGAAATTCCATTTTGAATTCGTTTTTTAATGCAATGGGAGAAAAAGCATTTCAATCGTGCAGATAAATCAAACAAATTTAAATGTTTTCATTAACATTTTACAATTAAGTCAACAATTTCCTTTATCAAGTATTCTTAAAGAAAAGAAACACTTTGATTACCGTAGTTAGAGGTTTACCTGTACAAAACAAGCACAAAAAATTAATACACTAGAAGGCAGGTTGTTTGATGCAGCATTGTAGTTACCACTTTATGCAAAAATGATTAATTAATCCAGTTGAGTCGCAAATGCTCTGGATCGCCCTCCCCGGCAATAGGCATATAATGGAATTGACTAAGGGCAGAAATGGCAACGTGAAGTGGGAGTTCGCCACTGTGTATTTTTTGGAGTAAATTAGGAACAAACCCCTAAGTTGACTCCAATTTTTTAATTACCTATTTTACTAGAGTAATTATTCCCATGTTTAGGTATAGTGTTGCGAACTCGAGGTGGATCCGAGACCATATCAGGTTGAAATGAACTAAACCAATGAACTGAATGCTTTGCAAGGTTAGATTTATGTAATTTGGGGGGGACCAATAGAAATGTTTAAGTTGATTTCGACTTGCGCTCGGATTAAATCCAAACGTGCCTAACGTAACTCTAGTATTATGAGAGATCAATGCGACAGAGTTCGAATTAGCCCTTTTTAAAGGGCATCTTTGAATGGGTATGCTTAATGCATGGTGTGTGTAATGTTCGTGATTTTTGTTTAGGCATTTTTCCACAAGAATTTGATTGATTTTGATTGAGGCGTTTGTTGCCAAAGTGTTTGTTTAAGGCTCTTTAGCCAAAAAGAATTGATCTTAGGGAATTATGTTTGCCAAAAGTTGATGTGATTTAGGCAATTTGTTTGCCAAATGATTATTTGAGGCTTTTAGCCAAAATGGAGTTGATTTAAAGCAATTTGTTTGCCCAAAAGTGTTGATTGGCGCGCATTGTCGCCAAAATTGAATTTTAAGGCTTTTAGCCAAAGTTTGATTTAATTCAAGGCTTTTTTTTCAGCTTGGTTTTTTAAGCAATTTTTGTGGCTATAAATTGGGGGGGGGACAATCTTAATTATAGGCAATTTGTTTTGCCAAAAGTGATCAATTGAATTGCATATAGGCAAAATTTATTGCCAAAAAAAACGTGGTTATTAAGGCTATTTAGCCACAATTATTGATATAACTGGACTTTAAGCGGAACTGTTTCGAAATAAAGGTGATTGTACAATGTCATTAATTGCTAGATATTTAGCCAATATTTGGTCGGATTTTGGCTTTATAACACCAAGATATATAATTAACCGGGCATTTAAAGTTAATCTTATTATTGAAGGCAGTTTATTTTGCAAATTGATGACGATGAATGCATTAATATGCAGCAAGTTTAATTGCAGAATTGGGTGAAGAGAAATTATAGCAAATTTAAAATGAGGCAGAGTTTCGTTTATTAACTGAGTCATTGTCGGCCCACTTCTTTAGCTCCAGGTTAAGCTCTCGTTAGAGGTATTTTATTAAGTAATTTAAATTTAAAGTGACAAATTAACCAAAGCAGGAAAGAACTAAAGCTAAATGAAAATGCAAAAAGCAGTACACAGACGCAAGGGCGTAGGGAGAAGAGAGGCATAAACACGACTGAGTGAGTGAAATGAACAATCATGGCTGGTATCTATAAGGAACACAGGCGGAGGGCGTCAGAACCGCGTTGACGGCGGTCAGAACCACCGAAACCCTGTCCGCTCGCTGGTTTTTTTTTCATATCGGAGAGCTTTTTCGGGAGTTCTTTACCTCAAAAATTATTCTTGGAGTACCTTGGCGTCTCCCTCGCACGTCCCGGAGTTTTAAGGTGCCATATTGAATACTTTCGGTGAACTTGTTGATATGGAATCGGCCGGCGGATGTTTGCAGTCGAGAAAAATAAGCTTTTTGAGCTTAAATTTGAGTATTTACAGAAACTGACCTTTCTGAACTTGATCATCGAATAAAATTGCACATCAATTCTCTATATGTTATTCGTGTATGAAAAAATGGATTTTGGAATGTGTTGATTGTGGAAATATTGTCACAGTATGGTTGGAACCTGTGAATGAAGCTTTAAGGACCAAGTTCAAGCAATTAAATTTTTATCCAGAATTACCTCTGACAGCGAACTAGAGGTCTGATGCTCAGCCTCGGTGACGACCAGCGACTGACTTTTGCTTCCTGGAAGACACGAAACCGGAACGGTGCCAAGATAAACTATATAACGAAAGTGTTGAAGTTCGATATTGAGTTTCCTCCCCAATCAGGTCTGCACATTGCATTGTAAACCACTGATTTTTTGCGGATAATCCAGCAAACCATAATATATTGGGCTTTAATACGAAGTAATCTCTTCAAGGCATTCAATGTTTGATTGGTTGGAATTTGCTGAACTGTGAAAAGTCTTATTGACGATGTAGGTATATCAAGCAGGTCCATAAGTTAAGTTTGAGGCTAAAAGTTTATCGATATGTTTCTCTGAACGAAAGGCTTCGACTGTTGTGGGGCCTTGACAAGAACATCTTGATGCCATAGGTGTTATTACAGCTTTTGCACCTTTCATTCCATTTCTCCAAGTATCTTACGAATGTAATGATGCTGAAGACAGAAAGATAATCCTTGGTCGGCTGATTCATATCAATAATAGACAAATAGATCGGCTAGTGGTCTTAAGAGAGAAATCGATGCAATATGAATAATAAGATTTATCAATAACTTGCCTGCTATTTTCTGTGGCAAAAAGATCTCAACATATTTACAAAGAAATGACAGCAAATCGTCGTGGGTTGTAATTGATAAAGAGTGATCTGTAGTTGCTTGAACAAACCATTTTTGCAATGGACAACCTTTAAGCTTGAGTTACGAATTGCGCGCGGAGTTTGACGCACAGATATTAAAGGCTTTTTCACAAACTGCAATTACCGGTTGAGTGTTATAACAAACCAGGCGGTTGTTGCATGTAAAGCATCGTTCACGAAGAGACCATGTAAAGAACGCATCTGTTAACATGTAGCTGCAAATTGGGCCATTTTGTTATAACGCAAGTGTTTTTTGAAAACAATGCGATAGTGGCGGTTTGGCACTGGACTAAAATGTGTTCATCAAATCAACCAGGCCTTTGGGCTATAGCCCTAGCCACCAATCGCACTTTATATTTATCAATCGATGGAACCATCGGCCTTCTTTTTAATCTTGAAAATCCACTTGAATCATATAGATTCTTGGTTATTTTGAAGGAACCAAACCACGTCCCATTTTTATCAAGCATTATACTTATCTGACATGGCTGCGTCCATTCTGGACTTTTTAATGCTGCGAACCCAGTTGGCCTCTACAGAATAATAGGTACTTTGTAAAAGTTGACTGCACCTGTTTATGTTTAAGATATTCATTTTTGAGACGAGTTCGCCATAGGTGAGTAACGAATAGGATAGAGGTAGACATGATGGTTCACTAGATACTTGAATATAACGTGGAGAACAAAAGATAGGCGAAGCCTGAATTGTTAGCACAGATGATGGGAGACGTTTGCCATGGCAAATGTCCGATCAACAGGTAGAGACGACACAATAGATCAGGAATGAAGGACCATTAGATCATGGACAGGAGAAGCACCGCAGAATTACCGAACCTATACCACAGACGTTGAGAGAATGGTACGACGAAACTAGAAGAGGGACAGAATCGGAATTTAATCATACGCACAATTAGCAAGAAGTCTTCAAGTATTGATCGCAACAAAGAAGCCACAGGGAAGGTGATCCCTCAACAAAACAACATGTCGCGACCTTTAAGCCGTAAAAGTATTGAACATTTACACAAATAAGCACATCTGGATTGATCTGAATTAGCCAAGAAACAAACATGGTAAGGACTTCGAATCAATTTACTATCTTAGTATTAAGGTCGCAAACATGGATACATAGACACCCTCACACACGTAACAGAAAAAGTTTGGTTGATTTATGAAAAGTTGGAAAAGGAGGAAAATTCGGAGACTGGTTGTTGGCAAGCAGTTGTTAAATAAGTACAGCCTTGGAAGCGTCGTCCAAAAGAGGGGGAGAGGACGCATTATGGAAGAGGTCAACACTGTTTCTAAGTGACGATGTGTCTTTTCACAGACCATGTGTTGAGGAGTGTGTGAGGAGTCTATATGAGAGATTTCCAATTTTTGAAACAATGGCCGAAAGAGCTAAAAATCCCACACATCGTATAAAGAAACAATTTTTATTTGAACACATTGTTTCTACCAACGCTGAAACATGGAAAATAGATAAACATCGGATTTTGGTTGGAGGGGATAACCATAGTTACTTTTGAAATAGTGATCAACAAATAAGTCATATTTAAACTCAATGGAAGAATAGGCGCAGGAACCAAAAGAATTAGTATACAGCAGATTGTAAAGGGCGAGGCCTTAGATAAAGAAGTTGGACAAAAGGCTAATCGATGGCTTTTATTTACATTATGCAGAATTACAATTCAATAATGAGATGTTCGACACAGGGTTAAATTAAACTTGGAAACAAGATAATGAAAATTTTTGAGAAGACGGATGACCTAAACGTTTGATTGACGAGGAGTTGGACGAAGCACGAAGGACTTGAACATTAAACAGATGGCATGGACTTTGGATGGTAGAGATAGAGAATTTGTTCAAGCACTCCCCTTGTGATTATAGTCCCGATTCAAAGGTCCTTGAATAGGAAAACAAGTGGGAAATAATAGAACCATTAGTAACACATTTGGAGCAACAGAAATAGATTTCTTATGGACGAGGGAAAACAAAAACATCTCTAAACAAAGGTTTATAAAGTAAAAGAAATTTCTTAGAAGGCCAACATGTGAAATATTAACCTGTGCCACAGTCACATTGCAATTTCGTCCCAGCCTTATAGGTGAGTGGGAGGAACAGATTCTGCCAAATCATGGGCGATATTGTGAAGAAGGCACAGAATCTAAACCCAGTAGAAGGCAGTAACATTTTAGACGGGGTTGAGGAAGTTGTGTTCCTTGAATAGGCCTCTGCCTTTAACATGTTTACATTATGCAAGGCGTACCTATTGACTTAGGAACATCGAATTACTCGTTTAGACTGCAAAGAACAGATCAGACCACTCTTACCAATCTGTGACGTGTTGTGCTGCGAAACGTATCAGAAGTAGGCAGAAGAATGACATAGGCTGTCGCGAGTTATTCTCGAGTGAACCTTGATTTGCTGTTCGGAATGGAACTATAACTCGAATCAATTTTCTTCAGATAACTCAGAGCAGCAACTTAATTTTGGTTCATCAAAGAAATATGGTATCTCGAACACGGACAGCAGCAGCTATCTCGAAACTCAGCCAAACTCCATCACAAGGACATGAATACCAAATCGAATCTGAATAGGATGCACACAGGAAAGATCATTGGCAAAGTACTTTGGCATCTTGTAAGTATTTCGTGAAGGTTTATTGTCTTTTTCGCCAGTAGGAAAGCGTTATGCAAAGATAAAACACGAGTGGCAGATTTTATTAGCAAGGGATTTCTGAGCTTCTCCCATGGCCTCCGCTGCAGTTTCGCTTTCTGCAACAGTATTCATGGCTGAAAACTTTGGTAGATTGGCAATATGTACAGAATTAATTGATTTGACCCAAAGCAAAATCTAATCTGGTTGACAATTTCTTATACCGTTCTTAATATGGTGCAGAGAGGACAGGAAGTGCGATTAACATAACCAGTAAGGTTATGGACCGACGAACGGGGCAGATTTTGACCCTATGTTGGATAGTTTGTAGAAGAAAAGTTTGAGAGGAACTGTGATCCATTATAGTATCAGGTCATTTCCCAAGAGGAATGACTGTGATTGGGACGTGCGGAGCCATAACAATATAAGTTAAAAGCGAAAGAGAGAACTTTCCCAGAAGAAGAAGAGAAAA
Organism: Jatropha curcas; assembly: GCF_014843425.1. Next base: position 1,450,173 of record NW_023590991.1, read on the forward strand.
GGACGGGAAAAAAACTAAGAGAGTTTTTAATGCTGCTGATTACAAATTCTAGAACATTACGATTGATGAAGAGGTTGTTATTCGTATTGATACTGTAGGCTATTCTTATAAATAAAGTGGTTAAACAGTCCAGGGCTAGCTTATCTTAGGAAATACAATACAAATTTCAAGCTATAACCAACTATTATTTTTGACAGTTGGTTAACAACTCGTGATGTCATTAAGCTTTGTACGTTGTTGTCTTTTTCTTCTATATTTATCTTTTCTTTTATTTCTCTTTTTTTTTTTCAATTTTTTTTTCCTTTTCTTGAAAACCTTATCCTTAGAATCAATGGTGATTATTTTCTCCCATCACTCCAAGGTTTTCAATTCCCTCAGCTTAGTTGAGGGAGAGACAATATTAATAAAAGCACAAGATTTAAAATTAATTTTATAAACAGAAGATAATGTTTCTTTTCTCTAAATTCCCTATTGTCTTATGTGAACACCTAATTTTGAGGCTCAAGAGGCAATTCTTTGGAGCTGCAAACGTCGCGTCGGACGGGATCATTCAAAATTTCACCGGAAGTTTGTGCAATATGGTACTTGAAATGTCGAAATTACTGAGGATCACGAATGGTGCTCGGAAATATTTTTTGGAAGTCCGGAACTCCCGGAAAAGCCTCGGACGGAAAAAAAGGCACGCGATGTCGCCCGGCAGGGGTGGGCATGCCACCTAAAGGACGGGGCGCCGCGATACATGGGCGGGAACATTGCCGCGGCACGGCCGGGCACGCCCGCTCTCTTTAGGCGGGCAGGCGCAGGCCCGGGGTGCGTTTTTTCCTATAAAAAGAGGCCGGGGCTCATTTGAACCAGTCTGTGTTGGACGACCTCTTTTCCTTTACGCTTTTGCGATTCTTTTATATCGCTTTTGCTCTGTTATTTTATTTTTGCTTTCATTTTTTCTTGTTAAGTGGCCATTAAAACTCCATTTTAATTAATATTTCCCTTAACGAGGAGCTTAACCTGGAGTTAAGAAGCGGTCGGAGATTAAATCAGGTACACAAACTAAACTACGCCTATTTAATTTTAGCACTTCATGCATGCTTCTTTTCTACTCCTATTAACTCTATAACTGCCTAAATGCATCCATATCATCCACTAGGCAAATAAATTGCCTCAATCAAATAAAGATTAAGTTTAAACGCCCGATTAATTAATAATCGTGGTATTAAAGCTTAAATCTGACATTATTGGCTAAAGAAGCCTAGTTAATCAATAACTATGGTGAGCCTTTATTTCGAACCAGTTCTTGGCCTAAGTCCAGATTAATCAATGATTGTGACTAAAAGGTTTCTACTTAAACACGTTTTTTTTTATGCAATAAATTGCTATAACTTTCAATTTAATTAATCACCTTAGGAACAAATTGCTTGCTTATAAGTGAAAATTAATCTCTTTTATAGCGACAAATCGCTTAAATCAATTTCTTTTGGCTAAAAGCCTTAAATCAACCTTTGGCAACAATTGCCTGAATCAATTCATTTTGGCTAAGAAGCCTTAAATCATTCAATTTTGGCAACAATCGCCTAAACAATCAATCTTTTGGCAATAATAAGCCCAATTAATCTTTGGCAAGCAAATAAGACCAACTTATCTTTTGGCAAGAATAAGCCCAAATCCTTTCTTTTGGCAAAAAGCCTCAAATCAACATTTTTGGCACCAAATGCCTAAAACAATCAATCTTTGGCAAATGCCTAAAACAAAAAATGCACAAAGCATACACCACTCTGCATTAAAGGCAATCACCATCTTAAAGCCCTCTAGAAGAGGACCTATCGAACTACGTTGACTTTTAGATCTTCCATTCAAACGGGAAAGTATGTAGGCACGTTCGGGATTTACCCCGAGCGGTCAAGTCGCATCATTAAACCTCACTTAAACATTCCATTGGTCCAATTATCTTGCAAAGCATTCATTTTTTTTTGGTTTAGGTTTCATCAGCATGACATTAGTCTCGGGATCCACCTCATGTTCGCAGATTTATGCCTTAGACATTGGGATAATTAATCTAAGTTAACTTTAGGTTAATTAAAATTGGAGTCATTTAGGGTTTTTTCCATAGTTTACCCTAAAACAATTAAACAAGGGTGCGACTCATACATTCACGTGCATTTCTTCCCTTTAGGTCACATGCATTCATTATGCCTATTATATTTTGGGTTGGGGTCACAGTTTGGCGAACTCTGCTGCGGGAGGCTTTATGTAATCTTTTTTGCATATAGTGGACCTACCAATGTTGGACTAAACTAACCTGCCCTTCTTTTAGGCATTACTTTACCTATTGCTTTTTGCAGGGACCTGACATAAATCGGAGTGTTTTTTCTTTAGAATTACTCGATGAGGGAATTGGAACTTAAGTGACAAAATTTGATTAAGACATTATAAATTTGTTGATCTATGCACGAATGAGAATCTTCTTCTCCAATTGCCATAAAAAAATGAATTTTCAAATGGAATTTCTTCTCTCTTGTTCAAAACTTCTGAGTCTGGCAAGCAAGTACGCTGAATCGGCAGGTCTCTTTTGATATGTCGACGGGACAGCCAAACGGCGTTGCCCTCCCTGTTACCGCAAACCGCCCCTACTTTTGGGGGTGGCCCATAGGTATGCGTACCGTCCTGGACCCCACGTTTGAAACTCTTTGTTTCACATGTGTTAGGTTATATCCATACTCAAGGTTCAAGGTCCCTTATTAAACCGATTTTCTCTATTTGAGTCATAGCCTATAGAACCTCCCCTTTAGGACTGTATTGGCACCCTGTATGCACCCAATGATGTGAATCATATTCATTAAATGGTTTGGCGTGTTGTTATGCGCATTCACGACATATCATAGGCATGGGATAAACACAAAGGGAGCAGAAAAACACCCTTTTACTTTCAGTCATGCACAGTTAGACAAGAGAGTCAATTCACCTCACATCAGCTACCTGATACACCGACCACTGTACCTAATCCAGCTACCCTTACCCTTATAGGTGCCCACAATCCGAGTGCCTACCCAAGTGCCAGACACACCTACAGTGCTATCACCAGCTTCACCAGCTTCACCAGCTACGCCAGCTTCGCCTACAACTCCAACAACCTTATCTGCACCAATGGCATCACTTGCTGATTGATATCCAAACCCTCATTGAAAACTAGAGGCAGAATGGAGGCCAGAATGGAGGCCAGAATGAAATGAGGCACTAGCTGCGCCAAAAGGAAACCACCCTGATAGCTGAACTGGGAAATGGATGGTAATGGCAATGGGCTTCCGCTTGGGGAAGTGGACTTGCCTCCAACCAGGGTCCCTGCTGCTGAACTCTACAAACCCTGCCCTAAACCTGGATGAGATGCCTTCTAAAACTGCCTCTGAGCTGGAAGCTCAGAGAATGAGAGAGAAACTAGAGCTCCTAGAGAAGTCCATCACTGCTCTCAAAACCCACAAGGAAGTGACATGGACTCTTTGTCTTTGTTCCCCGAAGCCAGGTTACCAACTAAATTCAAAATGCCCAACATGGACAAGTTTGATGGAACCACTTATCCTAAAACACATTTGAAAATGTATGTGGGTGCCCTAAACCCATTCGGATTGAGCAGTGAGCTCCTTGCTCAATTGTTCTAACAATCTCTTACCGGTGCTGCATCATTAAGATGGTTTGTTAGCCTTAATCGGTCTAAGATGAAGACCTGGGAGGATATCTGTAATGCATTCAATTCACAGTACCACTACAATATGGAGGTGGACGTTACTCGAAGAGAGTTAGAGACCACCAAGCAGAAGAATAATGAGCCTTTCTCCTCGTTCCTTACGAGGTGGAGGGCCAAAGCTGCCCAGATGATTAATCAGCCTTCTGAGCAGGAGCAGGTCAATATAATAATAAAAAACCAGCAGCCTGTTTACCAACAACGGTTGCAAACCCAGTACCTACCAACGTTCCAGTCGCTCATCGCCACTGCTACAAAGGTGGAAGATCTGATCCAGATCTTGATCCAATGGGCAACAACTGAAAGGAAAACGAACTCAGGGACCTCTAAGTTACAAGAAACCTAGCCAGCCAGGCAAGGTCTACGAAGTGGCAAGCATCACTTCACTCCACCAACCCCTTACGAGTGGGGAATATGAGGATGGTAATCAATCGAGAAAGAACATACAGCTGACCTTGGAAATGCCAAATCCTCTTTTGGTTTTCCGAGAGGCTGTCAAGGCCAACTATATCAAGCCTTTAGAAGCAAGGCCACCTCCCAATCCACTACCGAGAAACTATAGGCAGATGAATACTGCGAGTATCATCAGGGATACGGGCACAAGACCGAAGCCTGCTGGACACTCAAATCAAGAACCGCATACAAGACCTGGTAGACAATGGGTCAATCATCCCAAGAAGTAAGCCAAGCATTAGCACTAATCCCTTACCAAATCACGGGGTAAATGCTATTGGTTCTGACCAGAAGTTAATCGATCCTTGATCGATCCTTTCGAATTGTTCCTAGAAAAGAATAACATCTGTGTCTTGGATTTGAATGACCTAACCGGAGAACTTGATGCTATAACCAGGAGCGGGAGACAATATGAACCGTTAGTTTTGGACAAAGTTCAAAATAAACCCTACCAGAGGGCAGAGGAGCCAAAGGAGGACCCGGTGCTGTCACAATTAAAAAAGACACAAGCTAGGATGTCAATCTGGGAACTTTTGGCATCATCCTTTCCTCATCGCCAAGCTCTTTGCAAGGCTTTAAGTCAACTTCAGACGCCTGTGGAAGTTAGCCCTGAAGTGCTAGTATCCACCCTCACCCAATCATCTAAAACATGAAGCATCGGTTTCTCTGATGACGATCTGATGAACGATTTGACCAAGGAGGGAGGCAGTCATAAACAAAATGCTCTTTATGTCACTTGTTCAGACCTCGAGACAACCCGGTGCCCATGGTTCTCATTGACAATGGGTCGCGTGAACGTCTGCACCAACTGAGAGTAGCCAAGTCTGTCTAGGGTTGGAAGAAAAACCTGACTTCACTCCCCTCGGACCAGATAGTGAAGGCCTATGACAAGCACCCGGAGGGAAAAGTGTTGGGGGGTTTGCTTAACGCGTAAAGTTACGGTTGGGCCAGCTGTGGGATGGAGTCCCTTCCAGGTAATTGAATGACCGACTAAGCTTCAACCTGCTTCTGGCTGACCAATAGGATACACCACACTAAGGCAGTACCCCTCGTCCTTGCACCAAAAGTCAAGTTTCCCATATGAGGGAACAAAGTTATACCATTCAGGGAGATGACTACAATCAACTCAAAAAGCCAAAGGGCCAGGCCTCTCTTGGAGGTCAACCCTGAAACTGCCAACCTACCCTTCGGGATTTCAATATGATACTGGTGCAGTTCATAGAAGGAAAGACTGCAAACTCTCGGAATTCTCTTTGATTTTTCGAGACGTGCAAATAAAACTGCATAAACGTGCCCTTGATGCTTTAAGAAATGTCCTATCTGCCAGAATGGCTATGGCCAGATCCCGGGAAAGCATAACCCCAAACTGCAAGCCTGGGGAGTGTCCAGTGGAATGAAGGGAACCTTCGGAACTGGGTTATGAGCCCACTGATGAGACCGGCCGAGAAAACCCGAAGAGGAAGTAGAGAAAGTAATACAGATGCGACCTTACCTATTGACATCTGAACAGCTACTTCTGCAAACCATGGAGAAAAGCAGTTTCCTTACGGTGGCTTCTGGGAGCCTTTTTGCTGCCCAACCGTTAAGAAGATGCTGCCTGGGATAGAAATATTCTCGGATGTTTGGGGCAACAAGCCCGAGGTAGTAACCGAGCTGGAAGCAGAAGACTTCATGCAGCCTAATCTCTTTGATGAGGTTGCAGTTATCACCGGAAGTGATGTGAATCAAGACTTGTCTAGCCTGATCAAGCCGAGCGAAGGACCTCTTGACAATTGGTACGCCGAGGAGGAGCTCACTGCTGACAAACCCCCTCCCGAGTCAAACCTAGTATCTCACTCTGTAAACAAGTCCTGTATTGAGTCCGAATCTGAAACCGAGTCAGAGTCTAGTTCTGAGAGTCTAGTTCTGAGTCGTCTCTATCGATCTAGAGGATGCCAGATTTTCCAAAATTGATGGTAATCTTTGAAAGACGATTCCCTTCATAATCAATAAAGGCTTGCAAATTCTTGGAATTACCCTGCGTGTCTATCTTTCCAAGCAAATGCCAAGCAAAAGTATAATCAAATAAATGAATAAAGAATGAAAAGGAAAAAATAATGATTGGCAAAGATAGAAAATAAATACACATACATTGCAATCTGATTGCATGAACAGGGAAACATATCAAGTGAATGTTTGAAGAAATTTGTTGATTGCTTCATGTGGAAGGCGAGGCGAGTGACATCACGGGAATTGACCCAGCAATAGTGGTGCACAAGATTCCAGTGTATCCGGAAGCCAAGCCGGTGAAACAAAAACTCAGAAGACTAAAGACGGAATGGTCCTTAAAAATCAAGGAAGAGGTTGCCAAGCAGCTAGAGAATAAGTTCATAGAACCCATCGCCTACCCGACTTGGTTAGCAAACATAGTGCCGGTTCCTAAGAAGGATGGAAAGCTGCGAATGTGTGTGGATTACAGGGATTTGAATAAAGCTTGTCCGAAGGATGATTTTCCCCTGCCACATATTGACTTACTGGTGGATCGAATGGCTGGAATTGCAATGGCGGGACACGAGATGGTCCTCTTTGAACCGATCTTGCCGTCGGGTACAATCAAAGATGATGCATTTTGCCAGACAAAGAGAAGACGGCATTCATCACGGGAATGGGGAACCTACTACTATAGGGTCATGCCCTCGGGCTCAAAAATGCCGGGGCACCTATCAAAGAATTTTGGCAACGAACCATCTTTCACGAATGATTCATAACAAGGAGGTGGAAGTGTATGTGGATGATATGGTGGTTAAGTCAAAAACAACCGAAGAACATATCAACAAGCACTTGAAGAAAGTTCTGTTCTTCCTTAGACTTCGAAAGTATAATTTGAAGCTCAACCCGGCAAAATGTCTGTTTGGAGCCACATCCGGAGTATTTCTGGGGCATATGGTTCGTCGGAAGGGCATAGAGATTGACCCTTCGAAAGCCAAAGCTATTCTGGAAATGCCAGCACCAAGGACAGAAAAAGAAGTCCGAGGCTTCTTGGGAAGGTTACAGTACATTAGTCGTTTCATCAATCAGTTGGCCGATACCTGTGGCCCAATTTTCAAGCTACTTAGGAAAGGAGTGGCAGTCAAATGGAATGAGGATTGTCAGGCGGCCTTTGACCAAGTCAAACAATACCTGCTATCCCCGCCAGTCTTACAACCACCAAGGCTAGGAAAGCCTTTGCTACTGTACTTGTCGGTAACAGAAGAAGCAATGGGGGCCATATTAGCTCAACAAGCAGAAGATACAAGGATAGAAAACGCCGTGTATTACCTCAGTAAGAGGATGCTGGAATATGAGTTGAAATACAACAAGATAGAAAAGTTGTGCCTGGCTCTAGTCTGGGCCTGTACCAAGCTGCAACACTACCTCTCGTCTGCTTGCAACACTACCTCTCGTCTTACACTACACAACGTAATCTCTGAAATCGAACCCCTTGAAATTCCTTATGGAAAGGCCGGTTACTTGACTGTAAAGATGGCAAAAGTGGGTGTCAGTGCTCGCAGCCTACGATCTTAAAAATTTGGTAACAACGGAAGGCAGTGAAAAGGGCAGAGCCTTGGCTGATCAATTAGCAGAATTGTCCGGTCGAAAGAACCAAAATGCCGGAAGTAAGAATTTCCCTGAATGAAAGACCTTGTTTGAGCTTGGAAGGTGAGGTATGGGAAAGATGTACTTCGATGGAGCTTTTCAAACTACCATGGAACGGGATTGTAGTCGTATCAAAACTCCTTGGTGGAGAATACGTCCCAATCGCAAGTCCAAACCTAGATTTCGACTGTAAAACAACAACGAAGCCGAATTACGAATCCCTGTATCAAAGGGATTAGAAGCAGCCTTGGAAAAAAGAAATAAAAACCTTAGGGTTTCGGAGATTTTGACCTGATAGTCTCTCCAAGCTCTAAGGAAAATGGAAAATTGAAGGAGAGCGGTTGTTCCTTACCTACGACGGCTTGGACGAGTTAAGCTCCAAACAGTTTGAAGGAACTTAATCTTTCCACTACCTGTCCACGCGCCAAAAATCCAGTTTGCAGATGCTCTGGCTACTTTTGGCCTCCATGGTAATGTAGGGGAGATCAAATCTATTCGACTCTGACGGTTCGGCTGCAAAAACAGCCAGCCGCATGTCAATGATTAGTCGAATGACAAGCCGTGGTTTTGGGATATACCGAATTATCTCCAATGAAGCTTACCGGAGAGGTCCAACAAGACTGATCAACGGACATTGAGACAGTTAAGCATCTGGTATTCCTTACTGGGGGAAGTTTCTGTATAAAAGGAGTTGGAATGGCCTGCATCTAAGGTGTGTTGATGAAGGAGAAGCTCAAAGCATCAATGAATTCCTTACACATGGGGAGTCTGGTCCGCACAATGCAACGGGATACTTTGGCTCGGAAAATTATGAACCTGGTTTATTACTGTCGACCATTAAAAAAAAATGGGCCCCAGATTGCGTGAGGCACGCGGCTAGAAGTTGCCACGAATGTCAGGTTTTGCTAAGCTAACAAAGACAGCCTCCGGTCAAGTCCTAAATCCCATTAAATCTAAATCCCATTACTTCACCATGGCCTTTCGCCACTTGGGGCATAGACGTGATCGGAAAGATCCATCCAAAGGCTTCCAATGGCCATCAATTCATCATGGTTGCTGTTGATTATTTCACTAAGTGGATTGAAGCAGCCTCCTATTCGGTCTTGAATGCCAAGAAGACAACACAGTTCGTTCGTACCAACATCCTTTGTCGGTATGGAACACCATTCGAGATCATTACTGATAACGGGTCTAACTTTCAAAGTGAATTTTCAGACCTACTGAAGCAAAAGAAGATTCAGCATCACAAGGTCCTCACCCTATCGCCACATTCGCCCTATCGTCCACAAACAAATGGGGCGGTGGAGGCCGCAAATAAGGCTATAAAGGTCATTTTGCAGAAAACAGTTCAAAAGCATAGAGCTTGGGACGAACAATTACCAAATGCCTTGTGGGGATACAGGACTTCAATCAGAACGCCTACTGGGGCAACCCCGTACTCCCTAGTATATGGAATGGAAGCTGTGTTGCCTATTGAGCTAGATGTTCAGTCGGCAAGGATTATCCGGGAAAGCCAGATCAGCGAAGCAGATTGGGCTGAGAATTATCATTTGCAGCTTTTGGGTATGGATGAAAAACGATTGCGAGCAATCCACCCAACTCTAAGTTTATCAAAGAAGAATGGCGCGACATTTAAACAAGAAGGTCAAAGACCGGAAACTGGAAGAAGGTTGTTTGGTTCTGAAGGAAATTAAGACAACCGGTCATAGATCCACGGGGGAAGTTTCCGTTCCTCAATTGGGCTGGACCCTATGTGTTGAAGAAGATCTTGTCAGGCGGAGCCCGTTATTTTGGACTGGATTTGGATGTCCTTGGAATTCACTAATCCATGTTAATTTAGATCAGTTAAAAAGATATTTTGTTGGTATTGGTAATCATTTGCATAATGTAAGAATGAACTACATTAGACCTGATTCTCTTTGGATAAAAAAAGAAATTAATATATCGGAGATTGGTAGGCAAGCCTTCATTAGGCGCGGTCTAAACAAAAAAAAATCATTTTTATAATTTCATTCTTTCTTTTTCTTCTTTGCCAAATAAAAAAATATAATAAGAAAAAAGGGGAAGAAAAGAAAGAATCCCCGCTAAGTCGAAAACCGAAAGGGCGGCTTAGGCAAAAGTCGGCCCGCTAAGCTGAAAACCTGAAAGGGCGGCTTAGGCAAAAGTGGGTAGCTCGCTAAGCTGAAAACTCGGAAGGGCAGCTTAGGCAAAAATTAAAGCTCGAGTAAATAAAAATTGGAAATTGCTTGGAAAGTTTAAAAGCCAAATGACAAAGTCAAATAATCCAGAATCAAACAAGAAGGACCATAATCCAGAATCAAGCAAGAGAGTCCAAAAATAACTAAAGAAAGTGTAAAGCATACATCAAAAGATAAATCCAAAGTCCCAAACGAAAGGCAAAACAAGGAAAAATCACAAAAGTTCATAAGAGTCTAGGTATCCCGTTGCCTCCGCGGAGCGGCATCCTCTGAGTCTTCTGCTGAACTCTGCCTAGCTGTCGAACTCTGCCCAGCCTCGCCTGTCTGACGAGCCAACACAATCTCCTCACCAGTCCCAATCTCATCAGCCTGAACCCATCCTTCAAGTGCACTCAGCAGGGCAATCCTCCTCGGTCTCTCAATTGGCCAGACAGTGGCAATGAACCAGGCTCGATACTCAGGAGAAGTCTGAATACTGGTAGGATTAGGTAAGGGCCTAACCATACGGTGATCTCTAATCCAAGCCTTAAGGACAGCTCGGGTAACACCCGGGGTAATGGCTGAATCGGCAGGAAAGTCGTCCGTAATCGGAACAGTCTGATCTATTCCCTCTGCCTCAGAACAGCGCGGCGAGAAGCGCAGTACCAAGTACAGTGTGTGAGGCCTAGAAGATAAACCCGAGAATGGCGAAAGCTGACCTGAATAAAGCGGTTGATATTGTACCAAGGAACGAACCACAGTATCTCATTTGGACCCAATTCAACTAGCCACGAAGTCCATGCTTCAGTAGAATGGTGGGAGAGCAAGATTTTCCGCATGCGATACTGAGAAGGATTGTAGGGAAGGGAGGTCGGAGCAGCCACTACTTGAAGGTGATCCTTCAACCAAACCTGAATAATGGATCTTTTCCGTTATAACAAAAAAAAGAGGAAGAAAAGAATGAGGAAAGATGATAGGGGAAATACCTGCAAGACCTGCAAAATAATGGGAGAAACGGTCCAATCGTCGAACCCTAAAGCGGCTCTGTCAAGACTTCTAATGGTCTCAGCCAGCACAATACCGCCAATGCAACTCATATCCTCCATTTGCCAAACCATAGGGCAAAGCCGCAAGTCTCCAAAACCCGGGTCCCGGTTGAATAAGAAACCAGCCAATAAGCAAAAAACCAAGGCCCACATCCTCAATCTCATCCGGTCGGGATCTTCCAAGCAAGTCTCTGAGAATTCATCAATCAGGGGCAGCAGAATCGCCTTCTGATCATCTACAATCATAGCCCTAATCTACAATCAAGCCCTAGCCTGTGCCGGGCTTAAACCGAAACAGGTTTTCAAAATGAAATTAGACAATACCCAATCTTCACCTCGTGCTTGACCAGGGGAGCATTGGGTCAACACCCACAATCCCGCATACAAAACTTCCTCAAAAGAGTCCCTCAAAGAGAGGACACATTTCCTCCATCATAGCCCCAAACCGAAAAACATGAGCCTCAGGATCCCAAAATCTAATACAAGCTCGCAAAAAGTCTCAGTCAACTACTACACCCCTAAGGGTGATAACGAGAGAAATTCCGTACCTCCCCAAACTGATCTTAAATTGATCTTTTCAACTTTGGAGAGACTCCTGGTCCAGCTATGCATGCTATGGTTGTAAAAGGGATTCATCTTTTTTATTTTTTCGTTTGTCCTGTTTTTTTTTTAAAAAAAAAAAAAAGAAGAAAACAAAATAAAATAAAATAACAACAATAATAATAAATAAATAATAATAAAAAGAGGGGAGAGGAGAAAACTGACCTAAATAGCTGGTTAGGCACAGTGTTCGAGAGTCAGAACGAAAAAAAAAGGGGTTGAAAACAGCCTTTTATAGAGAAAGTCGCGCCTAAGGGCGGCTGCCTGCTCCCAGCGTGGGCGGGCATGAGTGGGCGGACATGCCCGCCCAGATAGGGCGGACATGCCCGCCCATGGGGCATGCCCGCCCTCAGCTAGGGCGGAACAATGCCCGCCCGCCCTGCCCAGAATGGGCGGACATGCCCGCCCAGCTAGGGCAAGGCGCGCCCGCCAGCGTGGGCGGACATACGCCCCGCCCAGCGTGGGCGGACATGCCCGCCCAGCCCAGGCGGGCATGAACCAAAAAAAAAAAAAAAAAAACTTTTTTTCTTTCCTTTTCTCTTTTCGAGTAAAAAAAAAAAAAAGTGTGTACATTTTTAAATCCTTTTCTGCTCAATCTAATGCATGCATGCTGTAGTAAATTAAATCAAATGCAGGTACAAATAATTTGAGTACAGAAATACAGGCCAAGATTCAACACAGGAAATAAATAAAGAGGGAAAGAAAGTAAAGGAAAGCAAAGAAATCTAGCAGCTATCAGCGGCGAGACCTCCTCCTCCTCTGGTCGTCAAAAGCCTGCAATGTCCAAGCTGAAGTTAGTTCCTCCTGCATTCCAAGGATTAGCTCCATCATCTGACGGATCAAGCCGTCAGGAACCTGGGAATCACAAAAAAATACAAAGTCAATATACAAATCTCTTATGAATCCTTTTTATGAGAAATTTACCAGTCATTACCTCATTGATGTCATCAGGAGGAAGAGCCAGGCAACCAGGCGATTCACACGGTCCAGGGATACCTCCCTAAGAGACGAAGTACCCTCAGGAGTGTAATAGGAAATGCTGTATGGAAGGTGCAAATTGGCCAAGCCAGGGTGGACAGGCCTGGTAGCCTCTGAAATGGCCTGGGGAATCTTGAAGGCACCAACCGAATGACTAGGGTCAGCTCGAGACGGACCCCCCACCGGAGTAGAAGAAGAAGGCAGGGTCACAGGCCTCCTCCTTGGAGTCCTGGCCGAAGAACCTGAAGCCCGAGAGGAACGGGTGCCAAGCGGGTGGGAAGGAGTCGACCTCGGGAGACTGTCAAACCTGGAGCCGATTCAGAAACACCTGGCAGAATTCGTCATAATCTCCACCTCGGATCAATTCACCACCGGATCAATTCCATGTACGGGATACCCTCAGTATGACTCTGTAAGAACCATCTGTTTGCCCGCTCGCATGTCCTCGGGGGGAAGGAAGAGGAAGCGGAGCGGCAGCCCTAAACCTGGGAAGTCCACGACGCTCACCAGGTAGTCATTCAGAAACAGGATGTGATTAAGACAACCGCCGCCTGGACAGAGCCTCTGATCGCCTGAAATGGGGATCCGCCTCAATCCAATGTTGGAGTCGGATGCCCATCGCCCCTACTTCAACCTATGTAAGAGAAGCAAATATGTTAATAAATCTTTTTTATTTTTCACACAACCAAGAGAAATTAGGAATGCACTCGCCTGCCCTATGGTACAAGCATCGAAGAAGCTCCGCAGATCCCCCAAAGACTTCCGGCGTAGAACAGACTGTTAGTTAGCTCGGTACCATCTCCAAGCTAAAGGTACCAACCCTAGAGCTCCGCAGATCCCCCAAAGACTTCCGGCGTAGAACAAACTGTTGGTTAGCTCGGTACCATCTCCAAGCTAAAGGTACCAACCCTAGCCCAAGATTAGTACGGGCCAGCTCAGGGTGGATATAGGGAAAATACTCAAAGGCCCAAGTCTGCACAAGGAAGGAAAGGATTAATAATAAAAAAAAAGAGGGGGCACAGAATAAGGATATGTTCTTTACATTACCTCCCAGAAATAGTAGGTGCCACTGAGCCTACAGTGGCCTCGACTCAGATCGCACATATCATCGTTACAGTGGCCCCGACTCAGATCGCACATATCATCGTACATGCGGCTCAGAATAGCACCGGCCCAGTCATACTCAGTGAGGTGGGCCAAGTCCTCCAAGCTCCTCAGTATAGAGGGATTAAACTTCTCTTTTCTGTTAGACCAGAAAGACGAAGCAAACAGCAGCAGCAGAGTGAATCTAGCGACCTGAGTAGCCGTTAGCTCTCCTTGTCTATGTCTGGCATAAATGCCAGGGGCCTGGGAGGATAGCCAGTGCCTCGAAACACTCAGGTCGGGGGAGGAATGGCTGGGTCTAACAATCCGGGGAAGGTCAATCCCTATCAGCTCTGTCATTCGGTCGGGGGTGACCGCAGTCCTCCAATCGTCACAATCGTCATCTACAGCTCGATCGGCGAGTACCAAAAGGAATCCCAGAAATCAATGAAAGTCAGTTGGGGTCATCCGTCCATCTCGCCCCAAGAGAGTGGAAAGTATGGTGGTGTCCACCATCTCTCAGCCAACGCGCCCAGTAAACTCTTATAATTCTGGCCTACCTCAGCTGAGATTTCTTAAGAAGTCCAGGTGAGAGGGGGCCCATGATGGCTCCGACCGGGTTTATTAGGAATCAAGTAATGTCCAATGGGATCTCAGCAATAGAGGACTCGCCTACATCCAGCCTAATGTATGAATCCTAAAAGGTAAAGTGGCTTAAGATTATTCTTTAGTTCCTTACTAAGGGTAATGTCTTAATTCTCTCCTAGCATGCATACTAATAAAATTTGTCTTTCTCTTCACAGTTTGGCCACGGAGGCCCAAGAAATCACGATTTGGCCTAAGGCCCAAAATTTCACAATCAGGCCACAGAGGCCCAAAATCCTCACCTTTTGGCCTAAGGCCCAAAAATCACGATTTGGCCTAAGGCCCAAAAATCACGATTTGGCCTAAGGCCCAAAAAATCGCGATTTGGCCTAAGGCCCGAAAAAATCACAATTTGGCCTAAGGCCCAAAAATCACCATTTGGACTAAGGCCCAAAAATCACCATTTGGCCTAAGGCCCGAAAAATCACAATTTGGCCTAAGGCCCAAAAATCATAATTTTGGCCTAAGGCCAAAAAAAATTCACATTTGGCCTAAGGCCCAAAAGTACAGAAGCAAAGGGAGCTTACCTGGGCGAAGATGCCGGTCATGGAAGCGTGAGTGTCAGCGTCCGAGCCGTGAGTGGTCAGCGTCGCCGCAAAGATTGAACATCGTCCACAAGAAATTCCCAGAGACTCCAGAAAGTCTCCTCGTCGCTGCTATAGCTTTTTGGGGAAGCCATGATGGAGAAAAGTTGAGAGAATTTGAGAGAGCTCTTTTTGATTTTGGAGAGTGAAGAATGAAATGAAATCATGAGTTGAGCTATTTATAAGCGAATAGCCAAGAGGCGGGTCCTTTTGACGCGTCTAACTTTCGCCTACAAAATTTAGTTTTCAGACAACCACTGGCGCCCATAAAACATCTTTTATTGTTGCCGGTGGGGGGCAACTGTGAACACCTAAATTTTGAGGCTCAAAGAGCCAATTCTTTCGGACTACAAACAGTCCGGTCGGACCGGTGGTCGTTCAAAAAAGCTCACCGGAAGTGTGCCAATATGGTACTTGAAATGTCCGAAAAATTAGGAGGATCACGGAACTGGTCTCGGAATATTTTTTCGGAAGTCCGGAACGGTAGTTCCGGAACTCCCGAAAAGCTCCGGAACGGAAAAAAGGCACGCATGTGCCGCTTCCGCGGGGTGGGGCATGCCCACCCTCAAGGACGGGCCGCGCCCGCCCAAGCGTGGCGAGCACGCCCGCCCTCTTAGGCGGGCACGCCCGCTGCCCGGCCCAGGCGGGCACGCCCGTCTCTTAGGCGGGCGCCCGCCTCCGAGGGCCGGGCAGGCACGCCGGGGTGCGTTTTTTTTCCTATAAAAAGAGGCCCGGGCTGCCTTTTAGATCACACAGTCTGTGTTGACGGACCTCCTTCTCCCTTTATCGCTCTTTGCGATTCTTTTAATCGCTTTCTGCATTCTTTATTTTATTTTAAATTTAGCTTTCATTTTTTCTTGCTTTATTAAGTGGCCTTAAGTGGCCATTAAAACTCCATTTTAATTAATATTTCCCTTAACGAGGAGCTTAACCTGGAGTTAAGAAGCGGTCGGAGATTAAATCAGGTACACAAACTAAACTACGCCTATTTAATTTTAGCACTTCATGCATGCTTCTTTTCTACTCCTATTAACTCTATAACTGCCTAAATGCATCCATATCATCCACTAGGCAAATAAATTGCCTCAATCAAATAAAGATTAAGTTTAAACGCCCGATTAATTAATAATCGTGGTATTAAAGCTTAAATCTGACATTATTGGCTAAAGAAGCCTAGTTAATCAATAACTATGGTGAAATTGCCTTTATTTCGAACAGTTTCTTGGCCTAAGTCCAGTTAATCAATGATTGTGACTAAAAGGTCCTACTTAACACGTTTTTTTTATGGCAATAAATTGCCCTATACTTAATTTAATTAATTCACTTTAGGCATGCTTATAAGTGAAAATTAATCTCTTTTATAGCGACAAATCGCTTAAATCAATTTCTTTTGGCTAAAAGCCTTAAATCAACCTTTGGCAACAATTGCCTGAATCAATTCATTTTGGCAACAATTGCCTAAATCAATTCATTTTGGCTAAAAAGCCTTAAATCATTCAATTTTGGCGACAATCGCCTAAACAATCAATCTTTTGGCAATAATAAGCTCAATTAATCTTTGGCAAGCAAATAAGCACAACTTATCTTTTGGCAAGAATAAGCCCAAATCCTTTCTTTTGGCAAAAAGCCTCAAATCAGCATTTTGGCACCAAGTGCCTGAAACAATCAATTCTTTGGCAAAATGCCTAAACAAAAATGCACAAAGTATACACACACTCATGCATCAAGCATCCCATCTAAAGCCCTCTAGAAGAGGCCTATCGAACTACGTGGACTTTGATCTTCCATTCAAACGGAAGTAGTAGTAGGCACGTTTGGGATTTAACCCCGAGCGGCAAGTCGCAATCACTTAAAATTGGTCCAAATTACATTAATCACCCTGCAAAGCATTCATTCATGGTTCGTTCATCAGCATGACATAGTCTCGGGATCCATCTCGGGTTTGCAAACCATGCCTTTAACATTGGGTTAATTAATCTAGTAATTAGGTTAATTAAAATTGGAGTCATTTATGATTAAAATTGGAGTCATTTAGGGTTTTTTCCTAGTTTACCCTAAAACAATTAAACAAGGTGGCGACTCATACATTCACGCGCATTTCTTCCCTTAGTCACATGCATTCATATGCCTATGATATTTTGGGGTTGGGATTCACAGTCTTATATTATTAATGGTAGCATTTGTCATTTTAAAATATTTTTCTCTCCTCTCTCTTGCTTATCACTCTCATCTAACAAGAAAAAAAAACTATTTTTATACGAAAAACTATTTAATGAAACGGAATCAAATTTGGGGGACTAAATACCTAATATATGAAATTATGGAGACGAGTTGAATAATTTTATAAAATCTCATGGATGTAAAAGGATATTTTTTTTTCCTTACTAAAAAGCTAAATGTCACATGGAAATGAAGTCTGATTTACGTATTGAACTTGCTATCCGAAGAAAAAAGATGTTATAAGCTCAACTTTGGGTCAATTTTATCATTTGAACTTATAACTCACATACAATTTGTTCAAAAAGCTTCTAAGTTTATCCAAATTCTCAAGTAATTTGCATAACGTTTCATGTAAATTTGGAGTTTTTGGAGCAAATTGCACATTAACTACAAATTTAAGAGGTAGATTGAGTCAAAAGTTGGTTTTATTGTTTTTCCTGAATAACAAGTTCCGTGGGTAAATTCAACTTTAATTTTTCTCGCAAATTATTATGTACTTTTAACAATAGGCATGGCCACCGGTTCAATTTGGATTGCAACCGAATTGGAACGGAATCGTATTATATATGAACCAGAACCAAACTGGAATCATCGATTCAAAGTTTTAAACTGGAACCGACGGTTCAAAGGCTGATTAAGGTTCATGTGAATGTTAAAATCTAAACCTGAATCAACCTAGAACAATGGTTCTGATTCTATTCAAACCGAAAATTTTTTATTTTTATTTTCAAAGTTAAAATCTAAACCTGAATCAACCTAGAACAATGGTTCTGATTCTATTCAAACCGAAAATTTTTTATTTTTATTTTCAAAATTATGATCACTTAGCCTATTCTATATACCTCTAAAAGTCTAAAAAATCTTTTACTACATAATACAAATTACTTAAGATTTTTACTTAAAGGTTAAAATCTAAAAATAAAATAAAATAAAATGGTAAAAAAGTAAAATATTTAGTCTAAAATTATACTGTTTGATACAAATGGGAGTTTAACAATTTTTTTTCCTTTTAAATTGTTTACTTAGTTTAAAATTGCATTGTTTGAAGCATTTTTCAAAATTTTGTAACAATTTCTTTAATTAATAACATTTAGAGAAAATAAAATGATAATTGATTTCAATATTTTGCAAAGGTAATTAATTTTATTTCTTATACGTGAGTATGAGCATTCTAAAAGTTATTTAAAATAAAATTTACCAATATTTTTTAAGTTCATATTAATTTTTTCGAAAAAAATATATAACCTTAGAACCGAATTATTATTTTTTAAAAAAACATAATACGCATATCGCCAAAAACTATGATCAGAACCGTCGGTTCATCGGAACCGTGCCGGAACCGGACGGAACCATAACTGGACCGGGACTGGCTATTCAAGGGCCAATTCAGGTTGAACATCTTAAAAATTTTGAGCTTTGTGAATCAGAACTAGCGTTCAATGAACCAACCATGCAAAATAAATACTCCCTCCGTCCTATTTTATTTGTATGGTTTGACAAAACACGCATATTAAGAATTTAGTCAATAAAAGTTACTTTCCCTTAATATTTATTAAGATATTAATAAAAACTCTTCATTTAATGGAGAATTATAAAGGTTATTATAGAAAAAATAATTATTTATATATATAAATTTACAAACCTTGCAAACATTTGGGGACGTCAAAAAATAAATAACAAGTAAATAAAATGGCACAGAGGGAGTAGATTTCTAAGTTATATTCAAATTAATACATGATTACCTATATTACTAACCTTTTAATTAGTGAACTACTAATTGCTTCTGTTAAAAAGTGTAATTTTTTTCATTAAGTGAAAGGACTAAATTACCTTTTCCATAAATAGAAGATAGATCTAAAAGCTATTTGATAGTCTTGCAAAGTAAGATGTGATTTTTATAGATGAATTCGTGCAAGCCACTTGATAATGAAGATTATAGAAATTGAAATTTTATAGGCTTTAAGTCTTTTCACTTGACACTTGATAGAAAAATTACAGTTTTTAGACTAAAATACCTTATAGTAAAAATTAAGGATACATAGTTAGTTTTTAAAAATAAAAGTCCTCATATATAATTTGCACATAATTTAAGAATTTGTTTATATTTTTTCCTAATATATAATATATGCTATTTAAAAAAATAAAAATATAAGTATATATATATTTATACTTCAAAAGCAACATATTTTGTTCATGTTGTTCAATATTCAAGAAATACCCTTATAGAGTGGTAGCAAGCTAACGTCTCTCCATCAAAACATGCAAGCCATGCAAATATTATGAAATGGGTCCCTCTTATTAATGGCAAGTTGAAATGAAATGTGGATGTGACTCTTTCTAATGGTATGTTTGATTCTGGCATTATTCTTAGGGACTGTATGGGTATATGTATAGTAAGAAAATCATGCTTGTTTTGGCATTAAATAATCCAAAATTGGGTGAGGCTTTGTGTTTTAGGGAGGCACTCAATTGGTTGAAGACAAAGGGTGACATGAATGTGATTATTGAGACAAATTGTCTAAATTTAGTGCAGACTTTGCAGTCTGCAAATTTAGATATATCTTATTTTGGTTCGATTGTCCATGATTGTAAAGTTTTATTATAAGAGCTTTCATCATTTTCTTTTGGTTTTGTTAAGAAATCTGCGAATCAATATGCTTATACGATAGCTAGAGTAGTTGTTTTTACTGCTGATTTCAAATAAGGTGTATGCCCTCTTTTATTATTGCTTGATGTTTTGATTTTTTATTCAAATAATATGGATAGGACAGCTTCTTTTTTTTTAAAAAAAATTCTTTAATTCCTAAATAATTATATTATATCATAAAAAAACTATGCTCTTTCAAGTTTTTTAAGATAAATCAAATTTCGTGTGTTTGTTTTCTCTATATTTGCTCAAATTTAGTTGAGCACCCTATCCCAATAGAAATAGGAAAAGACTCTATCTAAAACAAGAACAGAGATTTTGATTAAAGTTGTTGCTTAAGCTATTAAATTACACCATGAGTTGTTTCTTTCTTCCAATGGAGACTTGCTAAAAAAATTAAATCTTTCATATCCAATTTTTGGTAGGGTCACGATGAAAGAAAATTTCATTGATGTGCATGGTCTAAGCTTTATTTGTCAAAATCTAATGGTGGCGGCTCATGATGCCATGACCCGTGGTAATCAGTGACTATTGGTGGTGCCTATTGATTTTTTGAAAGAAAAGAAATTTTATTATTTCAAAGAAAAATAATCTAATAGCGAGTTAGGACAATTATTCTAGATTTAGACACGAGCATAATGATAGGATATCTAGTAAGATTATGAGCACCTATATTGACTTATCTCCTAACTCATTGGACACTTACATCAAGCGAACTAAGAATTAACTAATTACAACCTGAAATAGTAAGTCCAAATTCAAAAATATCTAAAGAAGAACATAAAACATAATAAACTACTTAGGAATCTATAAAAATAATGCCTCTTTCTGGCATGTGGTCTCAAACAAAAGCAATGCAATAGCAAAGTGCTAAGAGCATCTTCAATGTGAATGTGGATTATGACTGATGTGTCATATGAAACAGAAGATGTGAACAGTGATGTGACTAAATTTCTATTTATAGATAATGAATTTTAAAAATCCATTTCCAATGCACTAGTTTTGAATTCTCTTCCATCCTCTTTTTTTCTTTTCTTTCCTAGGCCCACAATTCAATATGTATCCATCATTATAGAGCAATAAATACTCACATGTCTAATAGACCCTCTAGAGATAGAAGGTGCAGCAGACAATATCTATTTATTTTTTTGACACCTCAGCTTGACATCCCAAATAAACATTAGTATTGGAGAACATTTTTCAAAAAAATCTTTCTATTTTTTTGTGTAACAATTAAATAAGAGCAATCTACATTAACATTGCAAATGCTCTAAGGCTTTGACTGTAACACCTACCGACCAATCCCGGAGAACCAGACGGTGGATGCCACAATCGGTGCCGGAGCACCATCTTATGTCACTATAAAAGCTAGATCACAACATAGGCCACGAGTATGTGATGGGGGTGGCGCTAATATAGGCCACGATCAAATCTGCTTATGTTCATTCTGCATGAGTACGAGCCTTAACGAAAAATGTGTAACACCCACCGACCTATCCTGGAGAACCAGACGGTGGATGCCACAATCGATGCCAGAGCATCATCTTATGTCACTTATAAAAGCTAGATCACAATTTAGAAGTGGTTAAATTTTCATAAGGAGGCAAGTAATTAACATTTTTTTTTTCTTTTTTTTTTTTTTACAAAAATAATGTTTAAGGAAATTCCTACGAAAATTTCGCAAGAGTTTCCCCTAAAAATTAACTTACCAATATACACACTTCCCAATTTTCTTCCAAGCCCCAAAAGTCAATTCACACAAACTCACCACAAGCATTCTTCTAATTACTCTCAACATACGCATAATTATTCGAAACACCTTTCTTTCAAGGAATCATATAATTATCATACACCAAAAATATAATAAGATTGTTATTCCTTAAAATAATTCATAACCTATACATGACCAAACTTATATATATCAACCTTTACAGCCAGAATATTTTATATACTTGCAAAACATTCACCATTTACTTCTACTCGCTCTCTGCTCTCTCTCTCGTGTCGTCCTTGCTCGCGTCTTGAAGAACTCCTCCGACTGCTTAACCTGCGCGGATAAAAATCAACGCGCTTGGTGGAAGACTCAGTGGTTGCTAAATAACACAATTATAATTATACATAATAGCAAGCAAAACTTAAATTACTCACTATATAAAATACAGAAATGCATTCATTTCAATCAATACTTTTGAAGCAATGAGAGATTATAAATACAAATATGTTCTTCATTCTTTTATAGCAACAATAATATTTCATTTGTCGTTAAGGACTCATATCATGACAGAATTGAACATAATTCAATTTGATCGTGGCCTATTGTTGTAGCGCCACTATCACATACTCGTGTGGCTATGAAAGCACACCGTGGCCTATTGAAGCACCATCCCCCATCACACAATCGTGGTGCCTATGAGCCGCACCGTGGCTATGAAAGCACCACCAATTCAGCACTAAGCGCGTCCGCTATTTTATACGGGCCTCGCTCTCAGCTCCGCTCCTAGCTTCACAATGAAATCCATTCATCATTACCAGGTCTCATTCATGCATGTAGAGGCCAAATCAAATCATTTCTTTTCACAAAGCAAATTCTTAGTCAAACCTCTTCATTTATACTCATTCAGTTCAAAATTTTTTACTCAAAAACACTATAGACTGTATATATCTATGGGTAGTTATAAAGTAATAAAATCAAGAACTTTTCAAGGCATTTTCATAAACTTGACCTTTGCAGGGTTTTAACACATAAGTATGACTTATGGGTCTCCATATTGATGACTCGCTTCATTAGAAGCTAAGAACAAATTTACAATGTTTAGAAGGGACACAGCCCAGATCACACCGTAAGATAGTGGCAAACAAAGCTCAGAACACAGACCAACAGATCAATTCCTGATTCAGCAGAACCAAGTCCATGTTTCTTGCTTCCTACTTCACAAACACTCATGAAACATCCAGAACGCACGCGCACTCTCACGATTTAGGCAAAGTGTATATATAGAAGATAACACTATTGTTGGTCCACACTGCGCTCACTCGTCTCGCACTGCTGGCCGACACAAAACAGAGTTCAGTTTGGAGTGTTTTCAGCCATTAAGGTTAGAGCACTATGTTATTCCAAATATTGAGAGAAACACAACAGAAGGGAAATGAGCAGTTGAATAAAGAAGTAAAAGCTATAAACTTATTAATGGAAGAACATTAAAAACGTTATAATTCTGCCATCTCTCGAAGTCGGTCCGCAAAATGGACACATTCATTTGGATAATAGGTAACAGAATCATTATACAGAAAACAGTTTTTGGTATTTAGATCATACAGTTGAGTCTACAAAGTATTCGGCAAATTAGACCATAAGAATATGTTTTGGAAAGCTGACAAATAGCAGCTACCAACTTTCATGAAGAAAGCTCAGGCGAAACAAATGGGAAAGTATAAAGGGGGTCAAAAATGAGGTTCTAATCCCACGGCATGACACATCTCACATTTAAAATTCAGCCAAATTTTAACAAACATACAAGTTCCAAATCATAATTCAAAACCCTACCATGTTTAAAAACAACTTAACAAGTTGAAATTATGATTGCATAACCTTGATTAACAGCTGAAAAAGCTTGGAAAGCCTTACTCCTTGGCTTTCCTTTACCCTTTGAGGATGGTTCTCCAACCTTCTTCAAAGCATTTGAAACAACCATTACAAGCAAACTCAAAAGATTTTATGTCTCTCTCGCTCACCATATAAATCCTAACCAGAATTGTATATTACATTTATCTCTCATCTTAATTGCCTCTTCAATCGGCTCATTCACTTTCTTTGTCTTTTAGATCACCAAAACTGCAACTTCTATTTTTTACTACTTAATTCTTAAGAATTAAGTCCTATTCTATGGTTTAATTAGGTAGTTTGGTGGTAAATTTGGAGGTAAGAAAATGAAGAAATGAAAGAAGAAGGAAGAAGATAGAAATGGCGTGGAGAAGAGAAGAGAAGAAAGAAAAAAAATGTTGTGGTGTTACTTTAAGTGCCAAAGTCAAATTTGACTTCCAATTTTCATGCCAAATGTGTGGCTAAGATCAAGTCCTAAGTAATCTCATCCAATGGTTCTAAATATTCCTCAAATAAATCTCTTCTACTTCTTATTTAACTCCACCAATTAATTAAATGAACTCCACTAAAATAATTCCTCATTTATTTCTTATTAATTATACCTCCTAGAAATATTATGCCAGTTTAATACATAAACTTTTTCCAAAAAATATTCCATTTAACTATTTTTCTACCACCTAAATCATGCAACATGCTCAAAATAGTAAATAAAATATTAATATCGCATAGTTAATTTTTTTTCGGACTAAAATACGGACTAAAATAATACCAAGTCCCGGATCGATGGTACTATTCACAGACCGGTAAATCACTATTACCGACACTAAAAGAAAAATCAGTCTGTTACATTGACAGTAATTGGAAATTGCTACCTTCGTAATAACCGAGATGGCCTTGATGAACATGCCTT
Organism: Jatropha curcas; assembly: GCF_014843425.1. The sequence continues at coordinate 1,474,462 of NW_023590991.1, forward strand.
CCTCATCCTTAAACAATGCATGATAGTCCGCAAATCCAAAATTATTAAAGCTGGCTCCATCCACGTGGCACATCCATGATTGAGAAGTATCCACCAATGATGGTGGATAATATAATTAATAAATAAAGGGAAATTAATTATTTAGTCTCTGAGGTATGCAAAATTATCTAAGTAATTTCTTCGTTTTGGACAAATGTTTAGCGCATCGATCACGTTTGCATCTATCACTTTAAGTTGTCTCTCCATCCAATTTTGAGAGTTTTTATCATTAAATAGTGGAAAAGTAAGAGAGAGGTGAGAGAAAACATATAAAATTGACAATATTACCCTTCTCTTCTTTTCCCACAATGAGAAATCCTTCACATATCCAGCTATGAAAAGATGAATAAACCAGTCATCCCACTAGCCACCAAAGAATCTGAACAAAGAATTTCAATTAAAAAAAAAAGAAACAACTACAAACTCATATCAATCTCAGATCACTATTCCTCAATCTGCACTTCAAAATCAAGAGCTGAAAGACCCATTTCACTTTTTTTTGAAAAAAAAAAATCAATCTTTCATGTTTTTTATAAGCACACGCACCGGTAACATCAATGGCCTAAAAGGCATTTTAATTCGTCTAGGAACTTCAGGTACTAGTAATGTCTTAAATTATCGAGACAAAAAACTTTATGAGGCAAATAAACTTATTGATGTAATAACCTTCAAATTTGATCTAGTAGGCAAAAAAGTTACCGAAATTAAGTCCATGATTGATAAAGTTACCAAAAGTGAGTTTGGGCAAGGTTTCTACTTTTGATAGGCGTGTGTGTTTATATCGCAGTGAGAAGTGATAATAAGTATCTCTCAAGAACCAAGAATTGATGACGATGACGACAAGCCAATGCAGGCAGTACAGGCTGGTGGCGAAAAGGGTTTCATATGGCTCAGGGGAATTTTCATCAATTTTTTCATGACTCATCAGTAAAAACTCTCAAAATTGTACGGAGAAGGAACTACTTAGAGTGACAGATGCAAACGTGAGTGACTCGTCGATATTTATTCAAATCAAAGGGACTACTTAGATAATTTCATCATATCCCAGAAACTAAATAATTAATTTCCCATAAATTAATAAATATATGTTTATAAAGTTATAATAAGTTTGTAAATACTCTGAAAAATGTTTTCACCTCTTGGAAAGACATTTTCTTTAGAAATGATTTACTTTTTCCTTTAGCCAGAAAATATTTTCTATTGATTGATTTTTTGAGCATCCAAATACCAAAAGATCTAAAAAATCTTTTGTAGACAAATTATTGTCTGAAGCAAACAAAGCCTTAGATTTAATAATGCAAAATATTTGAGTTTGATGTCCTAATTTATATTATATTAAGCTCCTTGAACAATTTTGAAAATAGCAAATTAAATCTTCTATTTTCGCCATTTAATTTTTTATTAGTCTTTTTTATGACGGGCCTTGTACATTAACTATGCTCGTTATATACCCTTTTTTTTGTCCTTTTTAATTTTTTTATCTATATAATATTAAACAACAAGTTTTTATTTAGGTTAAAATAAATACAAGTTGTTAATCTATATTGCACTTTGCCATGCAAACTACTTGCAATGTTATTTCTTATGTATTAATTCTATTTTTATATAAAGAAATGATCTCAAAATAAATTTCAACTCAATCCCTAGACCTAATCCTTTAGTCACTAATTTATAAATGCAAATTCTTAAAACCCTAATAGGTGCCCAAAAAGAAAATCAAGTCTTCACAATTCTCAACCATATATTCTCAACCCCAAATCAATATCTATATATGAGACATGAATTTCATAATTTGTCTGAATGCACACTTATGAGTAGACTTAGATGTTTATAGAATTACTATGCAAAATATTTGGAGATTGTATGTGTCCATTGAGATCTTATGTACTTTTAATATGATTTAAAGGGTTTCTTACTTCCACCGAGAGGGCGAATTTGAAAAATCCATGCAAATTTAAATATATTTTGGCGTTTTCTATTTTGTTATTTTATTCGTCTACTTTCACTTTTATTATCTTTATTTTCTCTTTTATCTTATTCTTTCTCTTTCTTACTATTGACCGGAGAATGCACCTTATGCTCACATTTTATACTTTTATTGACTCGTTATACCACAGCATGTACCACCCTAGCTGGATTAGACGTTCTTCTCATTGTTCCCGTTATGAGAAGTAATGACCCACTTTTTAATGGGGTTAGGTTTATCTTAAACGTATAGTCTCTTCTTACCTAATTATACAACGAATCAACAGGTTCTTTCATATTTAGGTGTGAGAGAGGATTATAGATAACAGTGGGAGTTTGTCTGATCCTCTATAGGGAACTTCTTTTTTTGCATCGGGAGTGCCATAACTACTTGCAAATTGCTTCATGAATCTTCTTTATGTGTGTGTATTTCTTGAGGCATAGAGTTCGCTTATTTTCTCAAGGTATAAAGAATGGATCCTCAACACCACATGATAATATGTTGTACGAGATCATGAATGTCTCTTCTCCTTTCTAGACCTGTAAGATGCAGTTTCTTAGTTGCCCTACTATAAATGGGTTGCAACAACTCGACAAAATTGCGTTAACCCAAACCCTAATCCTAGGTGCTTGGTCAGGCCATGAGTACACACTCGAGGTAGAAAGTAGAAATCAATGCGTCTTCTACAATTCTCAAACCATTGATAGCTTCTGTTCTCAGCTAATCCAGCCCCAAATCAATATCTATATACAACTCCCATAATAAAAACAATAGAATTCATTACAGCTATTAGGCTATGATATTGTTGGTGTTTTTTGATAACTATGAGCTAGCGCAGGTATAGCTGCTGCAGAAAAATGCAAATTCTTAAAACCCTAATAGGTGCCCAAAAAGAAAATCAAGTCTTCACAATTCTCAACCATATATTCTCAACCCCAAATCAATATCTATATACAATCATAATAAAAAACAATAATAATATAATTTTTTTACTGCTAGGTAAAAGAAAAGAAATGTGAAAATGATCTAAATTGATAATGGTAATCATTTTGCCTACAGTGACAGTATTACTTTCCCAGTGCTTTAGAAAAAGGAATATATGCACAATACACACAAATTCTTGAATCCCCAAAAAGTGACCAAAAATAGAAATACATAGTTTTAGTTTTTATTTTTCCAGTTTTCTAAACACTATTTTCTTTAGTCAATCAGATTTAGGATTGATAGTATATAATAATAAAATACATAAAATAATAATTAAAAGGATATTATAATCCTAAATAAACTCTAACTGATAGATAAACTAGGATTCTTGCTATCCTTATCCAACTACAAATTATCTCTCCATCAATATAAATACTTTTAACAAAATCTAAAAGGGATTAATTCACAATTTACTCCATCCTCAATTTCTAAGAGCTTAACAAGGATATAAGAGAAAAAAATATTAAGAAAATTAAAAATGTTTCATCATCAAGAGTTCATCTATTTATTACAAGAGAGATATAAATTTTTTACTAAATTAAAATGATTGTAGTTACAAATTATTCAGTAACAAAAAGAAAATAAATAATTATTATTAAGAATAAAACTATTTTTAAAACTCACCTACAAAAAAGATTTCAATGTAAATAGATATGTAAGTATGTCAATAAAATATTATATAAATTTTTTAAATTAAAATTTTTCAACTGTTTGTCATTCCAAGTTCAATTATATAAATTCTATATGAAAATTATTTTTTAAAAAATATATCTAATCAAATCATACAAACATAAATAAATAATATACTTTTTTTTTATCTCTCTCCTAAATAAAATATTATGTATATTCTATTTAAAATTTTATTTTTTAAAAGAATATATTCAATCAAATAATAAAACCTTAATTAATTAATAATATATTAATTTTATTTTGTCTTATTATTTTCTTCTTCTATGGGTTTTCTGTCATTTAAATTTATGAGATTAGGTTATTACCAATTACCGATTATCATAGATTATTGCGATTCTGAGAGAACACTCAACGATATAGTGAAACATTTGAACAGACAATTAAAAAATAAATTATAACTTAAAAAAGATATTTGTGCCTGTTTTTATTCTTATATATTCTGTTATTCTCACTCTATCGGCCAAATGTACGAGAGGATATATTTTGTCAAAATCACTATTCAATCGAATTTCTAAAATAAAATTTATAAGTAAAATAATAACATTTTGATTTTAAGATTTGTCTCGTCTTCTACTTCCACTATAGGCTTGTTGAGTTGGTAGTTATAAAAATAATATTTAAATAGAGAAGTTGAGAAACGTTGAAGATATCTGTTTTAACCAATTGATAATATGGGCTTTAAACTTATACTATTTCATTTTTAAGAATATTTTTGTTATAAATTATATCTAATCCCGCTAAATAAACCTGTATTTTCTAATTATCTATGAGTAAATGTTATTTTCCAGCATATTCTCAAATTCATCAACGCACTACTCGCCAAAATCCCCCTCATTATTTCTTTCAACGTATTCCCACATTTATATATACGTAAATATAGAGATAGATACATTTATTAAACTAATACTATTAACTTTCAATATGTATACTAATCTATATGAATCAATAACCCTTAGTAATTAATAGTAAACTCTTCCCTAATTTCATATAATTCCCTTCCGTGTGAAATTACAAGTTCATAGTTTTGCTTTCTTATCCCTATACTCGCGGTTTAATAATATCATTTTAATATTATGAGTCATCTTAACTTACCACATTGGTGGGTACTTGGGTATATCTCTGATTAACTTAAATTTAGGTGTCTATCTATTATGCGGATTATGGGCAGAGGGGTTATATAAATGATTCTTATGAGGCACCACTAGTACTCTGAGTTCATTCCGTGAGTATAGATACGTATCTATATCTGATTACACATCATTAAACTTTAGAGAGATTGGTTACAACCCGTGTTGTCTTAGGCTTGTCGAGTTTATAGTTAGATTCAATTCAAGATCGCGTTTAAGGTCCTTTATACCTGTATATATTCTTGCATTTTAAAAGGGGTGTTAGATATTATACCAGACTTTTGGCACTTCACCGGAGTATTCAGGTGGCCTGGTGTTCGTGTATATAAGAGCATAGATTTCTTAGGAGACGGTTTGAATAGTATCTGAGTGATGAAAGTGCTACATTAGCTATGTAAGACATCTATATTTTTTGTCACTTGAGGCGCTTTGTGGATATCCGAGGTCTGCAACTTTGGTTAGAGGGTAGTTTCAGGTTAGATTAATGAGGAGGATCACTTTTGTTTGTATCGCTTCCTCTTGGCAGTGTTCGAGTCCTTGAGTAGTTAGTTACAATGTGAAACAGTTAAGGAGCAATCCCCACTCGGGAGACCTTGTTTGCCTAATTTCACCTAACGAGGGATTTTGGGCACCTAGACTCTGATTACAGTGTTATTATAAATCTATTTGTAAATTTTGTGGATTAGAGTATTTGCATACCGAATTTCAGATAGAGGAAATTTTATTTATATTACATTTTATTTGGAGTGTTGATTATGCACTTATAAGCTTAATAACTAACGATCCATGTTCTCAATACTTATAATTTTCGTTATATAGACCTCTTATGGATTCCGTTATTGAGCCACCTAAGGCTGTCTCTTGAGTCTTTCAGAGGACCTCTAGAATGACAAAACCGAGCTCACTGTACAAAATGAAAACCTCGGCAATACTAAATCTCTTTTATTGGCCATTGCTCGTGGCACTATAATTATCCTCGGGGGTTCATGGTTCGATACCGCCAGAATTACTCCTAGGCGGGCCTCCGACTTTTTTGCCTAGCGCCCCTTTCGGGTTTTCGACTTAGCGTTCTATGAGATGTTATTATTTTCTTGATATCACACTTATATTTTTTTTAATTTTATTCCTTTATATCACTTTTATCTTTTTTCTCTTATTTACGCATCAGTTTGTAGGATGATGCAGGACAAGGACCAGCTGAATCTTTTGTTCTATACTTATATCTCTTCTGGATTTTTGTGTGGTCCAGCATCACGACTGTTGGCCCCCATAACAACGTTTCCGGAGTTCGATTATGACATTTTCCTTTTCCATCGCCGCCTTTTTTCTCCCTTCTTATTTTTCCGGTGTGACGCTAGGTCTATGTCAGTTGCGAGCTGCAAAGTCTTCTCCTTCTCGTGCGAACGGTGCTAGTCATGTCCTTTTGCGCAGTAGTGCTTTACGGCGTACAATAGCTAGTTTCGTTAGTGTCGATAAAAACTTAAAATTTTAAAATTCTTAATTATATATTTATTTTTAAGATATTTTTTATAATTATATCTAATCCGCTAATAAATGTAATTTTCTAATTATCTATGAGTAATGTTATTTTAGGATATTTCAAATTTCATCAAGCGCACTATCGGAAATCTCATTATTTTTCACGTATTCCCACATTTATATATAGTAAATATAGAGATAGATAAACATTTATTAAATAATACTATTAATTTATAATGTAATAATCTATATGAATCAATACCTTAGTAGATAATTAGTAAATTCCTAATTTCATATAATTTTTGGATAACATTTTTTGCTATTCTAATAATTATTAATATAATCACACCTTAATGGTGGTTTAACTCTGAATTAACTTAAATTTATTATATATAAATTTATAATTTTAGCATAATAGTATCCTATAAGACATAAACTTATATTTAATTGTTCAATCATATTATTCCTTAATTATGTAAAATTTATTTAAAATGGGTTTGATGATAAATTTGGATACTTATTTTTTTTAAGAGAAATTTAAATAATTATTTAAAATGTAATATATAACATCTATTATTTTTTTCTTGTACAGTTCAATTTTATATCAAATACTTAAATGTAAACCTTTTTCCTTTTTTTTTATTTATGTGAAATAACCCGAATTTTTAATTTCATAGATTTTCATTTAAAAATTAATTGTTAATTGCAACCAATGAAATTATACAACAAAATTTAAAATAAATATTATATTATTGTTAAATTGGATCCGTAAACCAGTTTGAGTCTTCAAACCCAGATGAAAAACCTGTAAACCAAATGAAAATCGGACTAAACCTTTAATTTGGACCAAATCCGGTTCAGGTCGAACCAGATTACCCTAGATAGACGAAGAATACTTTTTTTTATTCTTATTCTTCCTTCTTTCTCTTGTTTTGGCGGCAGACTGCCTGTCTCTTTCTCTTCGATTTTCCAGCCATCACTTTGGCCAGCCGGCGTTGACTTTCCTTCATCGCCGCCTTTCTTTTCATTTCCGGTGGACGCAGCAGTCAGGCGAGCTGCAGTCTCTCCTCTCTGCGAACGGCGCAGCAGTGCCTCCATTCATTTCCGACAATACTAGGCGACCGGTCACTTGAGGCTTTGAAGTGACTCTCGATGGACTCAACTCCTCAATGCGAATATTTCCCCTCCATTAATTTCGGTGTTTGGCCCAGTTTTATGAATCCGCCATGAATGACGGCGTTGAAGTGACTGTCGGTGTGATTTGCAGCTAAAGAGCTCATTTATTCTACAAACTGAGGCTGGATATGGACTCCTGGTGAAAATCCAATTTGCTCAGTTGCTTCATCTATCGAAGTCGATTATCCAACCACCGTGAGCGGTAGTCTCCGGCGAGATCCCAGCAGGCAGAAACTTAAAGAATTTTACACTGAACTTGAATCCGAAATCCGATTATTAATTGGTATAATTTAAGATTCAGTTTACTAAATTTAATGTAAATTTTAAATTTAGAAATGATTGTTATTGGGTTGAATTAATTTTGATTAAAGTAATTAAGGATTAAGTATAAGATATGGACTTTATTAAATTGGACCAAATTATAATTACTACCATGTAAATAAGTTGCGGATTTTGATAAATATAGAAGTATAGTATGAATTTTAGATAAAATAAGTAAAGCATATAAATTAAATACTCGGTTATAAGAAATATGATTATTAAAAGGGAAAAAAATTGGAAGGATAATTAAATTATATTGGTTCCTTAATTTAATTTAGGCCAAGGACTATTAAGGATTATAAACCAAATAAGAAAATAAATTGAATATTTAGCATTGTACGAATTGTTTGGGAGACAAAAAGCAATTTAAGTAAAAGGAAACTTATTGCTGGGTTGGTATCAATTATTTCGAAATTAAGATTATGTTATATGAATTAAAATGATGGACAAAAAGAAGTATTAAATTTAATAGCTAATCTCGGATCTCACTGAAGGGTATTATGTTTCGAGTACAATAATCAGATAAAAAATTGTTTATATAAAAGATTTATTATTTGGTAACTATTTAAGGAAGTAAATTATATCGAGATGAAGTAGGAATATATGACTATGTATTGGGATTAGATCAAAGGTTATTTTAATCTATAAGCTATGAATTGATTATAAAATTATTATTTATGACGGTTGGATATTGGAATTATTGATTGCCCGAAGGATGGTGTTACGACCCAATCCATTGGCCGGACCGACACTAGGCTAGGTAAGCGTAAGGCCCCGAGACTTGTAGTAAGCCTGATTTATGAAAACCCATTTCTTTTGAAAACTGACTCTAGGAACAATAAACTTATATTTCGACGTTATTTAGTTAATCTATCAAATTATATCTCTGGCCTAGCTTTAATGTCCCATACCATTCATAGCTCAAGCCTGTTATTTATATACTCTGTACAATTCACGTCATTCATAATATGGGCAAACTAGTCCATTCATAATCTTAGAAGAGACAATTAGAAAATAATCCACAGGTTTACTGACCAGCATGCTATTAATTTTTACATAATAAGATGTAAAGCAAAACATATTAACTGCGGAGCCCAATAAATGGACGCGGATTGTTCACACACAAAACTTTATATATTAACATTATAAAAAGTTAGAAATTATTATAAAATCTCTGCGAAGAAGGATGCAGAACTTATTTGGATCAACAAAATGTCTACCTCTTAAGAAAAATTTAAAGGAAAGGGGTGGGTTTCACAAACTCACTGAATACTAATAAATAATACATATAACCGAAATAGTCATGCAGAATGTCTTCCAGATTTGTAAATGAATACACAATTAATTAAGCAAGTGCCATGGCAATAGCATCTTCAAAGATATCACCTTCACATAATCATATCAAGTAGAAATTAGTTAGTGGCGTCACTGAAACCCTAACAAGTTGTCCTCACATATGGTCTATCCTCTTATACTTGTGCACCCGGAGCTGATCCCTTTATATGGCAACTGTTCTAATTCTCACCTAACCAGTCCTCACATTATTTTCCATTTCCTCTTTTTTTTTTTTTTTTTTTTTTTTTTTGTTGTCCATCAGTTCGATCATGTGGATACTCTGAGTTCCTCGTCGATATCTTTTGTTGCAGCGACACTACGTGTCTACGTCGACTAGGGCCACGTTTTTATATGATTGACACGACTCGTTTTATAATTCTCACTAACAGTCCTCACATTCAATTTCCCATTTCCTATCTTTTCTTCTTGTAATTTTTTTTGAGTCTTTATATTCTTGTAGTTATTATCATAATTTAACAGGTTTTTTTTTTTTTTTTTTTTTTTTTTATTAACAGGAGGCCGCCATGTAGTTTTCCATATCATTCATATCATATTTCATCAGGTGCACACGGGGGCGCCCCCTATTAGATAAGATAATAACGTAGTTGTTGTAAAGATTTATTCAAATTCTATTCTGTTATATTTAGATATATACAAGTTCCTTGAAACAAGGATTAGAAGAGTCTGTAATCATGTATTTAAATTACACTTGTATGTGAATAGATTATTACTTCCTCTAATCGTTTTATGGTATCAGAGCCTTTTGCTCAAATAAATTTTTTTTTTCGATCCTATCTGTGATTCTTCAATGACTAATCCTCCTTGAAGAAACCAGCTCCACCACTCCTACCGCTCTTCAAATGCAACCCTAAACCCTCTTGAAACTCAATTGTCCATAATGCCTCCGCTCAAGTCCTCTTAAAACTGGACGCCCACAAAAACTACCTGGTAAACACCCCTTCCCGGTCCACCCGTTAACCCGAAATAAAACCAATCGAGATGCTTTACAAACTGGTTGACTGTGATGCGCCACTAGCTGAAATTCATAATGTTATACTGAATATAATCTCATTCTGATGATTGTTACAAAAATAATGTACTTAGTTACAAGACATGATACTAGTTACAAAATGAGATAATGGGCGAGCCCAACGTTGCCTGTACATGCATAAAAAGGTAACAAAAGATACACCATTAAGTGATTCAGCTACCCCGTGAAAGACTGAGTCTTCTATCAGATGAACTGCAGCAGTGAATACCGACTCTCTACGTTCCAATCTCAAGAACCTGCAAGTAAACACGTAACATACGCTGAGCAAATAAGCATACAGTGGCATAGTCTTCAATAGAAGAAACAATTTTAAAACACATTTACCATAGATAAATAGATAAGCATAGTAAATGCAATGATACTTAAACAATACAAGACATAAGCAGATCCTTCATAACCGTTGATACTTTTGTACTTTTATAAACTGTATAATCATGAAAGTCTAGTCAAATATCATATGGCTTCATAAGTATAAGTGATAAACCGAGAGATGATAGACAAAAACGTATGAAACTGATAATGAATTACTGTGATGCCTTGGCTTCTATGGCCTGTATAATCATATCCATCTCAACGGCCTTACCGGCAATACCAACTGTATGGGCGCAAATCTGTATCCTATGTCCGCACATAGCCTATCTACATGGTTCTGCCTAACCTCAATGGAGCATAATGTTGTATGTCAATATATAATAACACAACATCATCATTCAAGTTCATAAACTTCATATTCATAATGTTCATTAGATTCACCATCATTTGTATGTCTCTGCATTTTGTTTGTATGCATGATTTATGTTTGATTTTGGTTGTTAAAAGATTGAGGCATATAATGTGAACAAAGAATTACAATTGCATTGAAAAAGAATCCAAAATGCATGAAAACCACAAGTCGCGAGCGCGTACTCAAAAGTCGCGAGCGCGTTAGAAATGCAAAATAAACAGTGAGTGTATCGGCACAAGTCCAGGCGTTACTTGAAAGTCGAACATGAGAGACAGTGAGTTCCCAGGCCAACTGCGCGAGCGCGCGATGAAGGTCGCGAGCGCTTACAGGCCAAGGGCTAAGTACGCGAGCGCGCACTTGCATGTCGCGAGCGCGAGAAAGCGAGAAATGCCAAATGAGAGTCAGAGAGGTTGCGAGCACAAGTCGCGAGCGTGCACTTGAAAGTCGCGAGCACGAGATGTGTCAAATGAGAGACAGAGAGTTTCAGGTGGAAGTCGCCAGCGCGTAGTTCAAATTCGCGAGCGCGAGAAGTGCATCGCGAACTTGTCATGCAATTCGCGCGCGCGTGTCGCGTCTTCCAGCCTGCACAGTCTGTACTCTTTTGATTATATCTCTCAATATACAACTCCGATTTGGATGATTCAAAAACCCACGTAAAGCTAACACAATGAAGAACAAATAACTCTTGTATGACACTTCCTAATTCCATCATTAAATGGGGTCAAAATCAAGATGAAGTTACTGGTAAAATTTCCAGCAAAAACCTGTTTCAACATAAACTCACTATTTACTTCATGTCTCTCCCCTGTTTCTTCACCACTACCAGTCCTTCCACTCAACATAAAGCAATATGTCTCACTAGCACCACACCACACCAATTCTCATGCAAAAGATAATGAAAAATAACAAGAATATCAAAAGAGATATCAAACCTTTACTTCAAAAAGCTTGAGTTCTTCTTTAACTTCTTTTCTCTACACTCCTTGAACTCCCTTCACCTATAAATGAGAATTCTTATGACTATTCTAAAAATAGCACCAAATGATTCAATCATGAACTTAAAGAAGGTTTACGTACTTGGATAGAAGAAAAGTTGAAGTTAAGACTTAACTACCATTAAAATTGAAAGGAAGGTGGAAGAGATAAAGGAAGAAGATGAAGATAAACATGAAAATGGGAAAGTGAAATGGGTATGCACGGGTAGGCTCTAAAATATCCATGACTTTGTGTGTAAAAGTTCTATGTACCTCAATTAGAAAAAGGCTATCACTAATTAACCCAAGCCTTAATCTTTTAATGCAAATCAATCCTCCACTCATATGCTTTATCTTTTCTCTCAAGTAAGTTCACTTATAAACCCATTCTTACCCCGAAACCGGGTTGTTTCAACTCGACTCGACTCGACTGACTCTATGCTAGACTTCACCGGGTAGGGACGTCACAAATTTCCCCTCCTAATAAAAACTTCATCCCGAAGTTTACCTGTTGTGACAATTATCGGATACTGTTGTCCATGATGTCTTCAAGATTCCCATTGCTTCTTCTCTTATGATTCCTCAAAAACTATTTACCAATCTTTTTCTGTGTTCCGCCAATTCTTGATTTCTTGGCTACAGATCTGAAAACTGGTTCTTCCTTCATAGGGAAATCCTGCTGAATTTCAATCTTCTTCTGGCTGATAACACATGTGAATGCGTCGCTGATCTTATCTCCTTAACATTGATTACATGAAAAACAATGATTCTGATCTAAGTTAACGGTAACGCCGAGCGATAGGCTAATCTCCTACGCGTTCAAACATCTCGTATGGACAATGAACCTTAGGCTAAGCATTAACCCTTTCCGTCCAAACCTAATCTTTTTCCATGGGAAACTTTCAAATACCTATCACGACCGATAGCTCAATATCCTTTCTCTTTAACATCGAGCAGAAGACTTTGTCGATCACTTGCTTCTTTCAGCCGTTTTCTGCATGAATTTCCACTTTCTCTTCTTTTCTGTAACCAAACTGGACCCAAAAATCTTGTTCTTCACTCAGTTCCGTCCAACACAATACGTTGTTCACATGTCCTATCCAGTTTACAATGCTTCATTATAGTGCCATCTGATGCTTATGGTAGCTATTGTTGTAGGCAAAACTCCAGTGAGAGTACATATCTGTTCCCAACTGCCTTCAAATTCTAAACACATGATCTCATTCAGTCTTCTAGAATCTAAGACTCTCTCTGATGCCATCTTTGACGTGCAAATGCAGTTACTGAACATGCAAATTTCGTCAACAATGCTATCCTTGGCAGTCTTCCCCAAAAACTTCCGATGTAAACCTGATCAACGGATCAGAGATAAAATGGCATATGGGAACTCCATTAGCTCAAACTATTTCGCTCACATAAATGTCTGCTAACTTACTCCATAGAAATAGGTCCAATCCGAACTGGTAGAAAATGTGCAACTTAGTAAATCTGTCCACGATTCACCACATACTGCCATCTATGCTTCCACTGCGTCTAAAGTAAATCCGATAAAACAAAAATCCATCGTACTATGCCCACTTCCATGTGGCTAGCTGCATGGATTGAAGTAACCCAATGGTATTGATTTCTGCTATTACTTTGTGACTATGTTTTAAACACTTGTATACAACATTATCCGATTATCTTTCTTCATGCCCGGGCCACCAATAGCCTTTCTTCAATCCTTATACCATCTGGACTACCGATGCAAGTGTTATGACTGTTATAAGCGTCAGTGCATAATTCTTTGTCTAAGCCGTCCCCTTATCTGTGGTTACAACAAAACTCTATCTTCATAGATAAGACTCCACTTATCCAATCCTGAATTTCCCACCATGATCTCCAGACTTGTTCTGTAACGTCCCAGTTTCTATTGAATTTCTGGTCGTGTTTCAGAGTCGAGTCGGGTGATCCAAAACCCATCGACTCCATTAGATTTCTAGAGTGGCCTAGATGGATGAAATGCTGCAATAAGGAAAAGAAGTGAACCACTTAAGAAACAAAAAAGATCAAAGTATAAGGATTGGACTGTTTCCACTAAAGTGTAAATTGAGTATTGGATTGTAGCCTTTACACTTGAGTACCATCTGTAGAATGATTACACAGCCCAACTTCACATTCTTCTAGAACTACCCGGTTCTTATCAGTTCAAACTTTCCTATTTCATGCTTATCAATTCTCTCTTAACTTGTCCCGCCATTTCTTTCCATGCAACATAGTTACAGCATAAGTCAACTGCAATAAGTAAAAATCCTTAATTGATGTTCTTGCCTATCTCATTGAGTAAATGAGAATAGTTATGAGAATTCTTGTTATAGGAGAAGAAAGTTCAAAAGTGCAAGAAAAGAAACCTAAACAGAGTCCCAGCCTTTTTGAAACCTAAGGTTTGATATCTCTTGTTATCCCATTCTTTGCAGAAAAACGTTTAGAGTTGTTCATTGAGAATTCTTGTTGATTATTTGTTGAATCGAAAGAAGTGGAAATGTGAATAACAGGGGAAAATAAATATGAATTGGAAACAGAGTTTGCTGAAATCTACAGCAACTTTATCTTGATTTTTACCTCATTCTAAATGATGGAACTAGAATTTTCACTAGAAGATTATTTTTTCCTCTTAATGTGTTATCTACGTGGCTTAATCATTCAAATTTAGAGTTTGTATATGAAGTTATGGCCAAAAGGAATACAGTTGCCACAAGAATCACGTCGCGCCTCCGCGGCTGGAAGCAATGCGCTCGCGACTTTCACAGATGCGCGATCGACACTTTGGCCAGAAGCTCTCTGACTCTCAATGTCGCATCTCCGCTCGCGAATCACACAAGCGCGCTCGCAACTTTCATCTGCGCTCGCACTTGGTCCGGTCGTGACTTCAGCCAAAACACACTGACTCTCAGGATGCACATTTCGCGCTCGCACGTTCACATACGGGTCACACTTGAAGCCAGAAATCCCTCTGACCTCTTAAATCATTTCTCCGCTCGCGAGGTGGAAGCGCAGCTCGCGGACTTCTCTCTGAAGCCATCTCGCGCTCCGACTATAATGGTCGCTGCTGCCGGACTATGCTTGTTGACTACTCTTGCCTCTTCAATTTGCATTGTGAATTTAATAAAATTCCTTTTGCTCAACATGCATGCATTACTCATCACTTTTGATCATATCAAAAGACATCTACGATGTTGACAGTCAAAACATTGGCCATTGGAAAACAACATTACTATGCATCATCCAGACTTGGAATAATCAAAATCGTTTAAATGATATAATCATTGAGTAGTCTATGCATGACCATTTAGGGGTGTTATTTTTAATGGTGCGTTGTTGTTCCAATAATATCGTGTGGTACTAGCCTGCATATCTCATGGAATATTAGACGCCATTGAAGGCTTGCGCTAATATGAGAAAACAGGCAAATTGTAAAATAAAGGCTCATAATAATGCCGCATCTCACGTCGCGACCATGGGGTGCTCCGAGAATAGCAGATCTTTTGGGTGCCCCCATTACAGTTCGAACTCCGCTACAGGCCGTTTTAGCAATATGTTGCGATATGTAGTGTAAACCGTGCTCGGTCAAATTGCCGTTAGGGTTGCACCTAAACAGCTTCGTGAGCAAATCTCCACGGTAGCGTCAATAATTGTTCTACGGTCTGATGTCAGGTAGCGAGCTTCTCTTAAAGTCTTACGTTTGTCCGTTATACCTACTAGTATCATACATTTTATCTTATCCACATGTGCGCTGTCATTACTTATCCATGCACTCACACCGCTTTTGATACTCGGATACAGACCCCAATATCTGACCATATAAGCATTGCTAATAACCCCTTTGTTTAAGGGCACCCCCAATTGATTTAACAAGTATACTATTACAGCAAGGAAGCATCAAGTGAAACATGAATTTATCATGATATGTGTGCTGTAACATAAGTCTCCCATATTGCGATGTACAACCGTGGATTATTTTCCACATAATGAGTGGCTTTAATGTTTCTTCAGTGCACCCTATGAGTATTCACTCTGTGTTTTAACGACACAGTTTGTGCAAGAGATGCTCTTAAGGATTCATCTGA
>NW_023590991.1:1490933-1526039 GCF_014843425.1 Jatropha curcas
TTAATAGAAAATTTTGTATATCCATTTCAAATCTTTTTTATGCCATAAATTAAGAGAAAAGATTTGACAATATGGTAATCCAAGATCCATTATATCCAAAAAGTCTATATTGTTTAGTTCATATATGCAATGTCAATTTTATCTCCCAAAAGTTTGTTGATTTGGGTGGACAGTGGATCCCAAAAAAAATTTCAACTTTT
The DNA here is from genome assembly GCF_014843425.1 of Jatropha curcas. The sequence continues at coordinate 1,491,134 of NW_023590991.1, forward strand.
CTCCATCTTCATTAAACATATTCTTAGACAGAAACACTAAAACCGGGTGAAAAATAACAATGAATTATGCAAAGTTTTTATTTTTTAAAAAAAAAAAAAGTTACTTTTTATTCCAAACAAAATAAACTAATTTACTTGCGGCTTTTTAAGGAAGAACTGCTGCTCTTGCAAATTCATTATCATTTAACTGTATAAAAGTTCTTCTTCCTTTCTTCTTGCATTAGCTGTGTTGCTCTATACTTGAATGGGGGGGGGAAAAAATTTTTTTTTTTCTTTATTGTAATTAGACAAAAAATCAAGTTTCTATGTGGATTTTCGTGGTATCGGACTAGGGATATTGTCTAGATCGTGGCAAGGAATTATGCAATACGCGGTTTTAGCTATTCAGTCATAGTTATGTATGAATCTTATGAGGACTATTGGACGAAGGCAATGAAGCTTTGAAATTGTTTAGGAATCAGATAGTTGATATTAGATGTCATCAGCATCTACAAGTTTCGAATTCGTTAGTCTAAGAGTGATGAAGATCAAGGTCACTTGGCAAACACCAATGGTAAAATTAAAGGAAGTTTTAGATGATTTGATATGCCCTGGCTCAAGCAATACGCTGCATTTGATGGGATGTCATATGGAGGAAAGTAGCATGCTGGAAAGCAAAATGCTGCGAAGACTAAATGCCACAAAGTCCCAAATTCTTTATTTATATAAAAATTTATTCATGGGAATTCATCTCTTAGGATTGTAGTAGAATTTCTGTAAACTATAATTATTTAGAGTATAATATAGATTGAGTTGTGTAATATCTGTGTTGGTGTTATACCAATTTTGGATGGCATTTGAAGTTTTATATGGTTAATCCAAACTACATCAAAAATCTTATAATTATATGTTGTTTTGATTCGTGGAAGATATATGAAATTTGTAACTGTTTGTGAACTGATTATTTGAAAGTTAAAATCATTGTTGTGTGGGCTTTGATACAATGAAAAAATAATAAATGCAAAATATAATTCTACCGCGCAGTTATAAAGACATAAAGCCCATATTGTTTAAAAAGGTTAATGTCCAATACATTGTATTCAAGGATAATACTTTAGAAATAAAGGGAAATTTTCATAAACTATTTTTTGCACACTTAACTTTATGGGCCTTTAAAATAGCGTTGAATTGTTAGCCGAATACATTTAGGTTGCCCAAATGGCATTCATCACATTGTTATTGAATAAGTCATTGTATTTGGTCTTTAAAATGTGGTGGATAGGCTATCCTACTTTAGTTTTTAGATCATCATTAATTATTCGAGCTTATTTCACAATCAATAATTGTTCAATTGAACACATCAAAATAAGGATGTATATATATTGATTTGACTAAAGATTTTTCTGTTAAAGTCTGTTAGAGTCAGATGGACTGATTTGTTGGGCACCACATTGGCTAATTTAATTGAGATGCTAAGTTTCCCCATATATAAATGTTAGCTGTATTAAAATGGCTTCACTTACATTTTTTATTGACATTCATGGCATGTTGTTACATAGAATCCAAGCTATTGTAGTAGAGAATTAATTATAGTAATGCACCAGTTCTGACAACTTTAACCAAAAAGATATATCTATATTTCTATACTATATGTAAAGTGAGAACATTGAGGGAGGGGGAATAATGGGAATTTACCTATTATAAACATTAGTAAAAGTTTTTAGAAAATTCCTAAAATATCATTAGTCATTGGCTAATAAAAATTGTTTGAAGTTAATTAAATAACTTGAATTTTTAATAAGTTGATAACTTTTTAATTTTTAATACTTTTTTTATATTAATTAATTTTTTAAAAAGTTATTATTATTATTTTAATAATTTTTTTGAAGGTAATATTATTATTTTAATATATTATTCCAATTGAACTTTCAATCATATGATTATTTACGATATTTAATTGTTCAAAAAAAAAATTAAATTATTATTTTAATTTTAAAATAAACAACAAAATGCAAAAAATAATATTAAAAAACACTTATAAAAAATAATTGTTTCACAATGTGTCGCGCGTATATATATATATATAATATATATATATATATAATATATAATTATATTATATATAGTATATAATAATATATATATTATATATAATATATATATATCCACTTTTAAAATTTTAAATTTTTTCTTATTTATATCTATTTATGTATATTCTAAGCTTTTCATGAACTCCAAATTTAACAATATCAATAACATAGGATCATCATTATTTTAGTTTTTTGAAAAGAAAAGATTGCTAATTCAAAGTTTAACCTTATCATTTTCAAAAAATTGAAGTCTTAATCATTATAATTTGATAAATTTTTTTACTTTATTCATCTATAATTATTTTATATTTAAATATATTTTGACTTCTTGAATGTTGTCCATATCTTATTAAAACTTAGATTTTAAGAAAAATATTAATTTCGCTTATAAATATGAATATATACTCATGATCTTTAACATTATCATAAATATCTAAAGAATATATAGAGAAAAATTATAATCATACTTAATACAATATAAGAATAAATTAATGAGATAACGAGTAATATCTTTGAATACCCAAAATTTTGCAGGCTCAGAAGCGCCTGTTTTCCGGACTTGCAACGGTCCAGGCCGGACCGCGAGGCTATTTGGGAAGTTCACCAAAATATTGTCAATAATGGTACTTAAAACGGTCCGGAATATCGCGAGGATCGCGGAACACGGGTCCCGGATATTTTCGGAAGGTCCGGGAACTCCCAAAAAGGCCCTCGGAACGAGCACGGTGTCCACACCGGCCACGGCGCAGCAGCCGCCCCCACTTCCTGGGCAAGGCCTGGCCGCCCAGCGCGGGCGAGGCCTGCCGCCCGCGCGGCGAGGCCTGCCGCCCAGCGCGCTCGGGCGATGCGGGGCGGGCGGCCGGGCGCGCTGGGCGAGGCCAGCCGGCCCAGCGCGGCGTTGGGCCTGTCGGCCCGCCCCGCGGGCCGAGCGTGCCGCCCAGCACGGGCGGGCCTGTCGCCCGCGCAGGCGGGCCTGGCCCCCCCCACGCCCTGGGCGGCACCTGCCGCCAAGCTGGGCGACACCTGCCGCCCCAGACCAGGCGGGGCCCCATGCCGCCCACCGACTGCGGCAGCTGCCGCCCTCCCAAGGCGGCACCCCCCGCCCAGCGTGGGCGGGCCTGCCGCCCCCACCGACAGGGCGGCAGCTGCCGCCGAGCTATGGCGCACCTGCGCCGCGGGACCCGAAAATGGCCTATAAAATAGACCATTTTCAGCCATTTTCTGGTGCGCCTTGTTCTGTTTTGACGGGACGAAGTCCATATCTCCCTCTCAAGTCCTTGGCGTTTCTTTTACCGCTTTTGCATTTTTATTTATAGATTTTTTATTGCTTTTATTGTGATTATTATGACCACTAAAATTAAATAAAATTAAAAATTAATAATTACCTAACGAGGAGCTTAACCTGGAGTTAAGAAGTGGTCGACGATTTAAATCAGGTACGGTAAACGAAACTCTATGCTATTTAATTTTAGCACTTCATGCATACTTCTTTTCTACTCTTAATAATTCTATATTCATAAACGCATTCCATCATCATTTTAGGACAAATAACCGTCTTGAAATTAATATTGATTAAGCTTAAATGCCGGTAAATCACATATCGTGGTAATTTAAGAGGATTTTTAAGATCCGGACAATATCTGGCTAAAAGAGCCTAGTTAATTCAATAACTACGGGTTCACTGCTTATTTCGAAACAAATCCGGCTTAAGTCCAATTAATCAATAATTGTGACTAAAAGCCTAAATCACATTTTTTTGGCAACAATGCCTACAAATTCAAACCTTTTTTCGGCTAAAAAGTTCGTAAAACGAACATTTGGCGAACGCCTTAAAATCAAATCTTTTTTCGACTAAAAGTCGTAGAATGACATTTTTGGCCAAGGCCTCAAAAAATCAACATTTTGGCGACAATCGCCTAAATCGCACATTTTGGCAAACTAATTGCCTAAACACAACCTTTTTTGGCCAAAGGCCTAAAATCATTATTTTAGCGACAAATCGCTTTAAAATCGACATTTTTGGCAAAATGCCTTTAAATCAACCATTTCCGGCTCAAAGCCGTAAAGCTCGACATTTTTTGCCATAAATGCCTTAAAACTGAAACCAATTTTCGGCCAAAGGCCTAAAAATCAACCATTTTAGCGACAATCGTTTAAATCGACATTTTTGGTAAATTAATTGCCTAAAATCAACTCATTTGGCCAAAGCCCTTAATCAACATTTGGCGAAATCGCCTTAAAATCAACATTTTTGGCAACCAATTGCCTAAAATCAAATCATTAATGGTAAAGCCATTAAACATCAACATTCTTTGGCAACAATGCCTAAAAATCAATCCATTGGCAAAACGCCCTAACTCATGCACAAGCATACACATCTCTGCACGAAGCATACACACATCATGCTTAAAGCATACAACAAAATGCACAAAGCATACACAAAATAATGCATAAGCATTACACACAAAATGCTCAAGCATACACAAATCATTGCACTAGCATACACCACACCCCATGCATTAAGCATATTCATTCAAAGCCCTCTTAAAGAGGCCTATCGAACTACGTTGACTTGATCTTCCATTCTAACGGAAGTGACGGTATGCACGTCTCGGGATTATACCCCGGGGCGGGCAAGTCAAAATCACTCAAACATTTCATTAATCCATCAGTTTACCTTGCAAGAGCATTCTTTCATCGGTAGTTGGTTATCGCGATGACATAGTTTCGGATCCCATCTTCGCGGTTCGTTTAGATGTGCGCCTTAAACCATCTGGGATAATTAAGATTCTAGCAACTAGGTTTAATTAAAATTGGAGTCCCATGGTTTTTCCTAGTTTTACTCTTGAAATAATAAACAAGGTGGTGGCGACTCATACATTCACGTGTATTTCTTCTCATTCATCGATATGCATCACGATGTATGACATTTGGGGAAGGGGTTCACAATATCGACATGCTAACAACGTGTAATTGCCGGTCGCAAAAAAATTACTGTTCCCATTAAAGAGGAAAAATTCGAAGTTCCATTGGCACAAATGACTGATTTGAAAGAAAAGATGATAGACCATCTGAACCCAAAACGGACATTACGATAAAGAGAACAATCAATCGACCAACACGGTAGTCCTCCATAAGTTTTCCACATTCTTGCACGTCATCAGTGAATATTTTTAATTTCAGTGCATACAGTTTTTGTGTCGTCTTGGAATGGTGATGAAGTTCAACCTTCTCTTCGAACTTACTTGGCTGACCTTAATGAATTGTATATTCCTTCTGAAGTGGTGGATTCCTTAACAGAAGTACCTCATGCATGCTGATGATAACTTCATTGAGTCATTGGATTAGGGCCTCAACCCATTTCTTCAACTCAGTGATCCTTCTCAGTTGTGTTGTAAACGCTTCAATTTGTGCTGGGGAGCAAGGAGTGAAAGTCGCCACATAACCTTTTAGTTGGTTTTTGTCTATTTGAGATGGCTAAAATAGATAATTAGTAATAGAGATATCGTTTGGTAAAACATTATACTAGGGTTTTGTGGAGCATTGTATTTTAGGCAGCCATGCCCAGGTTTATAGAAAGACTTATGTTGATAGGAATTGAAAATATACCATTCTATTATTAGGGAGGTGGAGAGGACCGAAGATTGTTTTTTTTTATTCGGCATGAAATGAGTGTTGTTTTAGGGTTGCTGTTAATTATAGACCATAATGGATGCTTTAGCTCTAATAGACACACCACGCGCTTACATTTGTCAAGAAAATAATTCAATGAAAAATAATTATATTTTTGGGCACCGTGTTCATTAAATTGTGGTTTTTTCAAATGCTTGATTGGGATTGAGCCAAATAGATTGCTCCTTTGCTATTCATTGGACAGTTAGTGGGAAGAGAAATAAAAGAACCCTGAATATTTTTTGATTGCAATAGGTTGAATTTTATCATATATTTTAGTTGATATTGCATGCATGGTATTTGCATATATGGATATGAGACATTTTTAACTAAAATATAATTCTTTTTTTATGTGAATAAAAGGTTTATATTTGCATTAAAAAAAAGAAAAAAAAAATTTATGCCCAATAGTATATTTAAAATGGGTTTGCATACAAAAACATAAATAAATAAATAAAGTTCATTATTAAAAAATAAATTCAGAGTTCATGGAAACAATATTATATTTAGTGGGGCAATACACTCTATTTTCTTATAAATTGTGTATATTATTATTGCATTCGCAATATATTGATTTTATTTTTTGGTCACATACAGTTACTAATATGATTTTTGAGCATTATCAATCTGAAATCAACCATGTCTTCCGCATTGGATTTTTTTCCGATATGATTAATCATTGCCAACTCTTTCTAATCGCAGCTTATAGCTTATCATTTTCCATTATCCATAATGAGTGAATACTGAATATGCATGTCCAAGTTCTGTTATCGATTTTATTGATTTCCTTTTCCACTATTAAACTGATGCTTGGCGACAACAGGCCGTAGGATGTGCTTTCTGCACATATGAAAACAAGTAAAATTAACAAATGTCAAAAAAATGTGAACACGAATTAGTTGAATTGGAACAAATACAATTATCACCAAAACAGAAAAGGATTAACAAGAAAGTATTTAGGAATGTATAGTTAGGGTGCAAGTAGTATTACTTTTTAGGTTCCAGGCGCTTGCCTGTCAGTTATTGTCTTCCAAACCTGAATTGCTCTCCAATGGCGTCAGGTTTTTTTATATGGTAATATTAATATTGTAGGAATTAGACTTGAGATTGAAGTTTTCCAATAGTATTTGATGGCTCGTATCCACTGTATAATTGCCATTAGGTAGAACAATTGTCTCTTTTGGTAAATCATATTAATTTTACACTTTGCTTTTTTATTTTTTCTATTGTTATTTGAAAGCTCCCATGACTGATTGCTCAAGCATGAAGGAAAGTTCTAGGAACCATTCTTTCACTTCTTTGCCTGCTGTGACAGATCCCGATATATATGTTATATATGGTATATGTGTGTATATTATTATCTATTTGTTTTATGATTGTTTGCTTAATATATGTGTTAAAGTATTTACATTATTTGTAAATATTTGTTGCTAAATCATAATATAATATTGGTTATGTTAATTTGCACCAAATTTTAACATTTTATTTAAAAAATATTTAAACCTTGCTAGGGGGATTCAAGTTAGTTTGCACCAGCACCCTAGGAGTTTTACATTTTGTGATGACAAGGAAAGATTCCAAATATAAAGTTATAAGTATTACATATTGATCTAAAATTATTACTTTACATTGCATAGTCTATTTTGTTTTTCATTTCTTTTTTAGATGCTTATTTTGGTGTCTTTTTTTTTTGATTTTTATTCTTTTTTATAAGATACCTGTAGAGGAAGCCATGGAGAAGATAAGGGTTGGAGGAAAAAGACTTTCAACATCAATACTAGAAATTGGCCATATGACATTTCAAGTGGGGTAGGTTTGTCAGTTGATTAAGGAGGACCAAGGAAGGGAATTCTTCCATTGGAGTACCAGATTTGAGAAATAGATGGGCAGAGTTTGTTGGGAGGAGCCAGGCTGGTGGAAGAAGGATGTTTGTAGATTCATTTGGTGGCCCATCGTCAAATTCCAATATCTTTAATGACAAGGGATAGTGTACTTCTTGATTTTGCACCTTCTTTCTTTAACTATCTAGATTTTTATTTTTGTTGTGAAATTTTCATAATTTGAGAATATGACAATTTTCTGTAGTAGTTCTAAGTCTTTTTTACACTTATTTGTTTACTATCTATTTACTTATATGTTACTTTTGGATGCATAGGTGTGGTTTACACGGTTATAATAGTCAACCTAATGGACTTTTTTTGGGTGTTTATGTATTGGTTTGGGTTATATTTAATTGTGGATTATGATGCTTTGTTACATAGGGTACGGTTTAACTGAAACAATCCAAATTTTATAATTTCAAAATTTTTCATTTTACAATTTTAATTTTACGGAGAAATAATAATTAATATTCATTTCAACAAGTTAAATATAGCCCAACATTATTTATTTATCTCAATAAATAACTATGTGTTTCTTCTATTCATAATTATTGAATAAATTCTTAGTCACCAAAAAGAAAAATCAAATCAAACCACTTGAAAACTGTAACAACTGATTATCCGGTCCCATACAGACTAGATAATAAGTGTACAATTCTGTGTGGAAGGTACCATAGCCATTATATAAATCTTTAGACTAAAACTTTCTTTTAATATTATTAATTAACCAGTCCATAAATTGAAGAGTTTCCAAAAAATACGACTTAGAAAAATTTTCTCGAAAATACTACTAAAGGACAGCAAAGCATTTTCCCTATATTTAAATATCTCGATTAATATTCAGAAAATCATTAAAGCACTTAATAAATACATGATCAATTATAATTTTTAAACTCAATTTCTCCAATATAATATTCAACATCAATTGCAGAATCAATAATCATATAGAATTTATAATTCATTACTCATAAGATTTTCTCTAAATTAAATTACCTCAAATATAAATATTCAAGAATTTTTTAAATAAATGTCTTGATAAATTATCTAGGGTCAAACACATAGATTTATATTATTACCGCACTATCTTATATATATTGTTTCTTGAGATCATACATAATTAGATACAACACTCCATTAATCACATGATTAATACAACATCTCGAATAATTAACTACATGCCACTTAATTCCATAACAAAATCAAATCATTATAATTACTCTAAATCTATCCATTGCTCTTAGAGACCATGCTTACCTATTCTGCTTGCAAACCCACCATCGGACCACCGATGATGATAAATCCACACGCGGGCTAAGCATAAAATTTAGTTGCGTGCTTTATTTCCCATTTCGATAGGAAGGAAACGCACCATAAGTATAATCATAAATTCACAAATTTATAGCATAATTTAAATCTCAGGACATAGTTCATGAAATTTCATAATATAGTCTATTCACAGGACTTAATTACACTAGTCAAGCATTTATATCATACTTTAATCCACATTGCCAAAACTTTCATAATTATCATTTAAAATATCATTTAAATTATTTACCAGGCTCAAAACAATCATATCAATAGTTTAATAATTATTAAAATCACCCAATTATAATATTTCCTCAATTAAAAATTTAATACACGAATCACTTAAAATCATGCTTCACTAATATTAGCGGTAATCTGCTTACATATCATATCACCACAACAACTGGATAAATTCATAATTAGCAGGCATGATTAATTACTTTAATTTAATTACTTAATAAAATTACTTTAATTAATAGCATTATATTGTTCAGTCTCAGTATTCATGTACGCAGAAATATATATATTCTAATTATGGCGTCACAATATTGTCAACTAATTTAGGGCTTAATTCAATCACATGATAGAAATATCCATTAATTTAGCATTTATAATATTAAATGTCAGAAATCATTTCAATCATAATTTAAAATTCATAAACGTATATACTTAATCATAGAAGTTACATATAGTAATAAATTCCATAAAAAGCTAATTTAATTCTTGATTTTATTTCATAAAAACAAAGCTGATATCTTTAATTAGGCGAATCTAGACTCACTTATATTAAGAATCAAATAGTAGACAAAAATTTCATAATAAAACATAGTGGCTCAAAAGCCCATATAAACATCAACGGATCCGATTGGTCAAAATGCAAATGACTAATATCCCATAAAAATGGGGTTGTTAGCATAATAAGAGTCGGAGTTTCGTTAGCTCCTATCAAAATGGGAGGTATCGTTAGCCCCGCTCCTATAAAATGGGGTTCGTTAGCCCCTGTAAGATATTGCGTGTTATATATAGACAGTACTGTTTTTCCTTCGGCATGCCATACCTCTGTACTACTACTGACTCGGCCAAGTAAACTAGGGCCCGTAAAAGATTTATTATATTTAATTCATTTCATAATCCATCCATAGCAACATTTAAAATTTGTGGTCTCATAAATACACCAGAATCTTTTATTACAATCTGAAAATATTCTCTTTTATAAATTTCATTTATTCATAAAAATCATACTTTTCCATACTAAATATTCTATCATAATTTCAATTCCATAAAATCACATATTAAATACATAACCATACTTAAAATCATAATTCATATATAACTACATAATTCATATCACGTACATAAAGAATATTTTATTTCATAAAATATTCAATCATGACACTTAAATTCATATCATTTAATTAGTTTATCAATTCTACTATGTTTTCATACAATCGTTTTTTATTCATTAATTGACACAATTTTCAAGACTTTGGCACATTCATAAAGCATTAAATCCAACATGACAAATGACCACCTAATTTATCCATAATTTTCATATTCTCTTATATTCTCATAATTAAAACTTAAATGGTCAATTAATAACTTAATTGATCCAATTAGGATTATTAAACCCACTAATTTATTTTAACTACTAAATCATTCTAATAGCTACCTAATTAACTTAATAGCCATAAAATTATATTATTTTCCTTATTTACTATTAGCTCACCTAATTAATCTAAATATCATTTTTAATCATTTAATCAATTAATTATGCTACACCTAGTCAATTAATTAAGTCCAAATAATTATCATAATCAATCTTAGTTAATTATCATCCTAATTATAGTCAAGTCCATAGTAAGTCTATAGTAAGTCCTTAAATCATTCATTTGTTCTATTTACTCTTCAAAGCATAGATATTGTGCCATAAGTCCACGGATCATATCCAATTTATCCTTGAGATTTCATAATTGGGCTTTGGCCTATTGGGTTTGACCCAATTATCATTTAACTTCAATTATATCACTTAATTCACTAATAATCACATTAGACTTACAATTCACATCATATAACATCATTAACATTTTAATTACATATCATAAAATTAAAATATACTATTTGCACCCTAAACTCATTTTAATGAACACATGTCAACATAAAAACATGATTAAATGATCAAATCACCGATCATACTTCATGAGACTTGAGACCCATCTTAATATATGTTTAATTACCATAAATTAAAATTTAGATATTAAATATGAAATAGTGGAGGTAGCAGCCCCCACACGTAATTCCAAGTAAAAATACATCAAAATACATTTTTCTCATCAATTTGGACATATACCATACTCTTATCAAACCACAATTATATTCCATCTTAGTTATCAAGATAATCATTTTTAACATGAAAAATAAAGAGGGACAACCCTCTAAATGATCAAATATCCAAAGCAAAACACAAGGAAAAATTACTCATTTTGCACAAACAAGCTCATATTACATTTATACCATAAAAATCATAAAAGCTATCCATTATAATATCAAAATAACATGAAAACCATGAAAAATAAAAGAGGGGACAACCTCTACAGTATGCATAAAATTTGTTCCTAAAAAAGAAACAAAAATACAAAAATACAAATTAAATTTATGATAATAAGTGGATACAATCTCTAGTATGGAATCTCCTATTACAAAAGAAGATTATCCTATGATTCTTTTCTTTCTTGTCATGGACACGATTTGAGGGTCGAAACGACTTGATCTTGAATATGAGAAAATTTTCTGGCTAGTATGGAATGCCTCCTATTACAGAAGAGATTATCCCGTATGATTCTTTTCTTCGTTGTCGAGTGGACAGCGATCTTGAGGGTCGAGAAGCGACTGTGAATCTTGAATATGATTCAAACGATTGAACGGGATTCGACGTTGATTGATGTAGAACGAACTTTTGGATGATTTTTAAGGATTGAAAGAGAACTGAAATTTCTGAAATTGAAGTTGGAAAGACTTTTGATTCTTTGGACTTGGGAGAGAGCTTGTTGTGTAGTCCTTAAGTTTTGTGGGACAGAGCTGTTGATGCCTTCTCTTTTGTGTCTTTGCTGCTGTCTGATGTATGTATAGTCCTTTCGTATATGAGAGAGGCTCCTATAATATAGGAGATTTGGAGGGAGTCCGCGCCTTGTCAGTATGTAATTATTTGATTGTTGGTGCACTTGAGTAGACTGTCAATTGGCTGTGGGCGGGTGGCGGCCCCGCATCATTTGAGCTTATGATAGGGCGCTTAATGTTATTTGCCAAAGAGGTTTAATTTTTAATTGGTCCCGCTGGCCAATTTTTTTTTTAGAATTTTAATAACATTATTTATCTTATGCAAGTAAAATAAATTGTTATCCAATAATTTTATTTTTCTAATAACATTTTAAAATTTGATATTGATTATTAAAATACGAATATGCAGTAAATAATATTTATCCAATAATTTTATTTTAATAACCATTTAAAAATTTGATTTGTTATTAAAATAAATTATTTAATTTAACTAACCAATAATTTAATTGGCAAATTAAATAATTAAGTTAATAATTAAATTAACTTAGTAAAATTTTGGTATTTACAGATGCCCCTAGAGACTTCTTCAATAATTTATTTGAAAAGATCTCGAAAATTTGAAAAAGATTTAATTTAATTCATGCTTTCTTTTTCTTTTTGTATGAATGGTAACTTTGAAGTTGAAATTCTCCACTCCCTGATGGTGTGACGTGGACTTTATGTCACTTGCATGGCTCTTTTGATTTGAAAATGACCATATTGCTTTGAATTTGCAGCAATCTCTATTTTGACGAATTTCTTTTTATTTTTTTCAACTTGAACTTCGAAATTAATTCGGCAACTCTAATTCAATGGGCTAATTAATTTTTTTTAGCCCAAATGGTGAAACTCTAATTTTTTTATAATTAGAATTTCTTTTTTTTTTTTTAATTTTTTGTCCTTCAAGAAATCAAAATCGATGATTTTGGAATTGAAGAATTTAAATTTTTGTCGAATTTGGAGTTGAAGATTTAATCCTTGTCGAATTCGAAGTTGATAAATCTTCTATAAAAGAAGTCTCGTCTCAAAAACACTTTTTTTTTTTTACATCAAAACTTGAAACAGTGATAAAAATAAATATGCTCTTTAATCATCCGTTGAGATATATCTGCATTCAATTTGTAAATTTGCAACAACTTGGTTTTGCATCAACTTCAATAACTGGTCCACGTATTCTCTAGTGTAGGCTTAATCGCTGCCCGACGCAGTGTCCAGTCGCAGGTATGTTTCTTTTCAAATTTTTTTCTTTTTAATTTGCCAGGTATGTTTCTTTTCAAATTTTTTTCTTTTTAATTTGCCAAGTTACAGTGATCTTTGGCTTTGTCTCGTAATACCGTTGCATGTGGCTGCAACAACAAAGAAATTTTTTTTTTTTGGGTCTCCAATACGATGACTTTACCTGTATCCACTTACTTTGCATGGGCTTGTGATTGACTTATTGGCCATTTAATAACTTGATGCTTCTTTTTTTTTTTTTTTTTTTTTTTTTTAGTTTGATTAGTTGGCCATTTATATCAACTTGTAGTGCTTTCTTTTTTGTTTTTTTTTTTTTTTTTTTTTTTTTTAATCACTAGGCAAAATTGACAAGTGGGCTTTAATGATTGCCCCAGTAATTAAATTGTCAACTTTGGAGCATAATGATGACTGCAGTGATACATTGATATGCTTACATGCTTCACTTTTTTTTTTTTTTTTTTTTTTTTTTAATCAATAGCAATGACAAGTGGCTTATGATTGCCATAATTAAATTTCAACTTTGGAGATAATATACTCATATACATTGATGCTTACATGCTTCAACATACATGCCCAATAATCCAACGCTTTAGCCTTTACAATATTAACATGATGATAAGCCAACATGAATCGACTTAATATGATCAATATTAATTGCATTGTCAAGCCCTCTTTTTTGTTGTTTTTTTTTTTTCGTTTTTCTTTTCATTTATATAGCCTGATGATGCTGTTCTTTTCTTTGTCTATTGCATCAAACCATGACCTACAGTCAATCTTGGCTAATGAATTACTTATGCATGGTAATGACTTTGTTTAAACTTAATTGAACTTTTTTTTTTTAAAATTCTTAATTGACGACCATGAATAGTAACCCCACATGCTTGCATGATGACTAGCAATTAGTGAATTTAATTTGGCTTGAATATGGTTAATCACATGAATTTGACTTGGTTTGATCTCTTTCTAAATTCATATGAATTATTTTCACTATGGACTTGTCATAATTGATTTTTTTTAACAAGTCCTCTTTTGATTCTTCTTTTCTTTTTAGCTAGTCGACTGCTTTTGAGACTTCATTAAAATGGTTCGCATAATTGATCTTTCGGCTTCACGCAAAATTCCATGTATGAAAATTTTGAGCGACGACGAAGAGGATTCAAATCCTGGAATGGTTTTTACTTTTCAAAGATTTGCTGATGCATATTTTGGAGCCAATGCACCAGGCAAAGTAGACCCTCCTCATCTTATGGATTGGACTATCGAACGTACATGTGAATTTCAACTTTCACATGAAGTAGTTAAGTGCGTCCAATGTCGTTTGTTGCAATCTTCACTTCACTAGCTTCAAATTCCATCAAATAATCTTCCACTTTTGAAAAGTTGCACCCACAACAATGAAGTTTCTTGGCATCATTCTTTCAAATTTGTTGGTGAATTTTCCTTCGTTGAACACTATTGAGAGTGGCTTGAAGATGTGTTGGCAAGCAATAAGCAACTACTTTTGAAAGCCAAAGTGTATCATGCTTTATTTGTATCTCTCTTCACTTATGATCGCTTCCCCAACGTTATTCATGGCTTCTGTGAACATTGGAGTTCTTTAACAAATAATCTTTTCCTCCCAGCTGGAGAACAGTCGATTTCTCTTTGGGATTTGAAGTTCCTATGAGGACTCCTACTCTATGCCTTATTTTATGATGAGATGACCCCTTCAACTGTAGATCTTACTGGAGTCGAAGAAGGTGAAATTCCTTTCTTATCGCGAAGCTGCAAATACTTATTTTATGCATACAAATTCCTTTCTTATCGCGAAGCTGCAAATACTTATTTTATGCATACTACAAAAATGCCAAACGGGTTAACAACAGCTTTAAGTTGAATGTATGCAACTGGGTGAACTTTTGGTTCTGCGGTCCTGCTAGATATCTTGAGAATCCTAAAAAGGACTACAACAAAAGAACTACTACTCCTAAGAAGAATTTTAATCATTCAAGTGTTATTGGCAAAAATTATCGCAAGATGCAAATTGGCAAAAGCCTTTTGAAATTCTAAACATAGAAGATGATCTACGGGAAGAAGTTTACTTAGCTGCTTTGATTTCTTGTTGGTTATGCAAATTTGTACTTCCATATGATCTTATGAATCTTATTCATCCAAGCACCTTCAAAGTTGCAAGTATGATCGCGTCTGGTGAGATCTTTTCTTTGGCTATTTTTGTTTTGTCAAGTATTTATAGAGGCCTTCAATCAATTTCTACTGCTACAACTTTGAAGAGGTATGAAGTACCATTGCCTTTCAATTATGTTTATGCTTGGCTAGCTAACGATTTTGACACACACTTTACGCATGATGTTGACGGAGATGCTAAGATGACTTCCTATAGTGGACAATGAATGGCCAAGTACTATAATGAAACTGAATTCACGAAACTTTTTATGGAAAGGAAAGCTTATTTGGGCCCATCTCGTATCATGAAGAAAGACTTCTTTTTGGAGGATAATGGTAAGTTGTCTTCATATCAAGTGGAACACCTCATCAATCTTCATTCAATCTTCTTGACTTTATGCTGTAAGAACCAATACATCATTAAGTGATACAGCCTTCATAGATTTAGTAGATAGTTGGGTTATTACCAAGATCTTCCTGGTAATATGGACGGTAAGTTGTCTTCATATCAAGTGGAACACCTCATCAATCTTCATTCAATCTTCTTGACTTTATGCTGTAAGAACCAATACATCATTAAGTGATACAGCCTTCATAGATTTAGTAGATAGTTGGGTTATTACCAAGATCTTCCTGGTAATATGGACATGTCTTTTTCAAGAGTATCTTTGGAGCAATCATACAACTTTGGGAATCTTGTATTCATCTGACTACTGGTGCTAAACTAATTGTTCCTTCAGTGAAACTTAATAGTCATTTTTCATGTACTGAAGCGTATAAGGATTGGTGGAAAGCGGAATGGTTTAAAGCTTTTCCTCAAGATGAGATGCCGAACTTAAGACCAATCCAAAATTATTGAAATCTTCAAAGTCTTCTCGTTTGAAGAATTCCAATGTTGATAAAGGTAGATGTGTTCCTTTGAATCCTCTCCAAGAATCTATTGTTCAGAAGGGTAAGAGAGAAGCACCAATTATATTGAAGATAAAATCACAAGTAGCTGTTAGTCCTTCTAAAGAAAAGGTAATTAGCACTTCCGCAAAGAAAGACTCCTTTATAGAAGCTAGTGATGAATCAAATCCCTCAAATAATGGCATCCCAATTCAAGTTGTAACAACTCCTAATACAGTTGAAGTTTGCATTGAATTCTCACTCTAGTCAAAAGCGTTCTAAAAGAGATATGCTTAATTTATCTCCTTAAATGAAGACATATGCATTGATTCTGATCGTTGTAGGAAGGCAGTAAAGCGAAATAATTAGGCTTCATCAACATTACAATTTTATGATCCTGATGACCCGGTAAGCTTTTGCTTTCTCTGTTTTTTTTTTAAACTTCTTTTGCTATCTTCTTCTTCCCCCTTTTTTTAACTTCACACTTTTGAACTTTACTTTGTAAATTTCTTATTGCAGTTGGGCTTAAATGTCGTGTTTTGTGATGATGGCCCTTGTGCATTGCCTTTAGATAACATGAGTTCTATACTTGAGCCAGCTTCTTATGACCTCCCCTTAATTACTTGGAAGGATCTTGATAGGAATCCTCAATTGAAAGAGTCTAGCGCTGGTCATTATGAGGGAAAACAACAAGATGCTTATCAAACAAAGAAAGCAAGTTGCCATGCTACTTTTGAAATGTCTGCATTTTGCGGTAACGATTTTATGATCGACTGTCACCATAAAGTTTCAGTAATGGCATGGAAGGGGCTAAGAGTTAAAATTGTCGAACTTCCACATCACAAGTTCCTTCTCTTGCTGAACAAGGTCATATAATTTTTGATGGTATAGAAAAAGTAGAATGATTTGATGCCATTGTCTTAAGAGAGCAATCACAAGCTACCTTCAACTTGCAAATGATTTCTTGCAGCTGAAATCATCTTTTTCTTCAAGCGTTTCGTCAGAATTTCAGCTTAAGAAATTAGGGAAGTTAGGGGCAGCTGGATGATTCTTTGAGTCTTCAGAAAAAAGCCATTGCCAATTCTTCATTTGTAGAGGATGAACTTATCAAAATTGAGGAAGAACTAGCAAGGTTGACTTTAAGGAAGAAAGTGCTTGAATCTTCCTTAGCAGGGATGAAAAGTGATGTCTTGGAAAAATAAAGCATGGTTTCAAAAATCTGTGAAGAAATATGCAAAGTTGAAGCTGTGCCAATTCGTAGTGCAAAAGATGATCAATCTCTTTCTACATTGCAAAAGCTACTTTCTGATAAGCGCAATGAGTTAGAGCAGCTTGAATGGAATCCATAGAAGCTTCTCCTTTTTTCTTTCTTTTTTTTAGACTTTGCTTAGTCATTCTTTTTTTAATGTAATCAAATTTTTGAGTTATAATAAAAATTTGATTTCATTAATCACTTATCATGCTTATCATTTTTGCTCAACCTTGAATTTTTGTGTGGTTGTACTTAGCAAAATACTAAGTTGCTACATACCTTCTTTTAGAAGGATCAAGTCATAACATAGTTTAAATAAATCTTTTTTTTTTTTTTTTTTGAGATTTCTTTATGTGTGACTGAACTTACTGCAATACTAAGCTGCCTACGTACCCTCTTTTGGAAGGATCAAGTCATGATGTAGTTCGACTATAACATTTTTTTTCTTTTTTTTTTTGAAGCCATTTACAGTTTTAGCTCGTGTAAGGAGCATTGTCGAGCTTTTAGGCGTAGTATCTCTTCAAAAACTTGCCATTGATTGGCCTGATTCACACTCCATCTTTATCAATTATCTTGTATACTCTATTCGAGTAAACTTCTTGAACTACATATGGTCTGTCCTAGTTTGAGGGGAACTTATTGCCCATACGTTGCGACATGATTATTGGTCTTCTTACTGCTAAAACCAAATCGCCAACTTGAAAAGAGCGGATTCGCACTTTCTTATTAAAAGCTTTGCACATTCGAGCTTGATAACACTTTAAATGTTGTTGTGCTTTAAGTCATTTTTCATCCAGTACTTCTAACTCTTGTAGGCGAAGTGGAGCATTGTCTTCATTAGAGAGACCTTCTTGAATGACAATTCTCAAGGATGGAATTTGTTTTTCAAGAGGAAGAACAACTTCTACACCACAAACAAGCGAATATAGAGTTGCTTGAGTTGGTGTTCTATATGTAGTTTGATAAGCCCATAATGCTTCCCCTAGCCTTTCATACCAATCCTTTTTTTGAATGATTGATTATCTTCTTGAGAAGTTTGCCCAAAGCCTTATTGAATGCCTATGCAAGCCCATTTGCTAGTGCATTGTACATGGACGAATTATATTGCTTAAATTTGAATTGCTCATATAATTTGTCCATGGCTTTATTGTAGAAGTCCCTTCCATTATCAGTTATGATGTATCGAGGCACACCAAAACATAAATGATGTTCATTTTAATAAAGCTCACTACAGTCTCCTTCTTGATTTCTTTATATGGAGCAGCTTCAGCCCATTTCGAGAAATAATCAGTAGCAGCAAGAATGTAAGGTGGCCACTTGAACTTTTTGGAAATGGTCCTACAACATCCAATCCCAAGCTTTGAAAGGCCATGATGCTACTGTTGGGTGAAGTGGTTTAGGCGATTGATGAATTAAGTTTGCATGTAATTGACACTTTTAACATCTTTTTCCATAATTCATACAATCTATCACCATTGTAGGCTAATAGTACCCCATCCTTTTAATTTGGAAGTGCAGCTTTGGCCTTGACTAATGTGCACCACAAACACCTGTATGTGCTTCTTCTAAAGCTTTGTTAGCTTCTTCCTCCCCAAGGCAACGTAGGAAGACTCATTAAAAGAGCAACGATAAAGCGTACCTTTAAAGTTCATGAAGGGAGAAGCCCACCGTCTTATTTTAGCTTTCTTCCTTGGATCATCTGGCAATTTCCCATGCTTTAGATAATTGACAAGCAGATGTCGCCAATCTTCTTTATCAAGTTCTTAAACGGAGACAACATCCACCTCTTCGAGTTCACATCCAACATAGGTGGTACTACCCATCTTTTACATACTGGCACCTTTGCTTCTACATCTAGCAATGCTAGAGTTGACGCCAAACTTGCTAAAGAATCAGCTTGGCGATTTTCTTTTTGAAACACGTGCTGGATGGAAGTACTGTCAAACTAAGAGAGAAGCTTAGCAGCATAGTTGAAGCAAGGCAACAACTCTAGCTTTCTTACTTCATGCAAGGAGAGTACTTGATTGATAACCAACTTCGAATCTCCAAATATCCTCAAGTTAGATAGCTCCATGTCAATCACCATTTCTAGGCCAAGTATCAAAACCTAATATTCTATAACATTATTTGAGCACCTCTCGACTAAGTTGAATGCGAAAGGTAAGATTTCCCCTTTTGGAGTGATGAAAACAACTCCAGCTCCTACACCCATTTGACTTGATGCACCATCAAAGAACATTCTCCAAGGTTGTGGAACTTTAACGAGGAAAACTTCTTCGTCCGGCAACTCTTTAGAGAACTTCAAATCATCAGGAATAGGATGGTTTGCAAGAAAATCAACAAGGGCTTGCCCTTTCTTAGCTCTTTATGGGATGTATGTTATCTCAAACTCTTGGAATAATAGAGCCCACTTCGCTAGCCTTCCAGACAATACTGGTTTGGCCATCAAATATTTGATGGGATCAGCACGTGAAATCAATCGAATTGAATGAGCTTGCAAGTAATGCCTCAGTTTCTTTATAGCAAACATTAGTGCTAAACACATCTTCTCAGTTGGTGAATAGTTCAACTCAACACCAGTTAGTTTTCTATTGAGATATTACAACGCGTTCTCCTTTTTCCTTCATCATTTTCTTGTGCTAATAGTACTCTCAAAGAGCATTCTTGAGCAACAATATACAAGATGAGGGACATCCTTATATCAGCGCTCTAAGAATAGGTGGATTCATCAATTACGACTTAATGCTCTAAAAAGCATTGCTGCATGCTTCATCCCATTCAAAAGGGACACCAAAAGGGACAACCTTTTTCATAAGTTGATTGAACGGCTAACATCGACTAGCTAGATTTGAAATAAACCTTCAAATGTATGCCAACTTTCCTTGCAGGCTTTTGAGTTCATGAATGTTGCAATGTTTTAGCATTTTGAGGGTGTGAATACCTAAATTTTGAGGCTCAAAGAGCCAATTCTTTCGGACTGCAAACAGCCCGGTCGGACTAGAGGTCATTCAAAAAGTTCACAGCAATTTTGAGGGTGTGAAGATACCTTAATTTTGAGGATCAAGAGAGCCAATTCTTTCGGACTTGCAAAACGAGCCCCGTCCGTGACTACGAGGTCATTCAAAAAGTTCAACCGGAAAGTGTGCCAATAATGGTACTTGAAATGTCCGAAAAATTACGAAAGATCACTGAAACTGATCCTCGGAATAGTTTTTTGAAAAGTCCGGGACTCCGAAAAGCCTCCGAAAAGAAAAAAAAGGCAACTGCATGTCCGCATACCGCGGGGGGCCACGCCCACCCCAAAGGACGGGCGCACCCGCTCCTGCAAAAGGCGGGCAATGCCGCCCAACCCTGGGCGGACAGGCCCCGCCAGCATGGGCGGGCACGCCGCCAGATGGGCGGACATACGCCCGCCAGACCAGGCGGGCTACGCCCGCCAGCCCGGGCGCGCCTGCCCGCCCTTCGAGGGCGGGCAGGCGCGCCGTGCGTTTTTTCTCTATAAAGAAGAGGCCCGGGCTCCATTTTAAGACACAGTCTGTGTTGAGCGGACTCCTCTTCTCCCTTTAACTGCTCTTGCGATTCTTTTATCAGCTTTCTGCATCTTATTTTATTTTAATTTTATTTATTCTGCTTTCCAATTTTCTTCTTTAACTAAGTGGCATTAAGTGGCCATTAAAACTCCATTTTAATTAATATTTCCCTTAACGAGGAGCTTAACCTGGAGTTAAGAAGCGGTCGGAGATTAAATCAGGTACACAAACTAAACTACGCCTATTTAATTTTAGCACTTCATGCATGCTTCTTTTCTACTCCTATTAACTCTATAACTGCCTAAATGCATCCATATCATCCACTAGGCAAATAAATTGCCTCAATCAAATAAAGATTAAGTTTAAACGCCCGATTAATTAATAATCGTGGTATTAAAGTTAAAGCTTAAATTCGACGATATTGGCTAAAAGCCTAGTTAATCAATAACTATGGTGAAAGAGCCTTATTTCGAACAGTTTTTTGGCCTAAGTCTAATTAATCAATAATTGTGACTTAAAGGCCCTGATTAAACACTTTTTCTTTTTATGGCAATTAATTGCCTATATTTCAATTTAATTAATCACTTTAGGCAAACAAATTGCCTATAAGTGACAATTGATTCTTTTTTATAGCGACAAATCGCTTAAAGCAATATTTTGGCTAAAAGCCTTTAATTAATCACTTTAGGCAAACAAATTGCCTATAAGCTTATAAGTGAAAATTAATCTCTTTTATAGCGACAAATCGCTTAAATCAATTTCTTTTGGCTAAAAGCCTTGAACCAACCTTTGGCGACAATTGCCTAAATCAATTCATTTTAACAATTGCCTAAATCAATTCATTTTGGCTAAAAAGCCTTAAATCATTCAATTTTGGCGACAATCGCCTAAACAATCAATCTTTTGGCAATAATAAGCTCAATTAATCTTTGGCAAGCAAATAAGCACAACTTATCTTTTGGCAAGAATAAGCCCAAATCCTTTCTTTTGGCAAAAAGCCTCAAATCAGCATTTTGGCACCAAGTGCCTGAAACAATCAATTCTTTGGCAAAATGCCTAAACAAAAATGCACAAAGTATACACACACTCATGCATCAAGCATCCCATCTAAAGCCCTCTAGAAGAGGCCTATCGAACTACGTGGACTTTGATCTTCCATTCAAACGGAAGTAGGAAAGCTACGTAGGCACGGTTGCGGATTTTAACCCCGAGCGGCAAGTCGCAATTCATTCAAACTCACTTAAACATTCCAGTTGGTCCAATCATCTGCAAAGCATTCATTTTTTGGTTAGTTTCATCAGCATGACATAGTCTCGCGACCACCTCAGGTTCGAAGACCATTGCCTTAACATTGGTAATTTAATCTAGTAACTAGGGTTAATTAAAATTGGAGTCACTTAGGGTTTTTTTCCTAGTGTTACCCTAAAATAATTAAACAAGGTGGCGACTCATACAGTTTCACGTGCATGTTCTTTCCCTTGAGTCACATGCATTCATATGCCTATGTGTTTTTTGGGGAGGGGTTCACAGTTTGCACTTCACTGGGGATAGATTTATGTTAAATCTTTGCATGAATAGGGACTACAATTGTTTTGAATAACTAACATGCCCTTGGCTTTAGGGCATTGACTTTACTATGCTTTGTTTTGCAGGGGTACCTTGACATTAAATCGAGTGTTCTTTTCTTTAAAAGAGATTACTCGATGAGAGGATTTTGAACTTAAGTGACAAATTGATTAAGACATTTAAATTGTTTGAGTTTCTTATTTGCACGCATTGAGAATCTTTGTTACTCCATTGCATAAAAAACGAATTTCAAATGAATTTCTTCTCTACTTTGCTTCAAACTTCTGAGTCTTGGATAGCAAGTAGCGCTGATCGGCAGTCTCTTTGATGTATGTCGAACGGACAGGCCAAAAGGCGTTTCCTCCCTGTTGCGCAGAACCACCCCCAAGTCCTTTTGGGGATGGCCCATAGTAATGACCGTTAACCGTTGGACCCCACGCGAAACTCTTTGTTTCACATGTGGTTAGGTATATCCATGCTCAAGGCTCAAGGGTCCCTTTATAAGAGAATTCGTCTATTTTGAGTCATAGCCTATAGAACCTATCCTTGTAGGACTGTATGCACCCAATGATGTGAATCATATCATTAAACAGCATTACGAACGTGTTGTTATGCAATTCACGACATGGCGTGTTGTTATGCGCATTCACGACATATCATAGGCATGGGATAAACACAAAGGGAGCAGAAAAACACCCTTTTACTTTCAGTCATGCACAGTTAGACAAGAGAGTCAATTCACCTCACATCAGCTACCTGATACACCGACCACTGTACCTAATCCAGCTACCCTTACCCTTATAGGTGCCCACAATCCGAGTGCCTACCCAAGTGCCAGACACACCTACAGTGCTATCACCAGCTTCACCAGCTTCACCAGCTACGCCAGCTTCGCCTACAACTCCAACAACCTTATCTGCACCAATGGCATCACTTGCTGAACCCTCATTGAACACTAGAGGCTTAGAATGGAAGGCCAGAATGGAGGCCAGAAAGTGAATGAGGCACTAGCTGCCCAAAGAACCGCCCTGATAGCTGAAACCTGTGCGAAGACGTAATGGGAATGGTAATGGAAATGGGGCTTCCGCTGGGGGAAAGTGCCGGGGGAAGTGGACCTGCTGCCTCCAATCAGGGTCCTGCTGCTGAACCTACAAACCCTGCCCTGAACCTGGATGATATGCCCTCTAAAACTGCCTCTAAACTGGAAGCTCAGAGAATGAGAGAGAAACTAGAGCTCCTAGAAAGGTCCATCACTGCTCTCAAAACCCACAAGGAAGTGGTGGACATGGACTCCTTAGTCCTTGTTCCCTGAAGCCAGGTTGCCAACTAAGTTCAAGATGCCCAACATGGACAAATTTGATGGGACCACTTGTCCCAAAACTCATCTGAAAATGTATGTTTATGTGGGTGCCTTAAACCCATTCGGATTTGAGACAGTGAGCTCCTTGCTCAGTATTCCAATATATCTCCTTACCGGGTGCTGCATTAAGATGGTTTGTTAGCCAGTTTGATCGGTCTAGATGAAGACCTGGAGGATATCTTTAATGCATTCAATTCACCAGTACCCACTACAATATGGAGGTGGATGTTTACTCGAAGAGAGTTTAGAGGACCACCAAGGCAGGAAGATAATGGAGCCTTTCTCCTCGATTCCTTACGGCGAGGTTGGAGGGCCAAGGCTGCACCAGAATGATTAATCGCCTTCTTGAAGCAGGGAGCAGGTCGATATAATAATAAAAAAACTGTCAGCCTGGTCTACCAACAACGATTACAAACCCGAGTACCTGCCAACGTTCCAGCGCTCCATTGCCACTGCCACAAGCTTAGAGGATCTGATCCAAATTGGGGCAACTGAAAGACGACTCAGGGGACCTTAATACAAGAACCTAGCAGCCAGGCAAGGTCCACGAAGTGGCAAAGGCATCACTTCCCCACCAACCCCTTTTATTGAGTGGGAATATGAGGAATGGTAATCAATCGAGAAGACCATTACACTACCTTTGGAATGCCAAATGCCTTTTGGTTTCTTTTGGTTTTCCGAGAGGCTGTCAAGGCCAACTATATCAAGCCTTTAGAAGCAAGGCCACCTCCCAATCCACTACCGAGAAACTATAGGCAGATGAATACTGCGAGTATCATCAGGGATACGGGCACAAGACCGAAGCCTGCTGGACACTCAAAAACCGCGTCAAGAACCGCATACAAGACCTGGTAGACAATGGGTCAATCATCCCAAGAAGTAAGCCAAGCATTAGCACTAATCCCTTACCAAATCACGGGGTAAATGCTATTGGTTCTGACCAGAAGTTAATCGATCCTTTCGAGTTATTTTTGGAAATGAATAACATCTGTGTCTTGGATTTGAATGACCTGAGCGAAGAGGTCGATGCCATTACTAGGAGCGGGAGACAATATGAACCGTCAGTTTTGGACAAAATTCAAAATAAACCCTACCAGAGTGCAGAGGAGCCAAAGGAGGACCCGGTGCTGTCACAATTAAAAAAGACACAAGCTAGGGTGTCAATCTGGGAACTTTTGGCATCATCCTTTCCTCGCATCATCCTTTCCTCATCGCCAAGCTCTTTGCAAGGCTTTGAGTCAACTTTAGACACCTGTTGAAGTTAGCCCAGAAGTGCTAGTATCCACCCTCACCCAATTATCTAAAACACGAAGCATCGGTTTCTCTGATGACGATTTGCCCAAGGAGGGAGGTAGTCATAACAATGCTCTTTATGTCACTGTTCAGACTCGAGACAAAACCGTGCCCATGGTTCTCATTTATAATGGGTCGGCGCTGAACGTCTGCCCACTGAGAGTAGCCAGCTGTCTAGGGTTGGAAGAAATTGACTTCACTCCCTCGGACCAGATAGTGAAGGCCGTGGAAGGCCTATGACAGCACCCGGAGCGAAGGTGTTGGGGGTTGCCACGCTGAAGCTAACAGTTGGGCCAGCTGTGATGGAAGTCCCGTTCCAGGTGATTGATGTACCGACTAGCTTATTGATGTACCGACTAGCTTCAACCTGCTTCTGGGCCGACCATGGATACACCACACTAAGGCAGTACCCTCGTCCTTGCACCAAAAGGTCAAGTTTCCTTACAAAGACAAAGTCATCACCATTCAGGGGGATGACTATAGCCAGCTCAAAAAAGCCAAAGGGCCAGCCTCTCTTTGAGGTCAACCCTGAAACTGTCAATCTACCCCTCTCGGGATTTCAGTACGACACTGTGCACTTCATTCATAGAAGGAAGGACTGCAAATTCTCGAGTTCTCTTTGATTTCGGGACGGTGCAAATAAACTGCATAGTGCCCTTAATGCTTAAGATGTCCTATCTACCAGTAATGGTTATGGCCAGATCCGGAAAAACATACCCCAAACTGCAAGTCTGGGAATGTCCAGTGAATGAGGGGACCTTTGGACTGGGTTATGAACCCACTAATGAAGACCGTGTTGGGAGAACCCGGTGGGGAAGGAAGGAGAGTGTACAGATGCGGCTTTGCCTTCTGACTTTCATATGCGGCCTTACCTATTGACTCTGAACAGCTACTTCTGCAAACCTGGAGAAGCAGTTTCTTACTGTGGCTTCCGGGAGCCCTTTTGCTGCCCAACTATTAAGAAGATGCTGCCTGGAATAGAAATATTCTCGGATGTTTGGGGCAACAAGCCCGAGGTAGTAACCGAGCTGGAGACAGAAGAATTCATGCAGCCTAATCTCTTTGATGAGGTTGCAGTCATTACAGGAAATGATGGGAATCAAGACTTGTGCAGCCTAATCAAGCCGAGCAAAGGACCTCTTGACAACTGGTACACCGAGGAGGAGCGCACTGCTGACAAAACCCCTCCCGAGTCAATAGTTACCAGAGTCTGTATAAAGTTCCTGTACTGAGTCCGAGTCTGACCCCGAGCTGAAAACCGAGTCAGGAGTCCAGTTCCAGTTCTGTGTCGGATCTAGAAGATTTCCAGATTTCAAACTTAAGATGTAACTTTTTTGAAAGACGATTCCGTCATAATTAAATAAAGGCTTGCAAAATTCTTGATTACCTTGCCGTGTTCTATCTTTCCCAAGCATTTCCAAGCAAAAAACAATCAAATAAATGAAATAAAAAATGAAAAGGAAAAGATAGTAATTGGCAAAGGAAGAAAATGAATATACATACATTGCATCAGATTGCATGAACAGGGAACAGCGCGTCAGTTGAATGTGAAGAAATTTTGCTGATTGCTTCATGTGGAAGCAAGTGACATCACGGGAAGCGGAAACCCAAGCAATTAAGTGGCTGCATAAGGATCCAGGCTATACCCTGAGGGCTAGCCAGTGAAAACAGAAGCTTAGAAGTGCTAAAGACAGAATGGGTCCCTTGAAAAATCAAGGAGGAAGTTGCCAAGCAGCTGAAGAGAACAAGATTCATAGGACCTATTGCCTACCCGACCATGGTTAGCGAACATCGTGCCGTTCCTAAGAAGGATGGAAAGGTGCGAATGTGTGTGGATTAACAGGGATTTTGAATAAAGCTTGCCGAAGGATTGATTTTCCCCTGCCACATATGACTTACTGGTGGGGGGGGAATTCGAAAAATGGCTGGACACAAAGATGGTCTCTTTGACCGATCTTGCTGTCGGGTACAATCAAATAATGATGCATTTGCCCAGACAAAGAGAAGACGGCATTCATCACGGAATGGGGGAACCTACTCTGCTATTAGGGGTCATGCCCTTCGGGCTCAAAAAAAAATGCCGGGGCAAACTATTCAAAGAATGCAACGACCATCTTTCACGACATGATTCACAAGGGGCAGGTGGAAGTGTATGTGGATGATTATGGTGGTTAAGTCCAAAAACAACCGAAGACACACAACAGCACTGAGAAGTTCTTCCTTAGTTCTTCCTTAGACTTCGAAAGTATAATTTGAAGCTCAACCCGGCAAAATGTCTGTTTGGAGCCACATCCGGAGTATTTCTGGGGCATATGGTTCGTCGGAAGGGCATAGAGATTGACCCTTCGAAAGCCAAAGCTATTCTGGAAATGCCAGCACCAAGGACAGAAAAAGAAGTCCGAGGCTTCTTGGGAAGGTTACAGTACATTAGTCGTTTCATCAATCAGTTGGCCGATACCTGTGGCCCAATTTTCAAGCTACTTAGGAAAGGAGTGGCAGTCAAATGGAATGAGGATTGTCAGGCGGCCTTTGACCAAGTCAAACAATACCTGCTATCCCCGCCAGTCTTACAACCACCAAGGCTAGGAAAGCCTTTGCTCTTGCAACCACCAAGGCCAGGAAAACCTTTGCTATTGTACCTATTAGTGACAGAAGAAGCGATGGGTGCAATGCTAGCTCAACAAGTAGAAGACACAGGGTAGAAAATGCCGTGTACTACCTTAGCAAAAGGATGCTAGACTATGAGCTGAAGTATAATAAGACAGAGAAGTTATGTCTGGCTCTAGTTTGGGCTTGTACAAAGCTGCAGCACTACCTTTTGTCCTATACCACATATGTTATCTCTGAATCTAACCCCTTGAAAGTCGAACCCCTTGAAATTCCTTATGGAGAGGCCGGTTCTAGACTGTAAGATGGCTAAGTGGGTGTCAGTGCTCGCAGCCTATGACCTGAAATTTGTACAACGTAAGGCAGTAAAAGGCGGAGCTTTGGCTGACCAGTTAGCCGAATTACCGGTCGAAGATCAAATGCCGAAGGTAGAATTCCCCGACGAAAACCTGTTGCACCTGGAAAATCAGGTCTGGGAGATGTACTTCGATGGAGCCTCGAATTACCATGGAAATGGGATTGGAGTTGTATTCAAAACTCCTTGTGGAGAATACGTCCCAATTGCAGTTAAACTAGACTTTGACTGTACCAATAATGAGGCCGAATACGAAGCCTGTATCAAGGGAAAGGGGTTAGAAGCAGCCCTGGAAAAAGAGATAAAAGTCCTTAGGGTTCGGAGATTCCAACCTGATAGATTCCAATCTAATAGTCTCCTAAGCTTTGAGAAAATGGAAAATTAAGGAAGAGCATTTGGTTCCTTACCTACAACGCTTGGACGAATTGGCTCAGTAATTTGGGGATTTATCCTTCCACTACCTGCCGCGAGCCAAAAATCAGCTTGCTGATGCTCTAGCTACCTTGGCCTCCATGGTTAATGTGGGGGGAGACCAAGTCAGGAGACCAAGTCATTCGACCTTTGACGGTTCGGCTGCAGAAACAGCCAGCACATGTCATGAATCTAGTCGATGACAAGCCGTGGTTTTGGGATATACGGAATTATCTCCAGAATGAAGCCTACCCGGAGGGATTCAACAAGACTGATCAACGGACATTGAGACAGTTAGCATCTGGATATTTCCTGGGGGAGTTTTGTATAAAAGAAGTTGGAATGGCATGCACCTAAGGTGCGTTGAGGAGGGAGAAGCTCAAGCCATCATGGATTCCTTACATAATGGGGAGTCTGGGCCACACATGCACGGGATAGCTCTGGCTCATGAACCTAGGTTATTACTGGACAACCATGAATGTTATTACTGGTCAACTATGAATTCGGATTGTGTGAGGCATGCGCGTAAGTGCCATGAGTGCCAAATTTTTGCTAAGCTGCAAAAACGGCCTCCGATCCATTTGAATCCAATTGCTTCACCGTGGCCTTTTGCAACTTGGGGCATAGATGTAGTTGGAAAGATCCACCCGAAAGCCTCTAATGGCCACCAGTTTATCCTGGTCGCTGTAGATTATTTCACTAAATGGATTGAGGCAGTTTCCTTTTCAATGTTAAACGCCAAGAAGGCAACACAGTTTGTGTTTGTACGTACCAGCATGTACCCACATCCTTTGTCGGTATGGAACACCATTCGAGATCATTACTGATAATGGGTCCCACTTTCAAAGCGAATTTTTGGACCTACTGAAGCGAAAGAAGGTCCAGCATCATAAGTCTTCATCCTACCGTCCACAAACAAATGGGGCAGTAGAAGCTGCAAATAAGGCTATAAAGGTCATTTTGCAGAAGACAGTTCAGAAGTATAGAGCTTGGCACGAACAATTACCAAATGCCTTATGGGGATACAGGACTTCAATCAGAAATCAGAACGCCTACTGGGGCAACCCCGCATTCCTTAGTGTATGGTATGGAAGCAGTGTTGCCCATTGAACTGGAAGTTCAATCGGCGAGGATTATTCGAGAAAGCCAGATCAGCGAAGCAGATTGGGCCGAGAATTATTATTTGCAACTTTTGGGTCTGGATGAAAAGCGATTGCGAGCAATCCACCAAACTCGAGTTTACCAAAGAAGAATGGCAAGACATTTTAACAAGAAGGTCAAAGACCGGGAACTGGAAGAAGGTTGTTTGGTTTTGAAAGAGATTAGACAGCCAATCGTAGATCAGATCCACGGGGAAGTTCCGCCTCATTGGGCTGGACCCTATGTGTTGAAGAAGATCTTGTCAGGCGGAGCCGTTATTTTGACTGATTTTGGATGGCTTGGAATTTCACTAATCCATGTAATTTAGTCATTAAAAAGATATTTTGTTGTAAAGTTTGTAATCATCTCATAATGTAAAACGAACTACATTATGACCTGATTCTCTTTGGAAAAAAGAAATTTATATATCGGAGATATGTAGGCAAGCCCTCAATTGGGCGCGGTCTAAACATTAAATAAAAAATATGTAGGCAGCCCTCTTTGGGCGCGGTCTAAGCATTAATAAAAAAAACACATTTCAAATTTCATTCTTCTTTGCCGAATAAAAAAAAAAAAGAGAAAAGAAAGAACCGCTAAGTTGAAAACCCGAAAGGGCGGCTTAAGCAAAAGGGGGTAGCTCGCTAAGCTGAAAACCCGAAAGGGCGGCTTAGGCAAAAATTAGAGCCTAAATAAATAAAAGTTGGCAAATGCTTGGAAAGTTCAAAACGCCTAATGACAAAGTCAAATATAATCCAGAATCAAGCAAGAGAGTCCAAAAATAACTAAAGAAAGTGTAAAGCATACATCAAAAGATAAATCCAAAGTCCCAAACGAAAGGCAAAACAAGGAAAAATCACAAAAGTTCATAAGAGTCTAGGTATCCCGTTGCCTCCGCGGAGCGGCATCCTCTGAGTCTTCTGCTGAACTCTGCCCAGTAGCTGTCGAACTCTGCCCAGCCTCGCCTGTCTGACGAGCCAACACAATCTCCTCACCAGTCCCAATCTCATCAGCCTGAACCCATCCTTCAAGTGCACTCAGCAGGGCAATCCTCCTCGGTCTCTCAATTGGCCAGACAGTGGCAATGAACCAGGCTCGATACTCAGGAGAAGTCTGAATACTGGTAGGATTAGGTAAGGGCCTAACCATACGGTGATCTCTAATCCAAGCCTTAAGGACAGCTCGGGTAACACCCGGGGTAATGGCTGAATCGGCAGGAAAGTCGTCCGTAATCGGAACAGTCTTATCCCCATCTGCCTCAGAACGCGCGAAGCGCAGTACCAAGTTACAGTGTGTGAGGCCTAGGAGATTTAAACCCGAGAATGGCGAAAGCTGACCTGAATAAAGCGGTTGATAGTACCAAGGGACGGAACCACAGTATCTCATTTGGACCCAATTACCCAATTCAACCAGCCATGAAGTCCATGTCTCAGTAGAAGGGTGGGAGAGCAAGATTTTCCGCATGCGATATTGAGAAGGATTGTAAGGAAGGGAGGTTGGAGCAGCCACTACTTGAAAGTGATCCCTCAACCAAACCTGAATAATGGATCTTTTCCGTTATAAGAAAAAAAGAAGAGGAAAAGAAACAAATTAAAAAGAAGAAGAGGAATGAGGTAGGATAATAGGGAAGAAATACCTGGAGAATGATGGGAGAAACAGTCCAATCATCGAACCCTAAAGCGGCTTTGTCAAGGCTTCTAATGGTCTCTGCCAGCACAACACCGCCAATGCAACCCATATCCTCCATTTGCCAAACCATGGGACAAAGTCGCAAGTCTCCAAAACCTGGGTCCCGGTTGAATAAGAAACCGGCCAATAAGCAGAAAACCAGGGCCCGCATCCTCAGCCTCACCCGGTCAGGGTCGTCCAAGCAAGTCTCTGAAAATTCATCAAATTCATCAATCAGGGGCAGCAGAATCGCCTTCTGATCATCCACAATCATAGCCTTAGCCTATGGCCGGCTAAACCGAAACAAGTTCTCAAAAGACTTAACATACCCAACTTTCACCTCGTGCCTAACCAAGGGAGCATTGGGATCACACCCTATAATCGCAAAAATTCCTCAAAAAGAGGGCACATTTCCTCCATCATATCCCCAAATCGAAAAACGTGAGCCTCAGGATCCCAAAGCTAATACAGGCTCGCAAAAAGTCCCAGTCAACTACTACGCCCCCCCCTAAGAGTGATAACAGGAGAAATTCCGTACCTCCCTAAATTGATCAAATTGATCTTTTCAACTTTGGAGAGACTCCTGGTCCAGCTATGCATGCTATGGTTGTAAAAGGGATTCATCTTTTTTATTTTTTCGTTTGTCCTGTTTTTTTTTTAAAAAAAAAAAAAAGAAGAAAACAAAATAAAATAAAATAACAACAATAATAATAAATAAATAATAATAAAAAGAGGGGAGAGGAGAAAACTGACCTAAATAGCTGGTTAGGCACAGTGTTCGAGAGTCAGAACGAAAAAAAAAGGGGTTGAAAACAGCCTTTTATAGAGAAAGTCGCGCCTAAGGGCGGCTGCCTGCTCCCAGCGTGGGCGGGCATGAGTGGGCGGACATGCCCGCCCAGATAGGGCGGACATGCCCGCCCACCAGCATGGCGGACATGCCCGCACCAGGAAGGGGCGGCACGCCCGCTCAGCGTGGGCGGACATGCCGCCCAGCTAGGGCGGCATGCCCGCCCAGCGTGGGCGCACATGCCCGCCAGCGTGGGCGCACATTGCCCGCCCAGCTGGGCGGACATGCACGCCCAGCTAGGCGGGCCGCCGCCCAGCGTTGGGCGCACATCCCGCCCATGCAGGCATTAAAAAAAAAAAAAAAAATAGAAATAAAATAAGAAAATTAACTTTTCCTTTTCTCTTTTCGAAAAAAAAAAACCAAAAAAAAAAAAGAGAGACAAAAAGTGTTGTATTTTTTAATCCTTTTCTGCTCAAATCTAATGCATGCATACTGTCAGGTACAAATAAGTTGAGCACAGAAATACAGGCCAAGTTTCAATACAGTAAAAAAAAAAAAAAAAAAGAGAGAGGGAAAGAAATAAAGAGGGAAAGAAAGTAAAGGAAAGCAAAGAAATCTAGCAGCTATCAGCGGCGAGACCTCCTCCTCCTCTGGTCGTCAAAAGCCTGCAATGTCCAAGCTGAAGTTAGTTCCTCCTGCATTCCAAGGATTAGCTCCATCATCTGACGGATCAAGCCGTCAGGAACCTGGGAATCACAAAAAAATACAAAGTCAATATACAAATCTCTTATGAATCCTTTTTATGAGAAATTTACCAGTCATTACCTCATTGATGTCATCAGGAGGAAGAGCCAGGCAATTCACACGGCCAGGCGATTCACACGGTCCAGGGATACCTCCCTAAGAGACGAAGTACCCTCAGGAGTGTAATAGGAAATGCTGTATGGAAGGTGCAAATTGGCCAAGCCAGGGTGGACAGGCCTGGTAGCCTCTGAAATGGCCTGGGGAATCTTGAAGGCACCAACCGAATGACTAGGGTCAGCTCGAGACGGACCCCCCACCGGAGTAGAAGAAGAAGGCAGGGTCACAGGCCTCCTCCTTGGAGTCCTGGCCGAAGAACCTGAAGCCCGAGAGGAACGGGTGCCAAGCGGGTGGGAAGGAGTCGACCTCGGGAGACTGTCAAACCTGGAGCCGATCCTGGCAGAAGATGGGCCGCATCAGAAACACCTGGCAGAATTCGTCATAATCTCCACCCCGGATCAATTCCATGTGCGGGATACCCTCAGTATGGACATCTGTAAGAACCATCTGTTTGCCCGCTCGCATGTCCTTTGGGGGAGGAAGAGGAACGGAGCCGCAGCCCCTAACCTGGAAGTCCACTCGCTCACCCAGGTAGTAACGTCTCAGAATAGGATGGGATAAGACAAACCGCCGCCGAGACAGAGCCTCTGATCGCCTGAAATGGGGATCCGCCTCAATCCAATGTTGGAGTCGGATGCCCATCGCGCCATCGCCCCTACTTTCAACCTATGTAAGGAGAAGCAAAATGTGTTATAATCTCTTTTTTTTTTTTTCTTTTTTCACATAACCAAGAGAAATTAGGAAATGCACTCGCTGCCCTATGGTACAAGTATCGAAAGAAGCTCCGCCAGATCTCCCAAAGACTTCCGGTTGTAGAATTAGACTTGTTGGTTTAGCTCGGTACCATTCTCCAAGCTAGGTTCACCAACCCTAGCCCAAGATTCAGTGCGGGCCAGGCTCAGGGCGGATATAGGGAAAATACTCAAAAGGCCCAAGTCTGCACAAGGAAGGGAAAGGATTTAATAATAAAAAATAAAGGCGGGGACAGAATGAGGGATATGTTTCTTTACCCATTACCCTCCCAGAAATAGTAGGTCCCCACTGAGGCCTATAGTGGCCTTACAGTGGCCCCGACTCAGATCGCACATATCATCGTACATGCGGCTCAGAATAGCACCGGCCCAGTCATACTCAGTGAGGTGGGCCAAGTCCTCCAAGCTCCTCAGTATAGAGGGATTAAACTTCTCTTTTCTGTTAGACCAGAAAGACGAAGCAAACAGCAGCAGCAGAGTGAATCTAGCGACCTGAGTAGCCGTTAGCTCTCCTTGTCTATGTCTGGCATAAATGCCAGGGGCCTGGGAGGATAGCCAGTGCCTCGAAACACTCAGGTCGGGGGAGGAATGGCTGGGTCTAACAATCCGGGGAAGGTCAATCCCTATCAGCTCTGTCATTCGGTCGGGGGTGACCGCAGTCCTCCAATCGTCTCGTCATACAAGCTCGATCGGCCGAGTACCAAAAGGAATCCCAGAAATCAATGAAAAAGTCAGTTGGGTCATTCGTCATCTTCGCCCAAGGAGGAAGTTGGAAAGTGTCGGGTGGGTCCACCATCTCTCAAAGCCAACGCGCCCAAGTAAACTTTGTAATTCTGGCTTTACCCAGCTCGAGATTTCTTAAGAAGCCCATGGTGGAGAGGGGTTCAATGATATTGGCTCCGACCGGGTATTAGGATTCAAAAGTAATGTCAAATTGGGAATCTCAAAGCCAATAGAGGGACTCGCCCACGTTCCAGGCCTAATGTTATGCGTTCCTAGAAGGTAATTCTCTCTTTCTTTT
>NW_023590991.1:1526539-1541612 GCF_014843425.1 Jatropha curcas
AAAAAAGAGAGAGATAAAAAACCCGTAAGTTGAAAAGACCCAAAAGGGCGGCCTTTAGGCAAAAAGGGGTAGCTTCGCTAAGCTGAAAAACCCGAAAAAGGGCCCGGTCTGTAGGCAAAAAATTAAGAGCTGTGATAAGATAAAAGTGGCAAAATGCTGTAAAGTTTCAAATGCCCTTAAATGACCAAGGTCCAAATAATCCAGGAATCAAGGCAAGAGAGTCCAAAATAAACTGAAAGAAAGTGTAAAGCATAACATCAAGATAAATCCAAAAGTCCCCAACGAAGGCAATACAAGAAAAAAAAATCAGCAAAAGTTCATAAGAGTCTAGGTATCCCGTCGCCTCCGCGGAGCGCATCCTCTGATCTTCTACTAAGAGCTCTGCCCAGCCTTAGCCTGTCCAAGGAGCCGAGCAACAATCTCCTCACCTGTCCCAACCTCCTCGTTCGAAGCATCAGCCGTGAACCCAAGCCTTCGAGAACACTCAGCAAAGTGCAGTCTCCTTGGTCTGTTTCAATCGGGCCAGACAGCGTAGATGAACCAAGGCCCGGTACTCGGGAGAAGTCTGAACGCTGGGTAGGATCAGGTAAAGGTCTAACCATACGGTGATCTCTAACCCAAGCTTTAAGAAAACAGCTCGGGTAAAAACACCAGCAGTAAAATCGCAGAATCAGCTGAAGATGTCATCCATAATAGGGAAGTTTGATTATCCCCATCTGCCTCAGAACGCGCGAAGCCGCAGTACCAAAGTACGATGTGTGTGAGGCCTAAGGAAGATAAACCCGAGAATGGCGAAGCTGACCTGAATAAAGCAGTTGATTATTGTACCAAGGGACGAAACCAACAGTTATCATCTCATTTTGGACCCAATTCAAACCAGCCAATGAAGTCCATGTTTTCAGTAGAAGGTGGGAGAGCAAGATTTTCCGCATGCCGATATTGAGAAGGATTGTAGGGAAGGGAGGTTGGGAGCAGCCAATACTTGAAGGTGATCCTCAACCAAAACCTGAATTAATGGATCTTTTCCAATTATAAGAAAAAAAGAGAAAGAAGAAGAATGGAAAGATGATAAGGGAGAATTAACCCTGCAAAATAATGGGAAGAAACGGTCCAGATCGTCGAACCCCGTAAAGCGGCTCTGTCAAGACTTCTAATGGCTCACCAGCAACAAAATACCGCCAATGCAACGCCATATCCTCCATTTGCCACATAAGGGCAAAGCCGCAAAGTCTCCAAAAACCTGGGTCCCGGTTGAATAAGAAGGCCCCCAGCCAATAAGCCAGAAACCAGGGCCCGCACTCAGCCCTCATTCCGGTCAGGGGTCGTCCAAGGCAAGTCATCTGAAAATTTCATCAATCAGGGGCAGCAGAATCGCCGTTCTGATCATTCCACAATCATAGCCCTAGCCCTGTGGCCGGCTAAAACCGAAACAAGTTCTCAAATGACTTTAACATAGCCCAACTTTCACCTTGTGCCTAACCAAGGGAGCAATTGGGAAATCACACCCTATAATCGCACAAAATTCCTCAAAAAGAGGGCACATTTCCTCCAATCATAGCCCCAAACCGAAAAACGTGAGAACTCGAAGGATCCCCCAAAATCTAATACAGGCTCCGCACAAAGTCTCAGCAATACTAAACCGCCCCTAAAGTGAAAATAACAGGAGAAATTCCGTACCTCCCCAAATTGATCTTTTCAACTTTGGAGAGACCTTCCTGGTCCAAGCTATGCATGCTATGATTGTAAAAGGGATTCAAATGTTTCTTATTTATTTAAATCTTCTGTTTTTATTAAAAAAAAATATAAATATAATAATAAATAAAAAAATAATAATACAGTAAAAAAAAAAAAAGGAGGGAAGAGAGAGAACCTGGAACCTAAATAGTTATTTAAGCACAGTGTTCGAGAGTCAAATGAAAAAAGGGGCTGAAGCAGCCTTTTTAATTGAGAAAGTCGCGCCTAAAAGGGCGGCTTTGGCCCGCGCCCTCTAGGCGGTAGCCCACCTGAAAGGCGGGCAACGCCCGCCCGATTATGGTGGGCAAATGCCGCCCACGTGGGCGGACATCCCGCCCAGGAAGGGCCGGGCACGCCCCGCTCAGCGTGGGCGGAACATGCCCGCCCCAGCTAGGGCGGAGCCAACGCCCGCCCCAGTAGGTGGGCACGCGACCCGCCAGCCAGGCAGGCATGAAAAAAAAAACAAAAAAAAAAAGAAGAAGAAAAAAGAAAAAAAAGAAAAATAGAAATAAAAGTAGAAAAATAACTTTTTTTTTTTCTTTCCTTTTCTCTTTCGAAAAAAAAAAAACCAAAAAAAAAAAAAAAAGAGAAACAAAGTGTGTACTTTTTAATCCTTTTCTGCTCAAATCTAATGCATGCCATACTGTCAGTATTAATCAAAATACAAGGTACAAATAAGTTGAAGTACAGAAATACAGGCCAAGAATTCAAACAGTAAAAAAAAAAGAGGGAAAAGAAAAGTAAAGGAAGCAAAGAAGTCTAGGCAGCTTTATCAGCGGCGAGACCTCCTCCTCCTCTGGTCGTCAAAAAGCCTGCAGTGTCCAAGCTGAAGTTAGTTCCTCCTGCATTCAGGATTAGCTCCATCATCTGACGGATCAAGCCAGTCAGGAACCCTGGAAATCACACAAAAATACAAAGTCAATATACAAAATCTCTTATGAAATTCCTTTTTATGAGGGATTTACCAAGTCATACCTCATTAATGTCATCAGGAGGAAGAGCCAGGGTGATCACAGCGGTCCAGGGATACCTCCCTAAGAGACGAAGTACCCTCCAGGAAGTGTAAATAGGAAATCTGTATGGAAGGTGCAAATGGCCAAGCCCCGGATGGACAGGCCTGGTAGCCTCTGAAATAAGCCTGGGAATCCTGAAGGCACCAACCGAATGACTAGGCCATAGGGCCAGCTCGATGACGGAACCCTCCACCCGGAGTAGAAGAGAAGGCTGGGTCACAGGCCTCCTCCTTGGAGTCCTGGCCAGAAGAACCGGAAGCCCGGAGGAACGGGTGCCAAGAGCGGCTGGGAAGGAGTCGACCTCGGGAGACTGTCGAACCTGGAGCCGATGGGGCCGCCATCAGAAACACCTGGCAGAATTCCGTCAATAAATCTCCACCCCGCGGATCAAATTCCATGTAACGGGATACCCTTCAGCTATGGACATCTGTAACAAACCATCTGTTGCCGCTCGCATTCCTCAGGGGAGAAGAAGGAACGGAGCGGCAGCCCCCTAACCTGGAAGTCCCACTCGCTCAACCAGGTAGTAACGTCTCAGAACAAGGATGTGATTAAGACAAACCGCCGCCGAGACAGAGCCTCTTGATCGCCTGAAAATGGGATCCGCCTCAATCCCAATGTTGGAGTCGGATGCCCATCGCCCTAACGTTCAACCTATGGTAAGGAAGCAAATGTGTTAATAAATCTTTTTTTTATTTTTTCACATAAACGCAAAGAAGAAATTAGGAATGCACTCGCCTGCCCCTATGGTACAAGTATCCGAAGAAGCTCCCGCAGATCTCCCAAAGAACTTCCGGTGTAAGAAATATGACTGTTTGGTTAGCTCGGTACCATCTCCCAAGTACAAGGTACCAACCTTAAACCCAAGATCAGTGCGGGCCAGCTCAGGCGGATATAGGGAAAATACTCAAGGCCCAAAAGTCCCTGCACAAAGGAAGGAAAGGATTAATAATAAAAAATAAAGGGGGGCACAGAATGAGGATATGTTCTTTACATTTACCTCCCAGAAAATAGTAAGGTCCCACCTGAGCCTACAGTTGGCCTCCCGACTCAGATCGCACATATCACGTACATGCGGCTCAAATAGCACGACCCATCCATACTCAGTGAGGTGGGGCCAAGTCCCTTGCAACCCTCAGTATAGAGGGAATTAAACTTTCTCTTTTTCTGTTAGACCAGAAAGACGAAAGCAAACAGCAGCAGCAGAGTGAATCTAGCTACCTGAGTAAGCCGTTTAGCTCTCCCTGTCTATGTCGGGCATAAATGCTAGGGGCCTTGGGAGGAATAACCAGTGGCCCGAAACACTCCAGATCGGGGGAGGAATGGCTGGGTCAAACAATCCGGGGAAGGTCAATCCCTATCAACTCCGTCAATTCGGTCTGGGGTAAACGCAGTCCTCCCAATTCGTCTATCAGCTCGATCGGCCGAGTACCAAAAGGAATCCCAGAAATCAATGAAAAGTCAGTTGGGGTCATCGTCTCTCGCCCCAAGAGAGTGGAAAAGTGTTGGTGTGGTCGCCACTCATCTCATCAAGCAAACGCGCCCAGTAAACTCTTGTAATTCTGCCTAACCCAGCTCGAGATTTCTTAAGAAGCACAGGTGAGAGGGGCCAATGATGGCTCCGACCGGGTTATTAGGAATCAAGTAGTCAAATGGGATCTCAGCAATAGAGGGAACTCGCCCCCACGTCCAGCCAAATGTATGCATCCTAAGAAGGTAAAACAGTTTTAAGGTTAATCCTTTGGTTTCCTAACTAAAAAAGATATCCTAATCCTCCCCCAGTATCAAATACTAATAAAAGTGGTAAGATTTCAAAATCACAATTGGCCTAAGGCCAAAAAAAATCACGATTTGGCCTAAGGCCAAAAAAAAAAAAAAAAAAAATCACAATTGGCCTAAGGCCCAAAAAATCAACGAATTTGGGCCTAAGGCCAAGAAATCAACGTTGGCCTAAGGCCCAAAAATTTCATAATTTGGGCCTAAGGCCCAAAATATCAACAGATTTGGCCTAAAGGCCAGAAATCACAAATTTGGCTAAGGCCCAAAAAATCACGAATTTGGCCTAAGGCCCAAAAAATCACGATTTGGCCTAAGGCCCAAAAATTCAACAGCTTGGCATAAGGCCCAAAAAGTACAGGAGCCGAAGGAGCCTTAAACCTGGGCAAAGACGCCGTCATGGAAGCATGATTGGTCAGAAGTCCGCCGCAAGATTGACATCGTCCACAGAAGATTCCCAGAGAACTCCAGGAAGGGTCTCACCGTGCTATAGCTTGGGGAAGCCCCATGATGGAGAAAAGTTGAGAGAATTTGACAGAAAGCTCTTTTTGATTTGGAGAGTGGAGAAATAAATGAAATAATGAGTTTTTGAGCTATTTATAAGCAAATAGCCAAGAAGGCGGGGTCCTTTTGACCGCTTCTAACATTTGCCCTAAACAAAAATTATAAGTTTTTCAGACAACCACCAGCGCCCCATAAAACATCTTTTTATGGTTGCCGGTGGGGGGCCAACTGTGAAATACCTAAAATTTTTGAGGCTCAAAAGAGCCAATTCTTTCGACTGGCAAACAGCCGGGTTTCGGACCCAGAGGTCATTCCAAAAAGTTCAACCGGAAGTGTGCCAATAATGGTACTTGAAATGTCTTGAAAAATTACGAAAGATCAACGAAAACTGGCTCGGAATATTTTTTGGAAGTCCGGGACTCCCTCGGGAAAAGCTCCGGAAAGAAAAAAAGGGCACGCACGTGTTGTCCGCCCGCGGGGTGGGACATGCCCACCCTCAAGGACGGCGCACCCGCCTGCAAAGGCGGGCACGCCCGCCAGACAGGGCGGGCACCCCGCCCAAGCATGGGCAGGCACGCCCGCCCAGCCCAGGCGGGCATGCCCGCCCTCCGAAGGGCGGGACATGCCCAGCCCATGCCCGCTCCTCGAAGGGCGGGCAGGCGCGCCCTGGGGTGCATTTTTTTTTCTATAAAAAGAGGCCCCGGGGCTACATTTTAGACACAGTCTGTGTTGAACGGACCTCCTTCTTCTCCCTTTAACCGCTCTTTGGCGATTTCTTTTATCGCTTTCTGCATCTTTATTTTATTTTTATTTTATGTTTATTCTTCTGCTTTTCATTTTTTTTTTCCTTGGCTTTACTAAGTGGCCATTAAAAATTTCATTTTAATTAATATTTCCTTAACGAGGACTTAACCTGGAGTTAAGAAGCGGTCGGAGATTAAATCAGGTACAATAAATGACCTACGCTTATTTAATATTTTAAGCACTTCATGCATGCTTCTTTTCTACTCCTCTTTAAAACTCTATAACTGCATGAATGCATCCATATCATTCACTAGGCGCAAATAAATTGCCTCAATCAAATAAAGTTAGCTTAAATGCCCGATTAATTAATAATCGTGGTAATTAAAAACTTAATATCTGATATTAAATTGGCTAAAAGAAGCCTAGTAATCTAACTATGGTGAAATTTGCCTTTATTTCAAAACAGTTCTTGGGCCTAAGTCCAGTTAATCAATGAATTGTGACTAAAAGGTCCTACTTAAAACACGTTTTTTTATGGCAATAAATTGCCTATAATTTCAAATTTAATTAATCACTTTAGGCAAAACAAATTGGCTTGTAAGGTGAAAAGTTTGATCTTTTATAGCGACAAAATCGCTTAAATCAATAATTTTGGATAAAAGCCTTTAAATAAATCACTTTTAAGCAAATAAATTGCTTATAAAAGTGAAAATTAATCTCTTTTATAAGCGACAAACGCTTAATCATTTCCTTTTGGCTAAAAGCCTTGAATCAACCTTGGCAACAATTGCCTAAATCAAATTTCATTTTGGCTAAAAAGCCTTAAATCATTCAATTTTGGCGACATCGCCTAAACAATCAATCTTTTGGCAATAATAAGACCAATTAATCTTTGGCAAGCAAATAAGCCCAAACTATCTTTTGGCAAAGAATAAGCCCCAAAAAAATTCTTTCTTTGGCAAAAAAAGCCCTCAAAATCAACAATTTTGGCAAGCCAAGTGGCCTGAAACAATCAATTCCTTTGGCAAAATGCCTAAACAAAAATGCACAAAGCATACAACACCACTCATGCATAAAGCATCCCATCTAAAGCCCTCTAGAAGAGGCCCTATCGAACTACGTGACTTTGATCTTCCATTCAAACGGAAAGACGTAGGCACGTTCGGGATCTAACCCCGAGCGCAAGTCGCATCTTCAAACTCAACTTAAAAACATTCCAATTGGTCCAATCATGCTTGCAAAGCATTCATTTTTTGGTTAAGTTTCCAATCAGCATGACAATAGTCCTCGGATCCCCACGCTCCAGGTTCGAAGACATGCCTTAGACATTGGGTAATTAATCTAGTAACTAGGTTAATTTAAAAATTGGAGTCACTTAGGGTTTTTTCCCTAGTTTACCCTAAAAAATAATTAAACAAGGTGGCGACTCACAACAAACAAGGTGGCGACTCACACATCACGTGCATTTCTTCTCATTCATCATATG
Organism: Jatropha curcas; assembly: GCF_014843425.1. The sequence goes on from NW_023590991.1 coordinate 1,533,797, forward strand.
CATTACATGCCTATGTGTTTTTGGGGGAGGGGTTCACAGGAATAAGCTTACAGCCAAAAGCGATACAAGTCTGAGGAAGAAGTGTTGGCCACATCAAAAATAGGTACAGTCGTGTGACTAGGCCAACTGGAAATGAAGCATGATAGAAATCATTGGGTAATAAGGCCGCCTTCGAATCACGCGTAATCAGGGACAACCTGATGATGACCATACAACCTAGCTACTCGGCTGGGATAATAAGCCACCATCTTGGTCAAGCCACACAGGGGCACACAGATCATGCAAGAAGAAACTATGACTCGCGCTATGTACCGCCAAGGGCAAATCCATCTGACTCCCTTGGAGGTAAGACCCTGAAAAATAGCAGTCCAGTCTTTCATAGTCTCACCAGTCAAACGATGTTGATGTCAGACATAGACTCGTTGTCTATAATCGAACATCAAATGGTTCGATGGTGGAGCCATCACCTATAGCTTCTCAAAAGCCCACAACTGCAAATGCGTTCAAAGAAGAAGAAATAAGTAGAAAAAAAAAAAAGAAAAAGCTCGTGAAGTCAAAAACCCGCAAAGGGCGGCTTAAACAAAAGTTAGAGCACATTAAAAGGGAAGAATAAATGAAAGAATAAGAAAATAAAGAAAAAGAAAATGCATTTACCTGCAGAATAAGTAAACTCCCCCTCATACCTAATACCGAGCTAGGGTCCCAAGCATGCTCTCCTAGCCAAATAAATGTTTTAGCTAGAATAAGTGGAAACGGCGTGCGACGCCTAGCCATCTGCTCCACTATGGGCACCAGCCTAAGGCTGCCAAACCTGTCAATGCCACTAAGTAGCAAGTATTGACCAATAATGCAAAAGAAGACAAGAAAAGGCTAATAAGGGCTAGTGCAGTCCATACTCATTACATGTTCTACAAGCAGTCACAAGGGCACGACATCAGCTCTAAAATCATAAGATGGAATCTCATAAGCCGAGAAACCAAATACAAGTAGAATCAATAAAGCAGGGTCTATGTCATGTCGGGGTATCGCAAGAATTTCATCAACCATGGGTATTCTCCCAGAGATGATGCTGAGTTCTTCAAATAATGGATAGATCTCGAAGTCGTTATGATGAAATAAGTTATTCGAAGTATTATAGTGGTTTATCAACCATTGCAGCAATCCGGGTTGAACTCGAATGTTCCAGTAGTAACTCAGCCCATTGAGTTCAAATGGTGACAGTAAAGCCCAATCCAAATGGCTAAGGCTGTGGAATAATGCTTTAAATACAAGCACCGAGGGATCCATGGAAAATAAGGAAGAAATAAGAAGTTTGGGAAATTTTTTGAGTGAGAGCTTCGTTTGGACTAAGAGAGAAGAGTCATTGCAACGTACAAAAGCATTATGGGCTTTTATAGCAAAAGAATAAAAGGATAGGTTGACAACTAGCTGCCACTGCAGCACAAGTGGCACACGGCACTACGTATGGCACAAGCCACAACCTAGTGGCGCACGACACTAGCTAGTAGTCAGCTGGAGAAAATCTTATTCTGTTATTTTTCAATCCCTAAATCCAACAGGCAATGTAATTATTAGTTATGAAGCACAAATACTTGAATATCACTCAAAAAAACATGTAAAGAAATTGGCACCTGCCTCCTCATAAGTGAAAATAATCATTCTTTACAATATTCCCCAAATTGGGTCTGAGTACAGCAAAGCAAGAATAAAAGAAAAAACAAAGACAAGGCGACAATAAGTTTGGGGTTCAAGGGTCCCTTTATAAGCCTATTCTCTATTTGCGTCATAGCCTATAGAACCTATCCCTTAGGACTGTATGCACCCAATAATGTGAAGCATATCATTCACAATTTGGCCTAAGGCCCAAACATTCACAATTTGGGCACTAAGGCCCAAAACTTCACAATTTGGCCACAGAGGCCCGAAAATTCACAATTTGGCCACTAAGGCCCAGAAACTCACAATTTGGCCACTAAGGCCCAGAAACTCACATTTTGGCCTCTAAGGCCCAAAAAATCTCGATTTGGCCCCTAAGGCCCGAAAATTCCCATCTTGGCCCCTAAGGCCCAAAAATTCGCATTTTGGCTCCAAAGGCCCAAAAACTCCCAATTTGGCCACAAAGGCCGAAAAATTCACATTTTGGCCTCTAAGGCCCAAAAAAAAATTTTCTTTGAAAACTTAGGGCCTTTCGAATAGTCGAGGTGTCCAGCCCTAAGCACTCTACCTTACATATCACATCCCATTGGGTCGTATCCTAGGTGTCCTAGCCTACCAACACTACCCTACATTGTTTCTAGTCATTGGTTTGGTCATGACAACCACATCACGAAGGTGGTCAAGGTCCAAATAACCTTCCCCTTACACCTCACGCTACATCCCTCCAACACTATCTCACATCCTATGAAAGACAACCTGTATATAGGAATAGTCCTAATTCATTTTGACTATGTCTTTTCACCGGTACTCCTTCTAAAGACCCCGTGACCGAGACACCAACGATGAGCTCTCACTCATGAATCCGAACAACCCCAACTTGGCAACAAATGGATAACTGGTCTGAGCAATCCAATAGAACCTCTGGAACAAATGGATTAGCCCGGAATGGGGAGGATAGAATGAATGAAGCATTGGGCTGGCCAGAGGAGTGGCACTAAAATAGGCTGAACTAGGTATGGATGAATGGGAAATGGGGGCCTTCCCGCTGGGGGAGAGAGGTGGACTGCTAACCAACCCCTCAATCAGAGGACCTAGAATACTAAAGAACCGGAAACCCATACCTTATAAAACAATAATGACATGACATCCACAGACTCTTTCAAGAGATGGAAGGTCAGAAAATAGAGAGAAAAATTAGAACTGCCCTGGAAAAGGGTTCTATTATTGCCTTAAGACACACAAGGAAAGTGTGGAGAAGGCATACATCTGGTAAATATCGTATCCCCACGAAGCAGATTTTTAACAATTCAAGATGCCCAACATGGCAATCACACCACAACAGTTTGACGGAACAACTTATGTCCCAAACAACACCTGAAAATTGTATGTGGGTCCTCAACCCCCGTTCGGACCCTGATGACAGACGACGCTCCTTGCTAACAGTTTGTCTTATTCAGGCAATCGAATTCTTGACACCTACGTCGCCTGGCAGTTAAGATGGTTGTTTGTAAGCTTGGATCGTTCAGAAATGAAGCAAAGTGGGAGGACATATGGAATGCTGTTTTCAACATAGAGCTACCACCGCATCTATTTAAATACATTGAAGTGGATAAATCTACCCGGAGGGAGCTAGAAAAACAAACTAAACAAAAGACAATGACTTCTCCCTCTGGTCCTTTCGGGTTGGAGAGCAAAAGCTGCTCAAATAGAAATAACCCAAAGCTGCTCAAATGATCAACCGACCCTCTGAACAGGAACAAGTTGACATAATAATCAAGAATTTACTGCCTGTCTACCAGTTACAGCTTCAAACACCGTACTTGCCTACGTTCCAATCGCTCATTGCAACTGCAACTAAGGTGGAAGACTTAGTCCAGTTGGGTCAACTCAAAGAAGACTCATATAAGAAGCAGAATAATGCTGGGTCCAGTGAGACAAATGAAATAGCCAGTATAATCCCCATGAATCCTTCACGTGTTGGGAGTTTGGGAAACAATCAGCCAAGGAGGCAATATACTGATCTCGTGAATTCGGCAAATGCCAATCCTTTTGGGTGATTACCTTGAGAAGCATGAAAGCAATTTACTGAAGCCCTTGAAGCAAGGCTATTACAACCCCTGCGCAGAATTTCAAAGCCAAAGAATGACTGTGAAGTACCATCAAGGAACATGGGACATAAGAAACCGAATCAATGGCTCGGAACTTTGAAAACCGTCTACAAGACACTGGTATTGACCAAATGGGTCTACTCACATCCCCCAGAAGCAAGCTAAATAACAACCAATCCTTGCTAACCAACTTCGAGATTTGCAAAAAAAAAGAAATTTGCTAAAATCAAGAATCGATACGATCATTCGGAACTTTTCATTAGAAATGAATGGAAATTTTGTGTTTTGAGAAGGTTGAGATAGCCTCCAAAAGAACAAAGGAAATTTGTTTCAAGACCGAACAACAACATGTCTGATGATGAAGGCATCGGGGGGAGAAGAACAAAGTCATGAACATTTATTAAGTCAAATCCCAATCCTAGTCCATTACAATCCCTAGAAGTCTATCTTTTAAGGTGCTGGTAGTTTTTTTTTTTCTTTTCATTTTCATTTCTATTCAAGTTTTCATTCAATTCAGATTTGTAAATCTAAGTGTCTTTTGTACACAAATTTTGTCTTACCAATAAAAAGGGATTAGTTTACGTTCCAATCATGTTTATACTCTTTCCATATCCTTTCCTGCGAAAGCAAAAAAAAAATTGAAAAAAATTAATAATAATAAATTAAAAAAAAAGATGATAAAAGAAAAAAGATTATAAAAATTGGCAAAGAAAAATGCATTCATTTGCTCTGCATCAATCAAAGCTGGGGGCATCCTAAGAAGCACCATTAAAGGGGAAGTTTTTGAAAGGATCCAGCAAAGGGTACGCAAGACTTCAAACAGTACTGAGGCAAAGTCGATTGAAGGGGTTAGGGCCAGAATGGTTTCTCCGAAAACCCAGGAATGGAAGGTGCTCCGACAGAGAGGTGTCTGAATTTCGAGCTTAACAAAGATGGAAGATGCTCCATGAGAGGTGGTCTGAGATTTTGAGGGGCTGTTAAAAGCAACAGAACATAAAGACAGTTTATGGCCTTGGCAAATTGGGTTGGGTCTGGCACGAAGTCGACAATGCTATCCATACACCTACTCAAGGTCATCGTCAAAATCAAGGTTTTGCGTCGGAAATTACTTTACTGGGAAGGCTTTGCTTCTTAAGCAAAGCAAAAAGGGGAAAAATGGGACAAAATGAACCTTTGGTTCAAAAGGGAGTTCAAATAGGAACTTCATGCAGACAAAAAAGAAATCAAGGAACAAAAGCTACAGGGAAATCAAGTTTCCAAAAAAAGGGTCAACTGCAGAGTCTCCGTTAAATTCTTAAGGGCTCATCAAGGGTAGATGACAGATTTCATTTCCACACATATGGGACAAAGGACGCTAAGACGGGCTGGCTCCAATTTTGAAAAAGCAAGTTTAAAAGAAGCAGTCAGTTTCCACGAAATTTGGAATGACAACAAAACACCTTGAAGAATCATGAGCGCAAAAACATGGCACAGATACAAGTGTCCCATTATAAGACAAGGGATCGATTTCTCAAACCAGGAAAGGGAAGAGTCTCCCTCCAAATTCCTTTATGGGAGGGAGGAAGCCAATTTGAGGGAAATAAGTTCCATTACAGAGGAAGATAAAGTTCAAGGGAAAAGGAATCAGAATTAAGCTGCAAGAATTCAACATGGCAAAGGCCCACAAACTCAAAGCATAAAAAGGGCCTTCTTCAACACTGCAGCACTCAAGTTACCACGAACAATGTGGGTATTCAACTCTTTGTGAGAATACAAGTCATATTTTCAGTCACCAGTGGTGAAAGCACCACTACAAGCCGGGAAGGAATCCTGCAAAGAAATCAAGACAGAAATGAATTCTGCATCAACATCAAGTCGGGAAGGGAATCCTGCAAAGACATCAAGCCGGGAAGGACTCCCGCAAAGACATCAAGCCGGGAAGGAATCTTGCGAAGAAATCAAGACAGAAATGAATTTTGCATCAACATCAAGTCTGGAAGGGAATCCTGCAAAGACATCAAGCCGGGAAGGGATCCCGCGAAGACATCAAGCCGGGAAGGAATCCTGCGAAGAAATCAAAACAGAAATGAATTCTGCATCAACATCCAGCCGGGAAGGACTCCCGCAAAACATCAATCGGGAAGGGGAATATTGAAAGACATCAAAGGCGAGAAGGAAAATCCCAGCGAAGACATCAAGACCGGGGGGAAGGAACTCTGCGAAGAAATCAAAAAGAAATGAATTTCTGCAATCAACATCGGCCAGCCGGGAAGTGACTCCGCAAAGACATCAAGCCGGAAGGAAATCCGAAGAAATAATCGGAGAAATGAATTCACAATCAGCATTAAGTCGGAATTGGAATTTTTGTCCACACAGCAGTCATTCCGCACCGAAGGTCGGAAATAAAATTCCGGGCAACAGCACAGACGGAAACAGGGAAATTTCGCCACTAAACATCCAAGTGCGAGCAAGAATAGAATTTTCGCACGCAAGCGGAGAGGGGTTATTCGCATCCCAGAAGGAATAGAAGAACTGATTCTCCCCATCAACGATGAAGAGGTTCTTGGAGAAATACGTTTAAGGGCAGCCTAACAAATTGGTCGGATTCACAACATAAGTGTGACATCATGACAAAGCATATTTCTCTATTGGCCAATATAAAAAATTAAAAAAAATGGTTATATATTATAATAAAGAACGAGAAGAAAAGAAAAAATACAAAGGCGGGGAAGTTCACAGCTGGAGTTGAAAACCCGAAAGGGCGGCTTCAGGCAAGAATTGAGCCCGCTAGGCTGAAAACCCGAAAGGGCGGTCTAGGCAAAAGTTACGGTAAAGAGCCTGCTAGAGTCGAAAACCCGAAAGGGCGGCTACTAGGCAAAAGTTAAGGAAAAAAAAGTGCTCTCATGAATTCTTTTAGAGAGTCCATTTTTGTAGGATAAACAGCGAAGTATGTCCTTAAAAAAAAGAAAAAAAAAATCCCTTTCAAAGGTCTTCTCGGGAGTTCCTTCAAGTCAAAATTCAATACAAGAAAAATTTGAGTCTCTAAATTGAGTCTCCAGTGAGTCTTTAAAATCAAGTCTCCATCACCACAAGTGGTCATATCCAACAACGAAATAACAAAGATTGAGGTCATGTCTCAAAAGTTCGTTTTGAGCAGTGTCACTCTTGATTCATTCTCCGAAAAAAAAAAAGAGAGAGAGAGAAAATGTCAATTCATCGCCCGGGGAAATTGTCCAAAAACACGCCCTAAAATGTCAAGCATCCAATCGTCTCGAGAAGGTATTCGCTTTAATACCTCGTCTCACTTGCTAGACTAGGGGCGGACCAACGGCATAGCGTTTCTTCGATCTTTCAAGACCGAACGATGTATCCACATTGTCCGTTATCCTGGAGTCATGTAAGTGGGCTTCTGGTTCTCTTTGAATTCCTCATCCGATTGGACAGTACAAATACCATGTTTGAAGTATTCCATGGTCATGCACATTCTTGGGGGCAAGAAGTGGGATAAGAACCTTCACACCATTCTCCCATCACAGAAGTAATCACGGAATTTTAGTCTTTCATTAAGAAGAAATTCTAACTTCAGCTAATAAGGAGATGCAATACTTCTCTCAGCAGGGGGCAAAATCCTCCAAAGACCGATTCAGGGGCAAAGTGTCTATAAAAAAAAACATACAGCAACCCAGGGTGAAACCCAACCATCGTCATTCTCTTTTACGGCAAAGGCCCCCCCCCCCCCCCCCCCAAAAACAAGGGGTAGAAACCGGGTTAATGGTTTAACTTTTTTTTTAATTTACATAAAACTAGGGTGAAACCCTAACCATAGACACCATTTTTTTTCATGCCAAAAACCAAGCATTTGAACATATATGTCGACTTTAAGGTGGAAGCCTTGGTTTCTAAAATAAAACAAAACTCTTTTAAGCCTCATATAAAAGAGGGCAAAACTCTTTTATTCAAGTCTCTAAAGAGGCAAAATCTTCTTTTGAAGCCCTCATGTAAGAGGTAAAACAATCTTGTTCAAATCTCTAGAGGCAAAATCATCCTTCTTCAAAGTCTCTAAGAGGGGCAAA
>NW_023590991.1:1542112-1675459 GCF_014843425.1 Jatropha curcas
CTTCAACTCTTACGGATTGCCCTGCATAACCTTTTCATTGGGGGCACGTTCCCTTTTCTTGCCTTCTTCCCTGATTTGTTGTTGCTGCTACTAGCTCCATTATTGAAAAAGTGAGATTATAGAGTGTTCCTTCAATTTCTTTTAATCTCCCTTCTCTTGTACTTCAAACATGGCCTTGATTTTCCTGAATGTTCTATTTCTTGATTGGTGTTGCAATTCGGAACTGACCAACTCAAGAGGAAGTGAGTTAATGATAAAATTGAACTAAAAAGGATTTCACTCACATCCATTCCCATTGGTTTCAGTTTGGCCTGCCAAATTCTGCTATGCCAGTCACATGATCTGAATGGATTGTGACCAATCAAATTCTTGGTCATTGGCTCACTCATCAAGGGATCCTACGATGGACTTGCAGCTATGTCCGACATGGGAGTATTCCTTTAATTTTCAGCATGTACTCTTCTAGCATATTGTTCTGGGCATTGATGGCTTAACATTTTCACCATTGTTCATCCCATTAAGTTCAAGCTAAGCCTGTTAGACCGCTTCCCAGCCTCATATGGAACTTGTCCAGCTTTCAGTGCTGGTCTCTGTTAATGGCTGCTGGGCTTTGATGAGACTAATGCTAAATCCAAGTCCAGAACTCTATAACAGATAATGGATTTTTTTGTTAGACATGTCAGGTATAGTTCAATCCATTGAACAATCCATTGAACTTAATCAACCCAGTGCCCATAGCAAACATGTTAAAAGAAGCTGCAACATTATGCATATACTCATACGTTAATACTTTGAGTAAACATAGAATGGATTCAAACAAATAACAACCTTAATTATGCATCTAGATTCACCTTTGAGTAATATTTAAATGCATGGCTTTAAACAATAATGATGCCAAGAAGAAGATACTTTAATAGACTTTCATTGATGTGGAGCAACTTGCGAACCTTTATGCAAGTCAGAGAGAAGCACGCCCGTGCTTCACTACAACACGTCCGTGCTTCTCTCTGGAAGTCAGGGCACGCCCATGCTACATTACAGCATGCCCCGTGCTTCTTTTTAGAAGTCTATAGCACGCCCGTGCTCATTGCAGCACGCCTGTGCTTCTTTCTGGAATCCAGTTACTTTTTTTTTAATTCCATTCAACTATTCAATAATGCTCCATAAAATATGTATGTTTTCTTTGGATATACATTCATATTAAATTAGTACAATGATAAGTCTCTTTAATGTCATTGATTATAATTAATGGTCTACCTTTGGGTAACCTAACAAATTATAATCAACGAACTCAATTGAACTCCCAATTGTTTCAATGTTAACTTTCATGTCATTCAACGGCATCACACAACATGAAACAAAATTGAAAAAAAACATGAACAATTGAAAACTGCATAATCAATGTCTAAAATAATCCAAACAAGGCCACTTTGGTGACTAACAAGTTTTCCATTCATTAAACATTGATTTTATGCAAAACTTTTATGAGATTGAATTAGGATCTCAAAATTTTAACGACATAACACAATAAGATGTCATAACCTTTTTTTATAAATAACAGCAAAACAATTTATAAAGAAAACAAACAGTTTTCAATTTCTAAAGTTTTGGCTTCGTTTATACTAGATTAATCAACTTCATAATACGAAATTAATTTCATTAATTAAGCCAAACAAAATACTATCAAACAAATCTAGAACAAGTATAGGCTCTGATACCACTTGTTAAATAATCTTTAATATAGCCTAGATCTATTGTTCATAGAATCAAATCTAGAACAAGTATAGGCTCTGATACCACTTGTTAAATAATCTTTAATATAGCCTAGATCTATTGTTCATAGAATTTGTTTGATAGGAATATACAATAAGCGAAAGCGTACCTTTATCCATAACAGCATATCTATGTTATGGATTACCTCGTTGCGGCAATTCAATTCTCACTGTAACAGCAGATCTGTGTTTCTTCACTCTGGCCTTTTTTCCGTAAGTTTTCTTTTAATGGTCAGAGAATTGTCAACAGCTACGGGAGTTTCTTTTCATGCTCTCTCAAACATCCTATCAACGTATGTGTTTGAGGTAGCCGGCACACTCTCTCTTTTCTTCTTTTTTTTTCGGTGTTCACCCTAAGCTATTGATTCCTTTATCTTTTATAAGGTAGAGGAAGGGTAATAAAACCCTAACTGGCCCTTATACATTAAGCCCAATAACCATCATCTTGGGCCACCTTAAATAGAACCAGCCCTTTAGTCACATGGGCCACATATAGATTATTAAATGATCTAACATCAGTTTTGTCAATTGATTCATAATCAATTAGATCATAAGGTCTTTTTTTTTTAACCTAACAATTATATGTAAGTATATGAAAATATTATTTTATGCAAGCAATAACATCTAAAAATAAATAAATGAAATAATATCCATCTCATCTATCATGCAACCGTAAATTGTAATGAACATAAACAAGACCATTCAACAATTAATGCTCTAGTCTGTTTCTCTTTTTGGTGTGAATGCATTCAAAAATGCTCCAATTGCGTTCATATCCAAAAGAAGAAGCAATTAGACCAAGGATTCTTATAGCCAAGTTTTACAAATCTGGAGTACCATAACCAAATATTTTCCACCATCCATCTTTTATTGAATATGAAAATAAAAACAAACATAGAATTTCTATTATATGCCAAAACTTATAAAAACACATTTAAAACATGCATATATATAAAAATCGCCAAACTAAAAGTTAAGAATTATACTTACATTAAATTAATTCTTATTAGGTCGAGTGGTTTTGTTGCTATTAAGAGCTCTTGGTCGAGAAAAGCCCATCTCACATTCTTGAAAAATTCTTGTCCCTTCTAATATTTTTGTTCCACTAGAGTCTTCTATCTTATCAATTACATCAAGCAAACCACACATAACCTCAAGCTTTCTACAAAAAGTAGTTTGATCATATTGGAAAGCAGGATTCAAATAAGACGTTGCTGCATGCAAATCCCGGCGCAACATTCTATCCCATCTCTTTTTGTAATTTCAGTATAACGCTTGTATAAATTCTTCTTATTTCTAAATATCTTTTTAATCTCCATATATATCCTAATAAATGTAACCCAAAGATAGTTTTTCATCAGTATCACAAAGACACAACAAACGTATTAATAGAGTCATAATCCTCACAATCATCAAACAATTTCTCCAAAAATTTTCATCTAAAACAATTTACTTTACTTCTTTACCTTTTTGCATTTTAAAGAATTGCTTATCCTCCCCACTAATAACCAAAGCATGCAAATCTTCTTTGTAGGAATCTAAACGCTGTAAAACAATAAAATAGGTTACAAATCGAGTGGCTCCAGGTCTAATAATTTTTTGCCAACCATCTCTCTTCCTAATTCAATTCAAGGTTACCTTATGATTATAAATAAAAACAATCACTTTAAATTCAAGAATTGTTAGACTTTGGACTGTAGATATTTCCCTAGTATTTTTCATTATTAGATTCACATGATGAGCAGCAAACAATGACCAATTAATAAAAGGATATCTCTCCCTAAGCTCATCACTCGTAGCTTTGTGATTGCAACATTATCAATCACCAAATGATCTACATTTTCAAGACCAACCTATTCTATAATTTCAGTAAAAAGATTACACAAATTTTCTGCATATGTGAAAATATCAGAAGCATCAATTGATTTAATAAATGAAATTCCTTTTGGATAATAAAACAAAATTAATTAGTGATCTTCGTCTATTTTCAGTCCATCCATCACCAACCATAGTACAACTACTGTCAGCCCAAGTGCTTCTATATGAGTCATCAATCAATTTCACATGCAACTTAGCTTCATTCAATAAATTAACACATAAAGCATGATATAAGGATCTTTATATCCATGACCCACATTAGCTATTTTGTTGATAGCAAGTTGAAAATAAGGTGAATTACAAGCATTAATGAGGATACAAGCATCATAAAACCATAATGCAATAGCCATATTATTATCTTACCATTTTCCTTATTTTGCATGCATGCTTTAATATTAGGCTGAGAAGAATCATTTACACTTTTTTCCAAAATATGAATCAATCCCAAAACTAGAAGCAGCCTTCCTCTTTCCCTTTGAACTACCAAGGATTTGTGAAGGAATGAGTTCAATGTCATCATCTTCAGTCATTAAAATTTGATCGGCTAACCCTCTTTTTTCTTTAACTTTTTGAATGTTTTCCTACAATGAAATCTGGGTTTATATCGAACATCTGCAGTTACCTGTTTGCATGAATCAACATTCCCTTTAGTATCCACAAGGTGTTGCTTCATCCTATTAATAGCCCCCTAATGCAAGTTCTTTTTGATAAAATTCGCATATCAACACCTTCTTTCCTTCCTTATTTATTCCCTCTATAATATATCTCCATGCCACAATCTTTTTTTGCCGCACAAAACATTCTAATAATGGTGTAGAAGCTTGTTTTATTGACTGTGCGTTGGATGATAATATATTTCTTGATTTTATGCCTTCAACAAAGCTACAAGTAAAGAAATTCATTACTATACAATTAAAATATACAAATCCAAAATTTCTATATTAGAGAATACGTATATGACATATTACATATGATGTTTGCAAAAAAGGAATGATAGAAAATCACAGTGATAGGAATTGATTGGATAAGAACTCTGACATGCATCTATTTAAATTGTTTAATTAAACTTATACAGATTTATAATGCAATATAATAACATCATAATATCTAGTAGTAAGACAATAAAAATTATAATCAAGAGAACAACATATCTAGTAGTCAAACAATAATTTCATAAGATCTAAAATTTAATACCTAACTAAATCCCATATTAAAATCAAAATGAGGACACATTATCATTGGCAAACTAACCAATTAATATGACCCAGGAAACTATTAGTAAGTTATTTTTAGAAGATTCCTACAACACTAGAAATGATTTGTCATTAGGAACTCTTAAATCTTTAGATGCTAAATGCAAAGAGGTAAAAAATATTTATGGTAATGAAAAGTGCGAGTCATGAATTGTATTTTGAATGATTCAAACCTAGTTTTATTTTTCATTTATTTGTAATTACCAGAAAAATACATAAAAAGAAGAAGGAATAATTCAAAGCCTTTATTTCTATTTCTAATGTACACACAGTGATTCATATAAGGTAATTGACTTTCAACATTTCAGGTACTTCAAAACAAATATAATAAAGAGTGCAAACAATTCTTTATGAGAGATGAACACTTATTAAGAACATAATTCATGAAGGAATTTTTGGCAATTGATGTGTTTCTTAGCTAATTACTAACTAGGATCTCAGAAACTGATTTTAATCTATTCTAAATTATGATGTACAATTATGAAATAGAAATATAATATAATAAGAAAATTATTGATGATAATCATTGACAGTGATTTTTCGCAAGTGTACGAAAATCGCAACAAGTAATATAGAATGAGTATAGTATCGTTTTCACATGGATTGTATACCAAGTACCAAAATTATGTTAACCTATTATTATTTAAATGGCAATAAGAGGAATTATTTAAAAAAATTAAATTAAACAAATAAAAAAAAAGAACAAAAAGAAATCAAGCAACAATATTTGACGAAAAGAAATCAAGGATTTAAAGCTAATAAAAAAAAAAGAACAAAAAGAAATCAAAGCAACAATTATTTGACGATAAAGGAAATCAAGGATTTAAAGCTACTAGGATTTTTTACTTCACTTAATTCTATCCAATTTATTTTATTAGTTGATTAATCAATTTTAATTGTTTAAGTAGGAAACAACCCTAAAATTCGACTAACAAGCTCTCCCGATGTATTTGTTTAGCTTATATTTAACTCGGTCTAATTACCTATCTTCCAATTAGCGCAATCAAACATGAATTAAATCATTTAGGTTTTTTATGGTTTCTTTAATGAATTCATAACTAAGGTATTAATTGTATGAAAAGCCCCCCATGAGTTAAATTCATAGTTATTAGCGTTCCGCATTCAGTTATTTATTCTCATGTAAATTTATTACCCTATTCATATCAAAACCCCTTCTCTCGATAGTGATTAATGAAATAAATCAATCCAGGGGAGGAAAACTCTGCCTGTTAAGCATTAAGTCAAATAATAAAATTATATCATAAACGAGGAAAAAGCAAATACTTAATATCATTTAAATTGGAATCAAAAATTAAGCTATATCAAATCCCTAGTATGAGAATTTTTAGTTCAACATAGTAATTAAATAAAACTCAATTAAACTTGTAAATATTCTCATAATCAACATGAATATTAAAAATAAAACAAGAAAAGAGTTTAGAAATAAAAACTAGATAATGATTGGCTTGGGCGGCTTCCTTGAATCTTCTTGACACAAATCTTGAATACTTGAAGTCTTGGAGAGAGAGAGAAAACAATAGAACAAAAGATGGAATATACAATGAATCGCTCCTTTGACTATGGCTAGTCTCTTTATTTATATAGACTTTTCTCTATTTATATAGACTTTCTGGAATATCTTCGTGTTCGTTTAGGAAAGTGAATCTTTATTGAGTAAGAAATCTTTTAGAGATAGGAAAATGTTTAGGCTTTGTATTTCTTCCCAATTAGGACTATCCTAGTGCCTAGATAGGAAATAAGCTGGCTTCCTATAAAAATCCTGCAAAATTCCTCAAGATAAAGTGAAATATGATTTACGAAAGCTTTACACAAAAATATAAATAAAACTAAATAAAAACTAATTAAAGTAATTAAAAAATACTAAAAATCCTAATAAAACTACATTAAAAATAATTAAAAATAATATAAAAATACCAACTATCAATCATTATATCAAAAGTGAGTGACAATTAATTTCTTTCACATATTAAAAAATAAATATAAAATTAATAAATACGTAAAGATTCAACAAATTAATCTAGTGCCTGATTTTTTAGATATAGGGCGTGTTCGGCAAAAGATTTTAGGGGAGTGTTTAATGTTTTGAACTAGACAAAACACGATTTCTCTAAATTATTATGTTCAATAACTTGATATGTAGAGTAGCTTTCAAAGGTCTATAGAATGTTTTCTAAACGTTATCGTACCTTACATTTAGTATTTCACTTTTTTTACTAAATTATTTTTACAACCTTATCTTTATCCTTAATTAATATAAAATCCTTCTGTTATCACATTAAGTATGTTTGACTTATTTATATTTGATAGTAGAAGAAAAAAAAACCTTATGTATGTATTTGTATTTAAACTCAAGCAAATATTAAAAATTAAAAATGTTGATCCCCTAAAATATTAAAAATTTCCCATTTTATTTATATAATAGTGAACTTTTCAATTTTTGCTCCATTAAAATTTGAAAATTTAGGTATTTTGGAGTCAAATGAATATACATGTTCTGACTAATATCACAATGTCACACCTTACCCTACTGTAAGACATGGCATATCGCCCGTAATATAATTAATAAGCACTTAATTCTTATAAATGCTTACTAAGTATACTACAAGGGACTTAATCCTTTTAATTCCTTCATTTTTATATCTAAAGTAAATTTAGTTATTAAATGTAAAGCTCCTTTGGCTCTCTTTCACTGTTTTAAAACAATTTCTTTTTCCGTACTGTACTAGACATATGAAACATAACATCTATTAAGCTCAATATGATTTCTTAAACATATTATCAAACACATAAAATGGTTCCATAACCCATAAGCCCATGGATGATTTAATTACATGATGGAGTCCTTTTCAAACATTAGATACATAATAGAAATTAATTACTTTAATAGACTATAAATTTTCAAATTCATACAATCATAATTTATATGTATCTACTCAAATATACATATATGTTCTGTTAATGTTTTATACATCATACATACTCCAAAAGAAGTCAAATATACAATAGCTACATCAGTAGCATACTATCTACATCAAATAAAAATGATCCTCTCTTGGTTCTTCATTTTTTATAGCTTTGTAAGCAAAATTTAATTTAGTTATTAAATATATATAACTTCTTTTGGAAAGAAATGTCTATAATTTACTAACTAGTAATCTCAATATAATTTCTTAAACATATTATTAAAAACATAAAATGGTTCCATAACCCATAAGTCCATAGATGATTTAATTACATATTGGAGTTCTGTTCAAATCTTAGATACATAATAGAAATTAATTACTTAATAGACTATAAATTTTCAAATTCATACAATCATAATTCACATGAATCTGCTCAAATATACATAGATGATCTGTTAATGTTTAATACATCATACATATTCTAAAAGAAGTCAAATATACAATAGCTACATCAGTAGCATACTATCTACATCAAATAAAAATGATCCTCTCTTGGTTCTTTTTCCTTTTCTTTACCTGGATAGTACAAAAAGCAACTAGCGCTAAAGCATATGGGCTAGGTGGTGTACTAATAAAAATAATTAACAGGAAATGACAATTCAGTAATCCACCAGGTAAAGAAAATAAGAAACAAAATAAATCAATACCATTTAAATCATCAATTCATAATATAGTCTTTTACAGCTTTTATAGAGTCAATTCTGAGGGGCCATCCAATGTCTAATGTGCACATCTAGACCTGCTATCTACAACCTCAATCTGTGATATGATTTCAACAGAAGAGGGAGCAATCTACAACCTCAACATGGAGGCAGAGAATTTTTCATATCAATCATATATCATTCTGTAGGTGAGTATCCATGTTCATCGATCGTAATATTAAACTTCAACAAATGAAATGATATTTCGGGTAATAACCATATCTATATCAGCTGTAAGACTTTTAAAACCATTCCATTTATGGTATAATATTCAAAATTCACAATGGACAAAACATTTCATTTCACCAACCACTGCTAAAAACTTCAATCACGGCCACCCCTCATACTACAGATATCAATTGGCCAACATCCTCCTCTTTCACAGTATAAGAATCATAAAATTCATTTAAAATATCATTCGGTCATATGCTTTCAAAATAATCTTTTTCCTCTTTAAAAATTTATGAAAGCACTAATATATATATTTTTTATATATATAGTTATAATTCATAAAGCACATCCATAGAAAATTTTTTGCAAACTCAATCTCATTTTGTTTAAATAAAAGTAGGAAAGGAATAATAACACTAACCTGAACTAGATGGCTCCCCTAGCCCTTTTCCTCTAGTAATCCTCTCCTCAACTCCCTTTCTCTCAGAAGCTGTAGCATGATATTAATACTCACATTAAGATCATACTACACAATGTAAACACATGCACTTCTATAGGAATGTAAATTAAGCATTAGAATGTAGTATCATGCTTTTTCTTTCATTTTCACTATGCTTGTCCAAGTGTTATATGATCTGAGTTTAAGCATGAAACACTTCATATCCAACACTTAACCACACCCTAGACACAGAATAACAACAATGAAAACAATAGAAGTCAATAGCATGCTAAATTCGTTCAATGTTTATGAAATGCAGAATTTCAGCATTTGAGTAGCTTGTATTCCATTGATTATATCTGGACTTCCTCAAATTCATTTGCCCTGAAATTTTTACAGCATGTTCCCAACATCTTAGGGTACTTCCCTGTAAAATTTCATAATTTTTAAAGCTCATTTGCATTTTTGCATTTTTAAATGACATAATTATATATAATCTGAAGTTCAGTTTTTCTCATGCTGAGCAGCCTGCATTGATTTACTTATAACTCCATTTGCTTTTATCCAATGGCCTTTAAATTTTAACACGACCTCGACCTACCCAACATCTCAGCCTATCTCGATGTAACTTTTCATGAATTTTGAAGTTCATTTGTTGAGCCAAATAGGTCAATTACTGAAGCTGAAGTTCAGACAGCCCAACTATAACAGGTCTAACAATGATATATTTGCTCAAGCATTCTCAACTCACTTCCAGCACAAATTCATGCAATTCAACTCTTCTATTACTTACACAACATCATAATATAAGATATATCAGAATCCTAACATCATAATATAAGAATATCAGAATCCCTAGTTCATGGCATATCAAGAACAAACTCAAAATCATCCATCTTGGTGACTTAAGCAACTTAGACTTTGAATTCATGCATAACTACTTTCAATCATCTTAAATCACCTTAAAATCACTTCTCATCACTTCATCTTCAGCAAATCAGATTACACAAACAAGCACCTCACTTCAAAGTTCATGGAATTCAAAAAGTAGTCCATAGAAATGAAGGAGGAAGTGAAAATAACTAACCTTTTCTTAAGAAATACTTGAAAATTCTTTGTTTTGGATTTCACCTCTTTTTGCTTGGTTTTGAACTCAAAACCCTCTCCTCTCTTCTGACGACCTAACTGCCCAAAATGGGTGGTTAAAGTGTCGGCTTCTCTTCACTTCTTCATAAAAATTATATAAATAAACTTATTAAAAAATTCCTTCCCATTGTCCTTTAATTGCAAATTGCACTATAATCCTCCATATTGTTTTCCCTTCATCCTTGGCACTTCTAATCTTTTAATCACTTACTTTAGTTCCTATTAGGTATTAAACCAAGTGTATTAATATTCCTAAACTCAACTTTGGTTAAAACACTTGGTAAAAATCGTACGGAAATTACCGTTTTTCAGGCTTTTCAGGTAAAATCGTGCTTTACCGAGAAGTCATTCATCTTTCAACTCATTTTTGATTTCTTTTAAGCTTTCACATGGATTTGTAAAGATCAATTAATGTTTCATTTCATTAATATTAATATCCTGAATCTATAGTGTTTCTCATTATTTTAAATTTTCTTTTTATTCGGATAACCGAATTCATCGAAAAAGCTAAAATAGAAAGAACTACAAAATTGAGGATATTACAACTATGCTTTGATTTCACGGTAGATATTGTAATGTTGTTTGTTATAATTACTATGATTTAATTTATGGTTATAATACATAGCTTTCGGTTCAAGGTTTTCTCATACTTATAATTTCTTTTTTCCATTAGTTCAGAATTCAAATCAATGTTAATTACTTTTCTTTTCTTTTTTTTTTTGGCAGAAATTTTTTTCTCTTTGCAATCCCAAGTCCATCAAAATAAGTAATTTATTGCATTGCTATTATATTATGATTATAGAGTTTCCTCTTTGGTTTGTTGATGCATTCCTATAATTTTTTTTTTAATTTTATATGATTATTTTAATTTAGTTAAATTAAATTAAATCTTAATTTAAGTTGTATCTTTCTTTTTTCTTTTTCTTTTTCTTTTTTTTATAAATTTTCATACCATAAAATCATTCATATATCCTTTTTATTCATCTATTGTTTAAAAAGTATTGATTAGGACTTTTAAAATATAATCCTATCTATATTTATCTATGAATTAACTTGCAAATCAATTTTTTAACTTTTAAATCATCTCTCTCTCTCTTTTTTATCTATGGATTGGCTTGCAAATCATGTTTTGAAATTCAAGAGCGCCGACAAGCTAAATGCAAAGCAGCCAATTAATTCTTTGGTTGATTGTACTTTTTTTTTTTTTTTTTTTTACTAAAGCTTCATACTCTTTTGCTTGGTTCCAAGTATGGAACTAGGTTCCGCAATGTTTGTTACCTTATTATAATTAATGCAAAATTTTGATGTTTTGCTTTAAAAAAAAGGTAATAAAAATGTGCCATTGATCTAAACACATCAAATGGACTTGGCAATTTGTCTATCAAGATTTTCTTTCCTTTTTTTTTTATTTCTCCTTTTTAATGAAAATTGATCGATTTTTTTAGTAGCATTAAAATGAAAATTGATCGATTTGTTTTTAGTAGCATTAAAATTTATGTCTTGTTGTTTAAATTAAGAGATCATTTGAAATTTACAAATCAATGAAAATAAAAATTATTTTTAAAATAAAAATCTTCATTTTAATTAGTTTATTTTATAGGTTGCATAAACCGAATGAAAATAAAAAATCTCTATTTAATTAGTTTAGTTTATAAATAGTTGCATAAACCGAATCTAGATAAGTCTAATCCTATAGAGATAATTTTAATAATTATCAACACATGTTAGCATGAGAAATAGAGACAAAACTTTTTACTTCATTTCATTCATATAATTTTAAAATTCATCTCTTATGTTACAATATTATGGTACAATATTATATATATATATATATATATATATATATATATATATATATATATATATATATATATTATATATATATATATATATATATATATTATATATATATATATTTCAATTTCAATAGCAGTTAAAAAGATTGGAGCACCAAGAGCCTTAACTGTGATTAAGCCTTAAGTTAGATTAAGCTGTCCCTGGTAATAGGATTTGGATATCGGTAGTTTACACTTAACAAAAATAAATTCTAATTGTGTTTTCATTCTGAGATAATGATTTTATTTTAAGCCTCTTAAATTTAATACTCCCTCCGTCCCACTTTATTTGCTTATTATTCAATTTTAGGATGTCTCAAAATGTTTGCGAGGTTTCTAAATTTATACATGTAAATAATTATTTTTCTCATGATAACCTTTATGATCTTTCATTAAATGAATGACTTTTATTAATATCATCTTATACATTAATGACATGACTTTTATAATATCTTAATGAGTTAAGAAAAACGGAGCAAATACCTTTATGTATGACTAAATTCTTAATAATGCGTGTTTTGTCAGGACCAACTTTCTAAATTTATACATGTAAATAATTATTTTTCTCATGATAACCTTTATGATCTTTCATTAAATGAATGACTTTTATTAATATCTTAATGAGTTAAAGGTAAAAAAGGGCAAAATAACTTTTGTTGACTAAATTCTTAATATGCGTGTTTTGTCAGACCATGCAAATTAAATTTGAAGGAGGGAGTATCGCCTATTAAAACTTAATCAATAATTATGACATTAATTACATGATTTCAGGTACAATTAGCACAAAATTCATTTATAATACATGCATTGTAATAGTATTTAGCAATTATTCAAATGAGAGTACAAGAATGAGCTATAGTTTTCAATCTTATTGATATTTTTTCAGATATTTTTAGACATTTATTTTTTTCATATGATTTAATAATTTAGGAATAGAGAAATACTATTTCAATTTAAGTATAGATGGAAGGAGGATGGTGAAGCTGGAGTATTAATATAATGAAACAATGATACTACATCAGTATTATGAATTGAAATGACAATTCGGCAAATTAAAAATAAGACATCTACTTGCTTCTCCTTCATTACACAATATATCTTACTATACACTAAAAACTAGTTGTATTTATGAATCATGCGTCTAAAACTTTATATGTTTTCTCCCATCAAAAGGAACATTGCCGAAATGACAAATTACAATTTGAATTAAACTGATGGAAAAAAAATCAACCTTATGTGTAAACATAAACAATTTAGTTCAACAAATTACATAACCATGTAACTAGACATCTTAATTGGGGAGGGGACATGAATACACTTTGCATGCATTCAAATGAAAGAGGAACAACTTCGCTTGATGGGTTTACTACACGAAGCCGGACATTGCTTTCACACCTGCTTCTCTCATTTTCAGCAACTTTTCCATCCGCCAAATTATCCATTGCATTTTTTGCAACTCTACACCAACAAAGTTATTCGCATAAAACTAAATTAATGTCTTATATATATATATATAATATAAATTACCAATTGCCTAATCATTATAAAATGTAACTTATTTCTTTGCAACATGGGCACGACATAAACAAATGTGTAAGGTGCAAAAATTATCATATGTGCTCAACTTTGCTTTGAAATTGCTTCTCCTTCCTTAAAGGAAACAAACTGTCTTGGGGGCTTACAATAATATTGCATCTCTGAGCGGTATTAAGTACCACTGTCGGTGCATAAATCATTTCTTACATCATATTCATCAAATATTCATCGCCTCTTACAAGATCCATTATCATTTTCTTTGCGATGACAAATTCTTAGGATGGCAACCTCCTTCAATTTGGAAACTCTTACCCTTTCCCATTGTACCTCATCAGCCTCCAATGGATGAGGCTTCCCATATCTGATGGGCAAGATCTACAAATCATAACAACACAATTGGTAATGATTGTATCTATATAATTTCCATCTGATGTGTACATCATGGGAATACAATTATTCGAATTTAACCATCAATCTATGAACATACTAACCTCTCTATTCCATCGCCATTCTGCACATCGGATGCAATGACTTCTTGTAAATCGGCTCTATTCCATGCAAATATCTCGAAAAAACATTCCACTTTATAGGCCTACCTAGGTTTACATTATCTATATAGAAAATCTATAAAACACAAATGAATATAAATTGTGAAATAGTAACTGCACATGAACCCTTAAATTCACATTCTAATTATTGCCAACATGTAAAATCTACATGATTATGCCATATGATAAATGTATACAGCTACACATCACTTAATTTGACAAAGAACATAATTATGCGTTAACATACGTTCAGAAATAATACACATCCTCCCAACCCGCTTGCCTTCCTAGACTTTCGCACTGCCTTCTTAAATCGTTCAATGCTTTTAACAAGCCATTTGATAGGTCTTATTTTTATAGTATTTTTAATATTGGTTGTATTAGAATTTTTAGTGTTTTTAATTACTTTAATTAGTTTTTGTTAGATTTATTTATGTTTTTAATTAAGTTTCCGTGATTTTTGATAAGCTTGATTTGAAAGGTTTTTAGCAGGAAAATAGCAAAAATTTGCATCAAAAAAGGTTGGAGCTGAAATATGGAAATAAAAGCTCAACATAGCCAAGTCAGTAAAGTACACGGCTTAGCTGTGTCAAACGCCACGGCCGAGTCTACAAGAAAGTTGAAAATTCAGGTGAGTTGAATTTAATTATTTAGCCCATGTAGATTTGAAGCCTGGGCGTGTCTTGTGCATGGAGCTGTATGAGAATAATATAAGACTTACATTGTTTGAATTCCAGCGTTATTTGGTCAAAGAAGACTCCTAATAGGAAATAAATACAATACAAAATTAGTTTCCTACTCAAATAATATTTCTTCCTAATTAGGACAGCTAGTTTTCTACTCGAATTCAAAGACACCCTTTGAAGTCTATATAAAAAGAAATCTCTATACTAAAAGGGGAGATTCACATCACATCCATTATTCCTTTTCTCTACATTGTTTCTCTTTATAAGACTTCAAGCAATCAGTTTGGAGATCAAGATTCAAGGAACCGCTACAAGCCAATTGTCGACTAGTTTTTATTTCTAAACTCTCTTCTTATCTTATTTTCAATATTCATATTGATTATGAGAATATTTACAAGTTTATTTGGGTTTAATTTATTTACTATGTTGAACTAAATTCATATACTAGGGATATTCCATATTGATTATGAGAATATTACAAGTTTATTTGGGTTTAATTTTATTTACTAATTTGAACTACAAATTTCATATATCTAGGGATTTTGATGTAAGCTTATATATATATGATTCCATTTATGAATATTTAGTATTTATGCTTTTCTTATTCATGAATAATAATTTAATTATTGCATCTTAATACTTCCAGGCAGCTAGTATATCTTCCTCACTAGATTGTTTATTTCATACAAACAACAATCAGAGAAGGGTTTTTAATTACAGAAGAGGTATAATTATAACTGAGAATAATAACTTTGATGTTGAAAGCTTATATGGTTTGACTTTTGACTCATGGGGGTTTTCATAAGTTAATGACCTTAGATTATAAATTCATAAATAAACCATAAAACTTAATGATTTAATTCATGTTTAATTGCGTTAGTGGAAGATAGGTAATTAGACCAGGTTAAAATAGATAACAATACATCGGGAGAGCTTGTTAGTAATTTCAGGGTTGTTTTCCCTACTTGAACAATTAAAATTGATCATCAAATACATAAAATAAATTGGATAGAATTAAGTGAAGTCAAAATCCCTAATAGCTTTTAATCTTTGATTTCTTTTCATCAAATTGCCTTACTTGGTTTTTTTTTATTCTCTTTTATGTTTTTTAATTTAATTTCTTAATATAATTTTCCTTATTTTCGTTTAAATAATAGTAGTTCAATACAATTTTGGTACCTAGTATATAATTCTCGTGAGAACGATACTCTACTCACTCTTTACTATTTGTTTGCGATTTTGTGCACTTGCGAAAAAGCCTGTCAAGTTTTTTAAAATTCTCCAAACTTAAACCATTACTTGTCTTCAAACAATAAAACTAAAAACAAAACAAAAACAAAAAAACACAAACTAAATAAACTATCAAAGCTAGCTTAATGTGGTTGGGAACAATTATTCACAATCTCAAAAATATAAAAAATCATTAACATGATAATAATTGTTCAATACCGAATTCTTGCAAAAATTTAAATATTTTCTTGCAAAAATTTAATTATCAAGAAAAAAAATTCTTTATTTTAAACATGAGTTAATTGTGAACCCCTCCCTCAAACATCATAGGCATATGGATGCATGTGACTAAGGAAGAAATGCACGTGATGTGTGAGTCGCCACCTTGTTTAATTATTATTTTTAGGGTAAAACTAGGAAAAAACCTAAGTGACTTCCAATTTTAATTAACCTAATTATTAGATTAATTAACCCAAATGGTTAAGGCATGGTCTGGCGAACCCGAGTGGATCCGAACTATGTCATAGTGATGAACTAACCAGAATGAAAATGCTTTGCAGGGTGATTATTTGATTTAGACCGATGAAAATGTGATTTTTGACTTGCCGCTTCGGGGTTAAATGCCCAACAGTGCCTACGTATCTTCCGTGAATGGAAGATCAAAGTCGACGTGTTCGATAGGCCCTCTTTTTAGAGGGCTTTTGAAATGGGTATGCTTATGCATAAGTGGTGTGTATGCTTCGTGCATTTTGGTTTTTTAGGCGAGGCTTTTAGCCAAAAGAGTTGATTTGGGCTTATTCTTGCCAAAATTGGTGTTCGGGCTTATTATTGCCGAAAATGATTTTTGTCGAGCGATTTGTTGCCAAAATCGTTGATTTTAAGGCTCTTAGCCAAAATGGTTTATTTAGGCGATTTGTCGCAAAAAATGTTGATTTAAGGCTTTGGGCCGAAGTTGATTGATTTTAAGGCTTCGAGCCGAAAAAGTGTTGATTTAAGCAATTCGTTTGCTAAAATGTGTAATTTAGCCGATTGTCGCCAAAATGGTTGATTTTGAGGCTTTTAGCCAAAATGATGTAATTTAGGCAATTTGTTTGCCAAAACGATGTGATTGGGCGATTGTCTGATTTTAGGGCCCTTTGGGCTGAAATGTGTGCGATTTTGGCAATTAGTTTGCCAAAAAAAACGATGTGATTTAGGCGATTGTCGCCAAGATGGTTGATTTTAAAGGCCTTGCCCAAAATTGATTGATTTTAGGCATTTTTGCCGAAAGATTGATTTTAAAAGCGATTCGTCGCTAAAAATGGTTATGCTCTTTTTTAAGAAACATTTGTTTTGCTAAAAAAAAATTGATTAGACAGTAGGCAATTTGTTGCCCAAATGATTGATTAAATGTAGGCAATTTGGTGCCAAAAAACGTGATTGAGGCCGTTAGCGAACAATTATTCGATTATTGGACTTTAGTCGAAAGTGTTCGAGAATAAAAGAATCATTAACCATAGTTAATCTCGATTAACTAGATATTTTTTTTCGATATAGTCGGATTTAAACTTTAATACCACAATATAATTAATTAACCGGGCATTTAAGCTTACATTTTTTATTTGAGCATTAATTTGCCAATTCAATGACGTGGAATGCATTTATGCGTTATAGAAATGTTAGGGGTAGAAGAGAAATATGCATGAAGCGCTAAAATTAAATAGGCAGAGTTTCGTTTTACATAACTATTTAAATCGATCGAACCGCTTCTTAATTCCAGATTTAAGCTCCTCGCATGGGAAATATTAATTAAATTTTTAATTTATTTACTTGATTATCAGTGTCCAACATATCACAAATATAATAAAAATTGAATTAAAAATGGCAAAAAGACGGTAAAGAAGTCGGCAAAGAGCGTGGGAGGGAGGAAGATCGTCACACCATACAACACGACGACAAAGGGTGTCAAAAATAGGCTAAAAATGGCTTATTTACTAGGCACAATTGGCACCCCAGGGAGCGCAGGTGCCGCCAAGGGCTGGGCGCAGCTGCCGCCCAGGAAGGGGCGGCGGCTGCTGACAAGAACAGCCTGGCTTGGCGGAGGGGGCCCGCCTGGCTGGGCGTTAGGGGGCCGCCTGGCTGGTGCGGCAGCTGCCGCGCAGAGGCGCGGCGGCTGCTGCCGCCTGGCTGGGCCAGATGTTTGCCAACAGCAGGAGGCGCAAGGCGGCTTGCCGACACGAGGCGGCCGCTGCCTGCCAGTGTGCGGCGGCGGTAAAAGCTGCTCCAGTGCAATGCGGGTGGTCCCCCTTATTCTCACCTCCAAGGGGTTTTCAGGAGTATCCGGACTCCAAAAATTATTACCGGGACCGTTCTGCGAATCATCAGTAATTTATCCGGACGTCTTCAACGTCCCCATCATTGGCATACTTATTCCGGGTGAGTTTTCACAACCCAAACATGGCCTCCGGTTCGGATAAACCGACCTCGTATTGCGTCCCGGAGAAAAAACAGGCACTAGTAACAAAGATCAAATTTATTGTAGGCAAGTCAAATTTATATAAGCAAAGGTCCAAATTCACAAGCTGTAGAAAATTATTTTATTCACAGTCCGGGAAAACTGCTCTTTTTCGAGACCATCAAAATTTGAGTATTCACATTAATAAGGTCCTTACAACACCAATAATTGTTCAATATTTTGATAAATAAAAAATATGGATTTCAACAAAAATCATTAACGCTTTAAATAAGATGATGCTTTATAAACTTTCAACATCCATAGACAAAATTAGTCATCCCTTTCCACAAATTTAAATGCAACACAATTAGAAAATCAAAAGGTCTTTTATTTAGATTAATAATGCAGTTATGGAATTTGTTTAACATAAAAAGGATAAAAGGTAACAAAAGTATAAAAGAATGCATATTTATCTAGATTTTCATTTATCAAATAATTTTTTTTTAACAAGGAAAGAAAAAGAGCATTACTTATTGGAGTACTTTTACTAGCAAAAACATTAAGATTTTTCGGTAAGACCTCTTCTTCTTTAAATATTAATACTTTGAATAAATAATTTCGTACTATAAAAATTCCCAACAAACTAAGAATTTAATTACTTTTTATTTCATGGGGTTGGATCTTACATCTCTCTACTTTTTCTTTTTCTCTAAATTGCTGAGCGTCAATTAGATTCACTCCCCTTTTTAATTCTTTTTTTATGTTTTAAATGTAGCACAAGATCAAATTTACTGTAGCAAAGAAAATGGCCTCTGGTCCGGCCGGACTGTTTGCAGTCCGGGAAAACATGCTTTTAGCAAAGTCAAATTTACTGTAGCAAAACTGAGCCTCAAAATTTGAGTATTCACAGTTGCCCCCCACCGCCGACCATAAAAATGATTTATGGGAGTCGGTGGTTGTCTGGAACGCAAATTTTGAAGGCGAAAATCGGACGCATCCAGGAGGCCCGTCCTTTAGCTATTTGCTTATAAATAGCTTGAAAAGACTCATTTTCATTCATTCCAAACTTTCCAAATCAAAGAGTTCTCTCTAAAGCTCTCAACTTCTAAAGTTCTAGAATTTCATACCTTCATGGCTTCCTCTGATCTGAGCGGTGAGGAGTATCTGGAGTCCCTGGGAATTTCTGTCGAGGAAGTCAATCTTACGGTGGACGCTGACACTCACGCCTCCGTAACTGGCATCTTCGCCCAAGTAAGCCTCCTTTCACTTTTATTGCATGTATATTATTTTTTTTTTTTCGGAATTTTCGGGCCTTAGGCCGAATCATGAATTTTTGGGCCTCTGTGGCCGATTTGTCAATTTTCGGGCCTCTGTGGCCTGATCGTGAATTTTCGGGCCTCTGTGGCCTGATTGTGATTTTTCGGGCCTGTGTGGCCTTTGTGATTTTCGGGCCTCTGTGGCCAGAATGTGAATTTTCGGGCCTCTGTGTGTGATTTTTCTGGCCTCAGTGGCCTGAATGTGATTTTCGGGCCTTAGGCCGAATTGTGAATTTTGGGCCTCTATGGCCGGTTTGTGAATTTTCAGGCCTCTGTGGCCTCAATGTGAATTTTCGGGCCTCCGTGGCCTAAATGTGATTTTTTTTTTTTTGGGCCTCTATGACCAAATTGTGGATTGTTGGGCCTCTGTGGCCGATTTGTCAATTTTGGGCCTCTGTGGCCGAATTGTGGATTTTTGGGCCTTAGGCCGAAATTGTGAATTTTGGGCCTTAGGCCGAATTTGTGATTTGTGTGCCTCTGTGGCCTGTTTGTGAGTTTCGGGCCTTAGGCCGGAATTGTGAATTTTGGGCCTTAGGCCAAATTTGCACTTACTGTTATATTAGTATGCATGCTAAGGTAGAACTAAGATATTATCCTTAGTAAGGAACTGAGGAATAACTCTTATATTGCTTTACCTTCTAGGACCCTTATATCAAATTGGATGTGGGTGAGACCTCCATGTCCCAAATCCCGACCGAGATATTCGACCCCAGCCACCCGGTTGGAGCGATTATCAGTCCGTCCCTCAGTCCGTTAACCCATCTGGGTTACCCTGAGGCATTTTTGGATAGACAAACGCTGAAATTAGTTACAATGGAGTTAAATGGCGTGCTAATTGGCCGAGAGCATGGTGGGACACCACTACATAAAACCATAATTCATTTTCTTCGGCGCGAGATGACAATGACCCCTGTGGATCTTTTCTGTGATTCCCGGGATCCTTTTTGGCACTACGGCCGAATCGAATTAATATGATGACCTGGAGTGAACAGAGATCTCTCCCAAATCGTCTTGCCGATCGAATTATATGATGACTGGAGGACAGAGATCTCTCCTGATCGGATGGTGGAGTTGATCGGGATAGACCTGCCTCGGATTGTCGGGTTAGGCTCTACTCCAACTTTGAGCGTTTCCAGACGCTGGTTATATCTTCAGGCCTCCGGCATTTATGCTAGACACAGGCGGGGAGAGCTGACAGTGACTCAGGTGGCCAGATTCACGTTATTGCTGGTGTTTGCTTCGACCTTTTGGTCCAACAGGAAAGAGAAGTTCAATCCTTCTATCTTGAAGAGTTTGGAAAACCTAGCCCATCTTACGAAGTACGACTGGGCCGGTGCTATTTTGAGCCGTATGTATGATGACATGTGTGGTCTGAGTCGGAGCCACTGCAAACTCAGCGGGACCTACTACCTCTGGGAGGTAATGTGAAGGACATTCTATATTTTTCTGTTTTATTGGACCTCTTTTGACTCTTGTTTCTTCTCTTTTTTTTTTTTTTTTTTTTTTTTTTTTTTTTTTTTTTTTTGATAGACCTTGGGAGCATTTGAGTACTTTCACTTACACTTCGACCCCGAGCAGATTCCGTGCTGATCCAAGAATAAGAGAGATGAGAGCGCCTGGTGGCCATTTGGATTGGAGATGGTACCCCAAAAAATCCTAAGAAAATAAAAAATAACCAATGAACAAAACCTTCATACCAAAAAATGCGGACTACAAAGAACTCGCCTGAAGGATCTGAGAGCAATTTTTTATATACTTGTAGTCATAGGAGAGCAAGGCATATGTGTTTAGTATATTATATAGGAATAATGTTGAATAATGATATATATTAATATATATATATATATATATGAGAGGCAGGTGAATGGCTACACTTGGATGGTTCAGGTCACACAGAATAGCGGTCGGAAAAATATGCCCTGTCTCGGCGGAGGGATGGTTTCCTATCGCCAACCCCTCGCTTCTGAGACACGATATTACTCCTGGAGCACGGACACGTAAGAAATTTCAAATAAGAGGCTATCGTTCTTAGAAACATCCGTTGTTCCCCCCCCGAGGATATGCGAGCGGCAAGCATATACAACTAAAAATCACCGAGTGCTTCAATAACTGAGGGAAATAGAGATGAGGAGCATTATCAGTTTCTAGGAATGGAAAGATTACACCGAGTTTTTTGCAGAGACATTGATTTCTAGACTCGAAAACCCATTGGATCTCGGTTGAATAAGTATTTTTCAGAGATTCGAGAGCACACCAAACCAAATACTTACCATAACCGCCTTGCCCAACCAAACCATTTCGTCTTCGAGGCATTCGGCCTCGACGCTAGCTGCTCCAACGGCAGAGGCCTCACGACTGATCTCTTCTAACTTCCTACTTCCCCCCAGTTAAGGGTTCAATGCTCCAAACCGGGCCTAGCCACTCGGGCCGTCATTCTAGGCTGCAACCGGGCCCGTTTCAGAGGCTACCGAGTTCCGCTCAACCAGAACTCGGCCATTTACGCCCTTCGCGTACAGGATTTTCTTACAATACCCTCCCCTCCTCGACGTTCACCCACCCTAGCCTTTCGAGAATTTCGGCTGGAAAATGTGGATCGCTTGGCTCTGCTTCCCGAGGACATTACTGAGGTAAGTAAAGCCTGCTAAACCATCTCATCACAAACAGAATTCAATAAGAGATTGATGTTGACAAACATGGCATTTTTTTTTTTTTTTTTTTTTTTTTTAGGTTCCTGCCGGATTGGTCAATCAGATGATGGAACTGATACTCGGGATGCAGCAAGAACTGTCCTCATCCTGGACTCGGGAGGCCTATGATGATCAGAGGAGGCGGAGGTTCCGTCGCTGAAGCCATGGTTGCCAGATTTTTCTGTTCTTCGTTCTTTCTTTCTTGTCTGAACTCTTGTACTAAACTTTGACTATGCTTCTACACTGTACTTTTGTAATTTTTGTACCTGCATTCGGTTAGTACTGAAAATATGTATGCATGTTTATTGCATTTGAAATAAAATGGGACTTCGTCATTTCGGCTTATTCGTACTCTTTTTTTTTTTTTGTGTGGGGGCTGCTGCCGCCCTTATTCGGTGGCTGCTGCCGCCCTTATTGGTGGCAATTCGGCGGCTGCTGCCGCCCTTATTCGGTGCATTTTCTCTATAAAAACTGGTTCTTTGCTTTGGTTTTTTCACTCATTCATTTTCTTCTCTTTTCTTCTTTTTACTTATTGGGGTGCATTTTTTCTCTATAAAAACTGGTTCTTTGCCTTTTCGGTTTTTCACGACATACGATGCCTCCCTCCCCCACTAACCTCATACTTCAAAACAGAACCCAAACGATACCACCCAGCATCCAAACATTCCAATTATCAACACCAAATTACAAATAAATCCACACTAAAAAACAAAACATGAGTCAAACAGACCACCGCGCCAGCCACAGTACCCCACCCAAAAAAAGAATTACATTGCAAAACACCACGAAACTCCATAAAATATAGAATCTACTACCAAATCATCTAAAAACCTGGTCAAAAAAAAAATGCATACACCCAAACAAACATCCCCCCCAATCAAAACAACCAAAAACCAAACCACCCAAAACATAGACCAAAAAAACTAATAGACCACTACAAAAGTCAATCAATATCTCAAAGCAACCCAAAGCATAAGCAACATCGATTCAACCAGAAATCGACAATGTATCAACGTCAATGAGCGATTTCTTCTCTCTTCTTTCTATTTTTTTTTTTTTTCAAAAAAATGAAATCCCATTCTTTCAAATCAAGCAGCACAAAGCTAGAACTAGGAGTTTTCTCTCCAAAAGTCGAAAAAGGATCAATGGGGAGGTACTGTCCTCTCTCCTATCATTTAAAACCCTTAGGGGGTTAGTAATCGACTGGAAGGGGGTAGTAATCGACTGGAATTTTTTATGGGCCTGCATCAGACTCTGGGATCCTGAGGCCCACGTTTTCCGGTTCGGGGCCATGATGGAGGAGATGTGCCCTCTTCGAGTTTTGTGCTATCATAGGGTGTGACCCCAATGCCCCTTTGGTCAAGCATGAGGCGAAAATTGGGTATGTTAGGTCTTTTGAAAACCTATTTCAATTCAGTCGACCACAGGCTAGGGCTATGATTGTTGATGACTAGAAGGTAATTCTGTTGCCCCTGATTGACGAATTTTCGGAGGCTTGCCTAGACAACCCAGACCGGATGAGGCTAAGAATGCGGGCCCTGGTTTTTTGTTTATTGGTTGGCTTCTTGTTTAACCAGGACCCAGGCTTTGGGGACTTGCGCCTCTGCCCCATGGTTCGGTTCGACAAATGGAGGACATGGGTTGTATTGGCGGCATTGTGTTGGCAGAAACTATCAGGAGTCTTGACAGAGTGACAAGAGCTGGCCTTTACGGCTTCGAGGACTGGACGGTTTCCCCGTTATTTCTCTTAGGTTATTTCTCCTTTTTTTTTATCTTTTCCTTTCTTTTGGCCTGTTTCCCTTTGTAAATAGAAAAGGATCCATTACTCCAGGTCTGGTTAAAGGACCACCTTCCAAGTGGTTGCTGCTCCACTTCATTTGCCTTTATAAGCCCGTCCAGTACGGCGTAAATGCGGAGGATTTTGATTCCATACCCGTCTGCTGATGCATGGACCTTCATGGTTTGATTGAAATTGGGTCCAAATGAGGTGTTGTGGTTCGTACCGCTGGTAGACAGTCACCCGCTTTTATCCAGGGTTAGCTTTCGCCATAGCTCAGGTGTACTTTTAGGTCCTTACACAATTGTACGTTGGTAACTCTGTGCGCTTCGCGCGTTTTGAGGCAGATGGGGACAGATCAATTGTTCCGATTTGTGGATGACTCTTCAAATCTGATGCAGCCAATCACTGCCTGGTGTTACCTCGAGCGTTCCCTTAGGGCTTGGGTTAGGGAAAATCACATGTTTTTTGCCTAATCCTACTGGTATTCACACTTTGCCTGAGTATCGAACCTGGTTCATGGCCTCTGTCTGGCCGATTGAAAAGCCAAGGAGGAAAGCACTGCTGAACGCACTTGAAGGTTGGACTCAGGCTAACGCTGATGAGGAGATTGTGTTGGCTCCTAGGACAGGTGAGATGGGAGAGAGTTCAACAGCTAGGGATGACTCGGAAGACATTGCCCCACGAAGGCGACGAGCCACTTAGACTCCTATAGGCTTTTGGACTTTTGGTGTTTTGGCTTTGTTTTAACTTTCCCCTTTTTTTTTTTTTTTTCGCCCCCTTTTTTTTTTTTTTTTTGGGGGACTTTTGACTCTGGCTTTTGGATTGTATTTATTTATTTTTTTTTGGACTTGGACTTTATTGAACTGTTTGACTTTATTGCTTTTAATTTGGGCATGTCATTTGTTTAAGCTTTCCAAGCGTTTATCCAACTTTATTTGGGCTCTAATTTTTGCCTAAGCCGCCCGTTTCAGGTTTTCGACTTAGCGAGCTGCCCATTTTTGCCTAAGCCGCCCTTTTCGGGTTTTCAACTTAGCGGGCCCCAATTTTTTTTTTTTTGCCTAAGCCGCCCTTTTCGGGTTTTCAACTTAGCGGGTTTTTCTCTTCTTCTTTTTTTTTTATTTTATTTTTATATTTTATTTTTATCCTCTTTTTTTTTTATTGTTGGCAAGGAAGAAAGAATTATGAAATGATTTTCATTATTTATTAATGTTAAGACCGTGCCCAATGAGGGCTGCCTACATATCTCCGATACATAATTTCTTTTTTCCGAAGAGAATCAGGTCTAGTGTAGTTCATTTTTTACATTATGCAATGCTTATTATACAAAATATCTTTTTAATTGATCTAAATTACATGGATTTGTAAACTCCAAACCATCTAAATCATAAATCAGTCAAGATGACGGCTCCGCCGGACAATACTTTCTTACAACAACATAGGGTCCAGCCCAATGAGGATGAAACTTCCACGTGGGTCTAATGATTTGGCCTGTCTTAATTCTAATCTCTTTCAGGACCAAACAACCTTCTTCCAGTTTCCGGTCTTTGACTTTCTTATTAAAATGCCGTGCCATTCTTCTCTGGTAGACTTGAGTATGGTGGATTGCTTGCAGTCGCTTTTCGTCCATACTCAAGAGCTGCAGGTGATAATTCTTAGCCCAGTTTGCTTCGCTAATCTGGCTTTCCTGAAAAATCCTTGCCGACTGAACTTCCAGCTCAATAGGCCACACTGCTTCCATGCCATATATCAAAGAATACGAAGTTGCTCCGGTGGGTGTTCTAATTGAAGTTCTATATCCCCATAGGGCATTCGGTAACTGTTCGTGCCAAGCTTTATGCTTTTTAACTGTTTTCTGCAAAATGACTTTTATAGCCTTATTTGCTGCCTCTACAGCCCCGTTTGTTTGTGGACGATAGGGTGAGGACTTATGATGTTGAATTCTCGTTTCTTTCAACAAATTAGAAAATTCACTCTGAAAGTGAGCCACTTATCCGTTGATGATCTCGGAATGGCGATCCGTACCGACAAAGGATGTTAGTACGAACAAATTGTGCTGCCTGCTTTGGGCATTTTAAAACAGAATAAGAGCTGTTTCGAATCCACTTAGTGAAATAATCTACACAACCAGGATGAATTTTTGGTGACCGTTAGAAGCCATAGGTCGATCTTTCCGATCACATCTATGCCCCAAGATTGCGAAAGGCCATTGGTGAAGAAATAGGATTTCAAAATTGACCGAGAGGGCTGTCTTTGCAGTTTAGCAAAAATTTGACATCGTGGCACTTCTTGCGTGTTGCCTTACGCAATCTGATATTCATGTTGACCAGTAAATAACCCAGGTTCATGATTTCCGAGCCAAAGCATCCCATGCAATGGTGGACCAGACTCCCCATATGTAAAGGAATCCATTGATGGTTTGAGCTTCTTCCCTCATCAATGCATTCTTAGATGCAGGGCTGTTCCAAATTCTCTTATACAGAACTCCCTAGTGAGGAAATATCCGGATGCTAACTGTCTAAGATCCGTTGATCAGTTTTGGTAGATTCCCTCCGTAGGCTTCATTGCTGAAGATAATTCTGTATATCCCAATTACCAGGGCTCGTCATCCGACCAAATTCATGATATTGCTGGCTGTTTCTGTAGCCGCACTGTCAGAGGTCGAATGACTCGGTCCTCCTTCTACATTGACCAGTGGAGGCTAAAGTAGCCAGCTCTGCGAACGATTTTTGGCTCGCAGCAAGTGGGAAGGATAAATCTTTAAACTGTGTTTGAGCCAATTCGTCCAAGCGTTGTAGTAAGAACCAAACGCTCTTCTTTAATTTTCCATTTCTTTAAAGCTTGGTGAGACTATTAAGTTAGAATCTCAAACCTTGGGACCTTTATCTCTTTTCTTAGGGTGCTTCTAACCCCTTTATGCAAGCTCATACTCGGCTTTTCATTGTGGTGCAGTCGAAATCTAATTATGACAGCGATTGGAATGTATTCTTCCACAAGGAGTTTTGAATACGACTCCACCCCATATTTCCATGGTAGTTCGAAGCTCCATCGAAGTACATTTCCCAAACTTCACTTTCCAGGTTCACCACGTCTTCATCGGGAAATTCTACCTCCGGCATTGGTCTTCGACCGGTAATTCTGCTAGTTGGTCAGCCAAGGCTCCACCTTTTCGTGCCTTCCGTTGTACAAATTTTAAATCATAGGCTGCGAGCACCGACACCCACTTAGCCATTTTGCTATCAAGAACCGGCCTCTCTATAAGGAATTTCAAGGGGTTCGATTCAGAAATAACATAGGTGGTGTAGGACGAGAGATAGTGCTGCAGCTTTGTGGAGTGCTGCAGCTTTGTACAAAGGCCCATTACCAGAGCCAACAACAACCTTCATATCTTATTGTATTTTTAGCTTCATATTTCTAGCATCTCCTCTTTGCTAAGGTAATACAACGGCAATTTTCTACCCTCGAATCTTCTGCCTTGTTAGCTAGCATTGCCCCAGCGCTTCTTCTGCCATCGCTTCTTCTGTCACTGATAGGTACAACAGCAAAGGCTTTCCTAGCCCTGGTGGCTGTAAAACTGGCGGGGATAACAGATATTGCTTGACTTGGTCGAAAGCTTTCTGACAATCCTCATTCCATTTTACGGCTACTCTGTTTCTGAGTAATTTGAAGATCGGACCACAAGTATCAGCCAATTGATTGATGAACCGGCTGATGTACTGTAACCTTCCTAAGAAACCCCGAACTTCCTTTCCCGTCCTCGGTGCTGGTATTTCCATAACGGCTTTGGCTTTTGAAGGATCAATTTCTATGCCCTTCCGACTGACCATATGCCCAAAAATACTTCCGGATGTAGCTTCCAAACAGACATTTTGCCCGGTTGAGCTTAAATGTTACTTTCGAGTCTTTAAGGAAGAAACTTTCTCAATTGTTGTTTGTATGTTTTTCAGCTATTTTTGATTTAACAACCATATCGTCCACGTACACTTCTACTTCTTCTGAATTCATGTCATGCTGAAAAATTGGTTGTCGCCATTCTTTGATAGGTCTGCCCCGGCATTTTTGACCCAAAAGGCATGACCCTGTTAAGCAGTAGTTCCCCACTCCCGTGATGAATGCCGTTTTCTCTTTGTCTGGCACATTACATCATTTATTTGGTTGTATCCGACAGGCAAGGATCGGTCAAGGAGACCATCTCTTCCCGCCATTCGGTCTACTAACAATTCAATATGCGGCAAGGGGAAGTCGTCTTTCGGACATGCCTTATTCAAATCCGATAGTCCACACACATTCGACTTTGCCATCTTTTCTTCGGCACCGCACAAATGTTGAACCATGTTTGGGTAGGCGACGGGGTTTCTATAAACTTATTCTCCAGTTGCTTGGCTCACTTCCTCCTTGATCTTCAAGCGACCATTCTGTTTTCAGCTTCTTAGCTTTTTTTTCACCGGCTTAGCCTCAGGGTATACTGGATCTTGTGCACCACTATTGCGGTCAATTCCCGTGATGTCACTTGCCCTTCCACATGAAGCAATCGGCAAACTTCTGTCAAGCCATTCACTTGGATCCGTTCCCTGTTCACCACAGTCAGATGCAATGTATGTATGTCTTTTTCTTCTTTGCCAATTATTATTCTTTCTTTATCATTTTTCATTTCATTTTATTTCTTTTTCATTATTTTTGCTTGGAAATGCTTGGAAGATAGACATGCGGGGTTAGTCGATAATTTGCAAACCTTTTATTTTGATAATGACGAATCGTCTTCAAAAATTACATCAAATATTTAAAATCTGGATTTTCAAAATCCGACACAGAAGACTTCAGGACTGGATTCTGACCCTCGGTTTCAGACTCGGGGTCAGACTCAAAACTCAGTACAAGGACTGGATTACAGATTTTACTCTAGTTTTGCTCGAGAGGGGGTGAGGGGGTTCATCAGCAGCGCGCTCCTCCTCGGCGTACCAATTGGTGAGAGGTCCTTCGTTCGGCTTGATCAGGCTCAGCAGGTCTTGGTCCTCATCATTTTCGGTAATGACCGCAACCTCATCAAAGAGACTGGGCTAAATGAAGTCTTCTACTTCCATTTCAGTCATTGTTTCGGGCTTGTTATCCCAGACATCAGAAAATATCTCTAACCCAGGCAGCATCTTCTTAGCAGCCGGGCAGTAAAATGGTTCTTAGAAGCTACGATAAGGAATCGTCTCTCCCGATTTGCAGAAGTGACTATTCAAAGTCAAAAAGTATGTTGGCATCTGTATGCTTTTCTTCTTTCCTCTTCCTGGTCCTCGCGGCCAGGTCTTCCTCAGTGGGCTGATATCCTAGCCCAAAAGTCCCTTCATTTACTGGGCATTCCCAGGCTTGCAGTGCGGGGTATGTCTTTCCGAACCTCATCATAGCCATTCCCGGCAGGTAAGACATCCTCAACATCAAAGGAACTATGCAGTTTATTTGCACCGTTCCAAAATCAAAGAGAATTCGGGAGTTTGTAGTCTTCCCTTCTATGAACTGCACAGTGTCATACTGAAATCCCAAGAGGGGAAAATTGGCATTTTTTAGGGTTGACCTCAAAGAGAGGCTGACCCTTTGTCTTTTTAAGCTGGCTGTAGTCATCTCCTTGAACTGTTATGATTTTACCCTCGTAGGGGAATTTGACCTTTTGGTGTAAAGAGGAAGGCACTGCTTTGGTATGGTGTATCCATGGCCGTCTTAGAAGCAGGTTGAAACTGGTGGGCACATCAATTACTTGGAACGGTACCTCCATTATGGCTGGCCCAATTACTAATTTTAGTGTAGCAACCCCCAATACTTCCGGGGTGCTGTCATATCTTTCACTATCTGCGTCGATTGGAAAGCGAGATCTGTTTCCTCCAAACCTTAGGCAGCTGGCATTACCCTAATGGGCAGACATTCAGTGCTGACCCATTATCAATGAGAACCATGGGCCACAGTTTTATCTCTGGTCTGCACGTGATGTTAGGTCTGCACAGTGATGTAAAGGGCGTCGTTGTGACTACCTCCCTCCTTGGGTAAGTCATTGTCGGAAAACCCGATGCTTTGCATCTTTGATGATTGGGTGAGGGTGGATACCAGTACTTCAGGGCTAACTTCCACCGATGTTTGAAGTTGACTCAAAGCTTTGCAAAGAGCTTGGCGATGAGGAAAGGATGACGCTAGAAGTTCCCAAATCAATACCCGAGCTTGCGTCTTTTTTAGCTGTGAGAGCACCGGGTCTTCCTTCGGTTCATCTGTCCTTTGGTAAGGGTTAGTTGGGACTTTGTCCAAGACTAATGGTTCATATCTTCTGCTCCTGGTTATTGCATCGACCTCTTCAGTCAGGTCGTTCAGATCCAGGACATAGATTTCATTCATCTCTAGGAATAGCTCGAAAGGATCGATCAATTCTTGGTCAGAAACAATAGCATTTACCCCGTGATTTGGTAAGGGATTATAAGGGATTCGTGCTAATGTTTGGTTTACTTCTAGGGATGATTGAACCGTCGTCTACCAGGTCTTGGATACTGTTCTTAAGCGTCCAGCATGCTTCAGTCTCGTGCCCATGACCCTGATAATATTCACAGTATTCATTGGTTCGGTAGTTTCTTGGTAAAGGGTTGGGTGGCGGCCTTGCTTACAAGGGTTTGATGTAGTTTGCTTTGACAGCTTCTCGGAATACCAAAAGGATTGGCATCCCGAGATCAGTGTAGGTTCTTCTTGACGATTGACTGCTATTTTGCATATTTTCCACACGTAAAGGATTCGTGGGGGGGTAATGCTTGCCACTTCGTGGACTTTTCTGGCTGGCTAGGTTTTTTGTATCTCGAGGTTCCCGAATCTTCTTTTCAGTTGTCCCATTTGGAGTAAATCCTCTACCCTTCGTAGCAGTGGGCAATGAGTGCTGAAACGTTTGGTAGGTACTGGTTTGAAGCTTGAGCTGGTAGATAGCCAGTAAATTCTTATTATTATGTCTTATGTCAACTTGTTCCTGTTCAGAGGATCGGTTGATCATTTGAGCAGCTTTGGCTCTCCACCTTGTAAGGAACGAGGAGAAGGGCTCATTGTTCTTTTGTTTAGTGGTTTCTAGCTCTCTTCGGGTAACATCCACCTCCATGTTATAGCGATACTGTGAATTAAATGCATTACATATATCTTCCCAAGTCTTCATCTTAGATCGATCCAAACTGACAAACCATCTCAAAGCAGCGCCGGTGAGTGACTGTTGGAACAACTGAGCAAGGAGCTCGCTGTTCAATCCAAACGGGTTAAGGGCACCTTTTTCAGTGAGTTTGGGACAAGTGGACAAGTGGTTCCGTCAAACTTATCCATGTTGGGCATTTTGAATTTTGTTGGCAGTCTCACTTCGGGGAACAAGGACAAGGAGTCCATGTCTACCACCTCTTTGTGTGTCTTAAGGGCGGTAACAGACCTTTCCAACAACTCTAGTTTTTCTCTCATTTTCTGAGCTTCCAGCTCAGAAGCAGTTCTGGAGGGCATGTCATCCAGGTTGAGGGCAGAGTTTGTCGGTCCAGTAGCGGGTCCCTGATTGGAGGTGGTAGGTCCACTTCCCCCAGCTGAAGCCCCATTTCCATTACCATTGCCCAGTTCAGCTATCAGGGCAGTCCTTTGGGCTTCTTTGGGCAGCCAATGCCTCATTCATTTTAGCTTCCATTCTGGCTTCCATTTGTTCTATGAGGTTTTTGATATCAGTAAGTGATGCCATTGGTGTAGTTGAAGTTGGTGAGGTCGGTGATAGCACAGTAGGTGTAGCTGGCACTTGAACAAGGGGTACCTGAAAATGTATGTGGGTAACTGGATTAAGGGTATAGTAGTATCAGGGTAGCTGATATGAGAGAGAATGACTCTTTGTCCAACTGTGCATGACCAAAGGAACATTTTATGTGTTCTCCATGTGTTTACCCAATGTTTATGATATGTTGTGAATGCGCACAACAACACATCATAATCTGTTTCAATGAGATGCTTCATATCACGGGGTGCATACAGTCCTAAAGGATAGGTTCTATAGGCTATGACACAAATAGAGAATTGGCTTATAAAGGGACCCAAGGACCCTGAAACCATTGAGTATGGATTTTACCTAACCCACATTGTTGAACAAGGAGTTTTCGCGTGGATCCAACGGTACGCATTACCCATGTGCCACCCAAAAGGATTAGGGATGGTTCAGGACAGGGAGGACGCCTTTGGCTGTCCTGACATAATCAAAGGACCTGCCGATCCAGCGCTACCTTGCATCCAGATCAGAAGTATTGAACAGAAAGAGAAGAAATTTCATTTGAAGTTCATTTTTTTTATGCAATGGAAGAAAAGGATTCTCAATCGTGCAAAATTAAATCACAATTTTTTAATGTCTTAATCACATTTTTCAATTAAATCCAGATTTCCATATCATGTATTCTTAAGGAAAGAACACTTGATTCGTATTAGGGTACCCTGCAAAACAAAGCATAATAAAATAAGACCTTAAAGAAAGGCCGGTTAGTTTTCACAACAATTGTAGTCCACTTTTATGCAAAATGATTACATAAACTATCCCCAGTGAAGTCGCCAAACTGTGAACCCCTCCCTCAAACATC
This sequence comes from Jatropha curcas, assembly GCF_014843425.1. The sequence goes on from NW_023590991.1 coordinate 1,575,097, forward strand.
ATAGGCATATGGATGCATGTGACTAAGGAAGAAATGCACGTGATGTGTGAGTCGCCACCTTGTTTAATTATTTTTAGGTAACTAGGAAAAAAAACCCTAAGGACTCAATTTTAACTTAACCTAATTATTTAGATTAATTAACCCAAAGTTAAGGCATGGTCTGCGAGAAACCCGGAGGTGATCCCCGAGGACTATGTCATGCTGATGAACTAACCATTGAATGAATGCTTTGCAGGGTGATTAATGTGATTATAGACCGATGAAATGTGATTTTGGACTTGCCGCTCGGGTTAAATCCCAAAACGTGCCTACGTAATTTTTTCAGTGTTGAATGGAAGATCCAAGTCGACGTGTTAATGCATGAGTGTGTGTATGCTTTGTGCATGTTTGTTTAGGCATTTTGCCAAAGGATCGATTGATTCGATTAGGCGTTCGTCGCCAAAAATGTTGGATTTAAGGCATTGGTGCCAAAAACGGTTGTCGGGCGATTTGTCGCCAAAATCGGTGTTTGGGCTTATTATTGCCGAAAATGATTTTTTCGGGCGATTTGTCGCCAATATGTTTTAAGGCTTTTAGCCAAAATAGTTTATTTAGGCGATTTTATCGCCGAAAGTTGTTGATTTTAAGGCCTTGAGCCAAAATTGATTGATTTTAAGGCTTGACAAATTGATTGATTTTAAGGCATTTTACCAAAATTGATTGAATTTTAAGGATTTTGGAAGGCTTTTAGCCAAAAAGATTGATTTAGGCAATTGTTGCCAAAAGTTGATGTGATTTAGGCGATTGTCGCCAAAATTGATTATTTGAAGGCTTCTTGCAAAAATGAGTTGATTTAGGCAGTTTGTTTGCCAAAAGGTGTTGATTGTGCGATTGTCGCCAAAATTACGGTTTTAAACCGAAAATAATTGATTTTAAGGCATTTTGCCAAAAATGTCGATTTTAAGCGATTCGTCGCTAAAATGGTTGATTTTACGGTTTTAAACCGAAAGTAATTGATTTTAAGGCATTTTGCCAAAAATGTCGGTTTTAAGCGATTTGTCGCTAAAATGGTTGATTTTGAGGCCTTAGGCCGAAAAGTGTTGATTTTAAGGCTTTGAGCCGAAATTGATTGATTTTAAGGCGTTTCGCCAAAATGGTTCAATTTTACGACTTTTGGCCGTAAAAAGTTTGATTTTTGATTAAGCGGAATTTTAGTTGACGTGAAACTTTAATACCACAATTAATTAATTTTAACCGGGCATTTAAAGCTTATATCATTTTTAATTTTGAGGCAGTTTATTGCCAATTCCAAATGACGTGAATGATTTTATGCGATTATAGAATTGTTTAGGGGTAGAAGAGAAATATGCATGAAGCGCTAAAGTGCTGAAATTAAATAGGCAGAGTTTCGTTTACATACCTGATTTAATCGGCGACCGCTTCTTAATTCCAGATTAAGCTCCTCGCTTGGGAAATATTAATCAATTTTAATTTATTTAATTTTAGTGGCCAAATATCACAACAATAATGTAATAAAAATTAAAATGCAAAAAGCGGTAAAGAAAAACGCAAGGAGCGTGGGAGGGAGAAAGATCGTCCGTCAACACAGACAGGGGTGTCAAAATAGGCTGAAAATGGTCTATTTATAGGCCATTTTCGGGTCCAGGGCGGCAGGTGATTTCACTCCAGGGGCTTTTCCGGGAGTTCCGGACCTCCAAAAATTATTCCGGGACCAGTTCTGCGATCCTCGCGACATCCTGGACGTTTTAAGTACCATATTGGCATACTTTCGGGGAACTTCCAAAATGGCTTTCGGTCCGGTCGGACTGTTTACAGTCAAAAAAAACATGCTTTTAGCAAAGTCAAAATTCACTGTAGAAAAAAGTCAAATTTACTGTAGCAAAAGTCAAATTTAAATTTATTGTAGCAAAGTCAAATTTACTGTAGCAATCTGGGAAAAGTGGCTTTTTGAGCCTCAAATTTATTTGCTAGCCAAAGTCAATATTCACTATTAGCAAAGTCAAATTCACTGTAGAAAAAAATTTTATATATTCACAGTCGGGAAAAACTGGCTTTTTGAGCCTCAAAATTTGAGTATTCACATTAATAAGGTCTTCAACACTAAATAATTGTTTTCAACAAATTTTTGATAAATAAAAATAATTGTTCAAATTTGATAAATAAAAAATATGGATTTCACAAAAATCATTAACCTTTAAATAAGATGATGTTAATTATAAACTTCAACATTCCCATAGACAAAATTAGTCATTCCCTTTCCACAATTTAAATGCAACACAATTAGAAAAATCAAAAGGTCTTGTATTTAGATTATAATGCAGTTATGAATTTAGTTTAACAAATAAAAAGGATAAAAGGTAAACAAAAAGTATAAAGAATGCATAGTATCTAGATTTTCATTATATCAAAATAATTTTTTTTAACAAGGAAACATTACTTTGGAGTACTTTACTAGCAAAACATTAAAGATTTTTCGGTAAGAACTCTTCTTCTTAATATTAATACTTTGATAATAACTTTCGTACTATAATTCCCCAAACTAGAATTTTAATTACTTTTTATTTCATGGGGTGATCTTCTTCTCTCTCTTTTTTTTCTCTAATTGCTAGCGTCAATGAATTAACTCTCCTTTTTATTCTTTTTATTCTTTTTTTTTTTGTTTTAATGTAGCTAAATGTCATAATTATACATTCTTGTAATTAGGGTAAGAATTTAAACTTTGTTTATTGGTCAGATTAAATGAAGGTAAATAAGAAAATTTTGATATAGGCTTCAATGGGTTCAAAGGGTCATAATTTAAATTAGGGTGGCCTAGGATAAATATGAGGTTCAAAATGAGAACTGCCTAAATCATCTCTTTCTAAATATGCTTATTTAAAATATTGCCTCAAAAGGACTTTTAATTTGTTCTAATGATGCCAAGGTTAAATAAATTTTGATTAAAACATACCTATATACCATAATATCTATAAAAATTTGGTAGTCATAACCTTAAAAATAAATGGTTAAATCAAAGAATTATGTGAGTCAAAAATTAAAATTAAAGCTCAAAAACAAATAATTTCGAAAACAACTAAATTTATAACAAGTTAACAAATTATGATAATTCTCAAGCTTGCTCATAATTATTCGAACCATATTAAGCTAGTAAAAAAATTTAAAATTTTAACTAAAATTTTCCTTCCCCCAACTTAATTTAGCACATTGTCCCCAATGTGTGGAAAAAGACCAATTTCCCAAACTTATCATATATCATCAACACAAGGTGCCAAAAAAAAAAAAAAAAAAAAAAAAAAGCCAAAAAGAAAAAAAAAAAAAAAAAAAACGAGTGAGAACAAAAAAAAAAAAAAAAAAAAAAAAGAGTTGAGAACACCTTACCACCATTGTATTGAAAAATACAATAAAAATTTAAGGAATACGAAGGCATGGAATCTAATGGCTAAAAGTTGAAAGAAAGGAGAAAAATTGTTAAAAGAGCAAATCGGTCGCGTGTTGGTGTGCCATGGGCGTGGTAGTGTCCATGGCATGCTCGTGGAGTTCTCTGGGTCTCCAATATTCAGGGTGGATAGCGAGACACGACCGCAACGTTTGACACGGCCAGGTCGTGGCTCTTGCAAAAATGCCATCAAAACTCGTGTAGCTACCATAGGCGTGTCAAGGTGACACACCCTGGTGTGGACTCTGACACAGCCGTGTTGTGTGCCACAAGCTAGGTGTGGAGTCCTCTGAACCTACAAATTGAAGTCCTAATTGAGCGTAGAAGAGCTATGGGCGTGGCATTTTACACAGCCAGGCTGTGTACTCTCCTAAACCCCTCTTTTAAGCTTCTACAAGATACAAAAACTAAATTGTAAGTTTAGTGAATTAAAAATAGATCAAAACAAAGACAAAAATTTAGACAAAATTAAACAAAAACTCAATAAATAATTTAAATAAGTAAAACATGGGTTGTCTCCCACAAGCGCTTTTGTTTAACGTCGTTAAGCTCGACTTTTGAGAAATTTATCAAATAACGGCTTTCGCCCATAGTATGTATCATGTAGCATCATACGTGGGTCTTGATTGAAAATGCCCTCATGATTGGCTAGATTAGAAAAAATTATGCTCGTCTTATCAATAACACCTGGCTTCCAATAATGAACTTGGGGAAAGAACTTTTCTAGAACACAATTTGTTAAAAGTAACAACGATGGAAAGAAAGGATCTTTAGGTGGTGTATGTATAAAACTCATTGATGAGCTCAAATCAATAGTCTCAATTATTTGCTCATCCATCGGTATTGCTTTCTGCTTGTCTTCTTTTAAAATCTCACCCAATGCCCATTCTAGTTGTACTTCACTTTCTTCATGGTCATTAATTGTTGTGTCTGAAAACAAGAAAGTGAGATTTAATTCGTCTTCAAAGGAGCTGTATTCTTCACATGTAGGCTTTATTTCTTATAAAGGTGCAATTTCACATGAAGTTTCCTCGTAATCTAACTTGCACTCATCATCTTAACATCTATTAGACACTGGATTTGCCAATTGCCCTAGCTGTACCTCCAAATTCTTCATTGTCTCCTGTTTGATCTGAAACTCTTGCAAGTTTCGTTCATAAATTCCATGTGAGATTTCGTAAGGGCTGCAATCAAATCCGCAATTTGATTCTTCTTTTTCTCTTCATCCTTAAAATTTAGAGGGTATTGGTGACTCCGACCCTGCTGTGAAGGATCCCAATGCCAACGGTAGTCAAAATCCGCCATATCATTTAATATGTGAAGTACATCTTCATAGCTACTTTCTAGAAGGTGAATACCGGTGGCCATTTTTTTTTTAATTTTTTCAAACTTTTAATATGTGAAGATACATCTTCATACGCTACTTTCTAGAAGGTGAATACCCGGTAGTCAGAAAATCCCTATCCTTACCCAACTTCTTGTTTCTTCATCTAATCACCAAAGTAGATAATGTAAGTGGAGATATTTATCTATAATCTATATAAGAAAAATCTCTCCAATAACATTTAGTTAAATCTTGGTCGAAAATCCACTATCTACCCAACTTCTTGTTTCTTCATCTAATCCAAAGTAGAATATGTAAGTGAGATATTTATCTATAAAATTATGATAAGAAAATCTCTCCAATAATTTGTTAAATCTTGCCTAAGCGGCATAAAATGGCTCCGAGTGTTATTGACTAAAATATGTGACTATTTATCGATGAAACATCTCAAAATAATTCAAAAGTAAAAATCAATAAAATAATAAAAAACTACAAATAATATAAACAAATATTTCAATTAATAAACAACAAAAAAATAAAAATAAAAAATGTCTAAATTAATAATAGGTTAATTGATATTAATATTGGTAACACCAATCCCCAGCAACGACGCCAAAAACTTGACAGGCTTTTCGCAAGTGCACAAAATCACAAACAAAAATTTCTTTTTACTCTCTTTTATTTCTTTTAATTTAATTTCTTAAAATAATTCTTTTTATTGTCGTTTAAATAATATTAGATTAACACAATTTTGGTACCTGGTATACAATTTTTGTAGGAACGGTACTCTACTCGCTTTTTATTACTTGTTTGTGATTTCGTACACTTGCGAAAAAATCTGTCACCATTTTAACACAAACTCTGCCTAATTGAATTCAATGGCTGCTTCCACATTAGCAACAACCTCCAGCAAATAAGGGCTAAACCTGCTGCCCTGCATAGGACAAAGAAAAACTCCCAAGCAATACATTAAGAAGTGTTGCTAGAATTATTGTTTTCGCATATTGTTCCTAATTTTCCTTAAAACTTCTGCCTTAATCACTGCTTTGCACTCGGCATACTCAACCGCTAAACGCCTTATCAATTCTTGGCGATCATTATTTGTCCGAGTTCCATCACATGCACTGCCTCCAGAAGGAATCCCCAATACTCAGCTCCCACATGGTAACTCGATTAATACTTTTTTCGGATCAAATTTCTCACACAACTAGTAACGTAGCTTTCGATTTATCAATATTTTTGGCATTTTTAAAAGCTCTCCAAACCCCAAACCCTCCACTCATTGCTTATGTTCCTCGTTCATCTCACTAATTAGGGCTCTAAGTGCCAACGGCCTGCACCTAACATTTGGGCTCTGCATAACAATAATTCATTATACTTGCAAAACAAAGTAACGATTGGTTTTTACATACTAACAATTAATTTACAAATTATCTTGATGCAACTCACACCACATTATCCTTCTTAGTTTTCTATTGATATTCCATTAGCAATCTTACACAGTCATGCCTACCACCATTTTGTGTATTGACCTCGTTGCTGAACGGCATAAGAATAAACTCATCATCTAATACTAAAAGCAAATATGTTTATGTGATGCTACAATTACCTTTAACTTTCTGCTATTCTATTAAATTGGTAACTTCCATCCAAAACCCACACTCTACAATTACGTTTTCACAGCTTTCGTTGCTCTAATCAATCAACTAACATTCAGTTTATACTAAATTAAGAATCCCTTATATTCAAATTATATTAATTACGGAATCCACAGTAGTTTGCCGATTTAATCTTAGGCTGACCTTCCCTTTTCCTCTTCTTACTCCTATATTAACCTATAAAACAAACCTTCCCCCATTTGCTCACTCCTCCCAACCACTTTATTGCAATATATAACAGTATTGATTTGCCAAAAGTTTATCATATACAACTTTAGAAATCAACCGCATAAGGAAATATTGTCAACACATAGGATGTATAAATGAAATCGCAGATCACTTACCTCGACATACTTCATTTTTTCCGTTTGTTGCTTCCTTTAATCGGTCAAGAACTTGCTCCACCTTAGCCTCTTCATTTTCTAAAGTATTCTTCATCGGGTTCGTTGCATCCTTTAATTGAGCAAGAGTTTTTTTTTTTCTTTCCTTCTTCAGCAACATCTTTTTTCTCCCAATCACCTGATTTGCAAATGCATTTTTAACCCTTCATTCTTAATACGAATACGGTATCAACATGTACATACGTATCTTCTTCACTTGACCTCATTGTACTATCGTGCACTGGCTGAGTCGGGCTGTCTATCACTGCTCTTGTATGTTATTGAAGTTTAAGCTTTATCGAGTTAAAAAGATGTTTTCTTTTTTTTTTCTTTTCAAAATTTTGTATTATCTTGTGAAAAGTACATTGACTTCCAAATTTTGAGCTCTGCTTAATTCTCTTTTAGCCTATCGTGTTGAATTTATCCATCCTAAAAAGAACAATTAGTTATTTTTGTTGAAAGAGGAAAACTATTCTATTGTTTCCATTAGCAAATCTGGTTACGTTTAATACAAGCACAGATGCATAAGTGATGGCGGACTTGATCCTTAGCTTAATAGAGACGTCTCAATACGAATGAAAGTGCTTATCTTGCTGTTACCAGTGACTGCATTATCTCTTAACTTCATATTTGTTTTAGCATTCATCAATTTCCGGTCTTTTCCAAGCTTAGCAGTGATGTTTTCCTTGGTGGACTTGGACTCTCGACCCAAATTAAGAGCAGTCATTCTTTCTAGCTTATTTTGCAAGGACTTAAAATATGAACTTTTAAAATTTAAATAATTAATAATAAATAAATTAATTAGAGGTGTGTGAGTGTATTTATTTATATGAAATTTATTATTTATATTTTAATAAACTAACAAGATATTATATTGTGTATAAGAAATATAATTAGTGTCTTTATTAAATTATTATTATATTAAGAGAATTTTAGAAAATGAAGACAAATAAATTGTCATTTAAGAATTTATTTAAAATATAATTTGATGAAATTCAATTGAATTTTTTTATTTTAAATTATAGCATATCTGATAAATTTATTTAAAATAAATTTTACTAGAAATTATTTATAAATAAATTTTTAATCATAATTCATTTGTTTCGAAGGGTATATAAGTTTCTGTAAATCTCCTCCATCTTCATAAAAAATGAAAAATAAACAAAGAAGTGAGTTTTCCACAAAGAAGAAAACATTACACAAGTCCCTGATTTTAATTTCATTTCAGTGGATAAGTGTGGACAAAGTTGAGGGCAGTTGGAGTGGAAAAGTCAGTCATTGGACCAAATAGAAATGTAGGACCCACAATAGGCCAAAGTACAACATATACAGGTCACCTTATATGTCATGTCATGTCCATTTCCTGGGGACCACTAATCTCAACTTAGGATAAGGACCACTATTACACTAATAGTGGTCCATAGAGTGTTGTTTCTTTTCAGTTTCTTTTCTCTGTCCACCGTCACGAAAAAGTTTTAGTCAGCTTTCCTAATTGCTGCCTTTTCTTCCTTGTTTAAAACGTGGATGACCTGTCAAAAAACTCAAAACATGGGAATTTAATTATTAGTGGGGTTGAACTAAAATCAATGGGCCAAACTTGAAAATGTCTTGATTCAACCCGAACTATATATATATGCCTTTTATTCCTTGTTTTAAAACGTGTCAAGGCCAATACCTGTCAATAACAACTCAAAAACATGGGATTTAAATTATTTAGTGGGGTCTGAACTAAAATCAATGGGCCAAACTTGAAAATGATCCTTGAATTCAACCGACACTATATAATATATATTATAATAATAATATATATATTATTATATAGATATTATATAATATGTGGTTTGTATAGTGTGCATGCTGTGTAATTACTGAAGTAAAAATAATGATGAAGTTAGCACTTTATTATTTGAGTATTCATCTTTTTTTTTTATTTTTTTAGGACATTTTTTTAAATTTTTTTTATTTTTTATAGTTTTGATTAGATGAATAAGATTGATTATAGTTTTCTTTAATTTTAAAATGAAAAATTATTTAATAATAATAGTATATATTTTGAAATTTAATCCTAATTAACTAAACAAATAGCTCCTATTTGTATTATTCGTCGGTATTTACTTTTTCATTTTTTGAAATTATTGAAAATTTTTTAATTGCAGTCTTTCACATCTTTCTTTCTTTATCTTTATTATATTGATTGGATGGTTATGAGTGTTTCTTTAATTTTAAAGTTAATATATTAGATATAATAGCAATACATTTTGGAATCTAATATAATCTTACAACTATTATTTTATTATTGTATTTGATTTCGTATTTTTGCAAAATTTAAATTTTTGAAAATTTTTAATTAGATTTTAAATTTTTTTCTTTTATTTTTCTATAATTATGATTGATGTTAATATGTTGATTTTTAATTTAGAAAAATCATATTTTAAGGTAATAGCCAATATTATTTGAATATAATCATGATTTAAGCTATTGTGGGCGTAGTCGAATAATGACTTTAATTTTTTCAAAAAATTTAAATTTTTAAAAGAGATAATTTGACTTCTATGGACATTTTTATTGAAATAACCACTATATCTACTATACTACTATATAATCATAGTTACAACAACTTTTAAATAAAGATGATTGTTTTTGATAAAAATAATGGTTACTACTTTGCTTTCTCTTTCTTTTGTTAGTTTTGTTATACGGATTGAATTTTTTATTTTTTTTTTTTTTTTTTTTTTTTGTATAAGCATTTTTTTTTTTTTTTTTTTTTTTTTTTTTTTTTGTATAGCACATCAGTTGGTAAATTACATATATATTTTTACTTACATTCAAAATCCAATTATTTTCTCGCAAGTAAGCATTAATTATCACACTCCTACTCAGATTTAATAGTATTACAAGAAAAGCTTTTTGCTTTCATCTTCATTTTTTCCTGGCAATGATATTCAATCAAAATTGTGCATAATTTGAAGTTATATACTTAAATTCCACCTAACTTTGAAGCTGTGATTCTTCTCTTTTTAAAATCTCGATTTGTACTGTTGATTGAGCATCAATTTGTTTAGAATCACATGCATCCATCAATTTACTTTTTTTTAGTGTTCTTTGTGGTCTTTATTAATTATTAGTACTCAAAACTTTATGTTAGTATGAATTCTTTCTATTTTTCAATATAGCTTCAAGTAGAAAAGAAAGGTTTTGTATGTGCTAAGTTTATACTAATATAAACTTTCACACTTATAACATTATTTCCTTTGATTTTGATGATTTTAAACGATTTAATTTTATTAATATATAAATCTAAACTTGCGGGATTGACAGAATTTCTCAAACCGTTGAATGAAGTGATCATGAATGCAAAATATGGTTATTGTTCAATGCATATATATATTCTAGATTTTATATTTTTAGAAGGAACTATTAAACAAGACTCTTAAATTAGTTTTTCATTTTTAAAACTTTATATGTATGATTATATTTATTGGTATAAAGATAAATTTATTGGTTCACCCTAATTAAAAGATCTTTTTGTTTTTATTAATTTATTAGTAAATGCAATTTATGAAGTATAAATTATAATATACTAATAAAATAATCCTTTAAAAAATAATAATAAAGCACGCGCAATGCGCGGGCCTTCATCTAATTATTTATATACCTTTTTTTTTTGGAAAATAATCAGATTCAAATTGGTTATACTTTTTGATTTTTATTATATTAATTAAAATGGTATTAATCATAAAATTACATACTTTGTATATGTTATGGTAAAATTTTCTTTTTACACTAATAAAATATGATTCACCACATGTATTATAGTAATAGTTTCGTTTTTTTTTTGCCGTCAAATTAAAACATCAATAATATTTTTTTTTCCCCAATATTAGAAAAGGATAGTTTTGTTGTCACTAAATTGGAACTTCGACATTCACTTCTAAAGTATTGACAGCTTCGATGAATGATAAGAGCTATAGTAAGTATTATGTAAGATGGATTAGTGTATATGCAATAAAAAAATGAATATGGTCGTTAAAAAAAAAAAAAATCTTAGCTGTTAGCTTTGAACTTAGAAGTGTACAAATAGTTGTTTAATTAGTTGTTTAACTTAAAATAACATTAATTATTTGATTAGCTGAATTCAAAAAAAAAAAAAAAAAAAAAAAGTTGTTTACTTAAATAACATTATTTATTTGATTAAGCGAATTCAAAAAAAAAAAAAAAAGAAAAAGAATATGGTTTGTTAAAGAAAAAAAAAAATCTCTATGAAACACTAAATATTCAAGACTGTTTGACATTTGATCAAAATAAACTCCTTCATCTCTAAATATTATAAGTCTTATTCTTATGTGAAATAATAATTAATAAAGTAGAGTTTTGGCATGGTCAAAAACGTTAAAATTAAGTTAAAAAAAAAAAAAAAAAAAAAAGAATATGGTTGTTAAAAAAAAAAAAAAATCTCTATGAAACACTAAATATCAGACTGTTTAACATTTGATAAAAAACTCCTTCAATCTCTAAAAATCATTATAAGTACTATGTTATTGAAAAGTATAATTAATAAAGGTAGAGTTTTGGCATGGTCAAAACGTTAAAAATTAGTTCAAAAGATGTTTTCGAACTAGTTTTGATCCTCTAATTGGTTGAGCTTGACCTCTAACTGGTTTTGATCATCTTTTCTCTTTAATATTTAATTTTAAATTTAGTTGAAGGTTGTTGTTGCTAATCAGCAGGATTCCCTATATTCTAGTCCTTTATTCGTTGTCTTACCTTCTACTCTTTTATTGGATTCACCTTATATTTAAAATTTTTTATCCTTTTTTTAGGAGGGCTTGGCACTAAATAAAAATAATGTATTAGAAACTTTAGATGATTATTTATTGATAGCAATCTTTTAATAATGAAGTCAAATAGTATGGCATGTTCCTCCTTTGATATGTAGTAGTTAGAACACATTTTATACATCATACCTCCCTCCGTCCCCAATTAACAGACACACTTTTCTTCTTATTTCTCCCTAATTATAGCTTAATATCTTAAATCTCTACTATACTGATATTTAATGTTATTTGTTAAAACCAACTTTTTTATTTTATTAATTACTTGTTATTTTCCGATGTCACTAAAATCACTTTAAAAATTGAGAATGCGAGTATTGACTAAGTTTAGTCATTTTCGATACATATTAACCAATCTTAGATAATTAATTAATCCTGGTTGATGCAAAAAGTCAATAATAAATTAATGAGTATATCACATATTAAAGTAAGAATATAATTTGAAAAAATACATGCAAATTTACATTTTTAACTAAAATAACTATTTTTTTTTCTTAATTCTTGTAAAATACAAAGTGTGCCAATCAATTAGAGATAGAAAGAGTATATGTCATGTTCTTGAAAAGCAATTTAGGTATAGAAAATTCAAAGCAATTATTTCATCGTCCAAAATCACATAACCACTCAGAAGATTATCATTTATGTTATTCTTATTATTCAAAAGAATTTTAAATAATTCTTTGCGCTTATTAAAAAAATCAACAAATTCTATTACTTATGATAGCAAATTTTATGTCTTGAACTACAGAAGTGGTGTTCTCTCGCTTCTAGAAATATTTGTAATGTTTGAGATTTTGTTATTATTAATGAAATTACATTTTAAAAGAAAAAGAAAAAGAAAATTGTAATTACCCTTTTAAACTACAAATTGAAAATTGAAAATGAAAAATGAGTCTAACCAAATAAGAAGTACACATTTTGAATAGAAAAAACTAATTAGTGGTAGCTCAATTACCTTTTGGCTATAGCTATTGTATATATTCGACTATTGTGTGCTAGCTACACTACTATTACAAGGTATTAAGATGCTTTGATAGTCAAAAGATGACAAATATGATACAATCAAATTTAATTAAGAAAATGTGCCCTAGCTTCTCCACATGTGAAGCAATAATATATTTTATATTTTGTATTTTATATTTTATATTTTATTTCCATACATTAAATACACTAATTTCCTAAATTCAAGTCCTTCTGATTAATTAATCATGTATCTTTGGCTTTTCCTTGTTAATTTATGCCTTCTTTTTCTAAAGTTTATGGCTTAATTAGTTTTTAAGATAATACCCATAAATAATATTGTAACATATATAAATATAAGAAAGAAGGAATATTTTATAGTTAACCTAATTAATTAACTCTGACATTTATATAATCTTATAATTAACAAATAATAATGTTATGATCTATGTATGGGATATACGTAGGAAAGACAATACAGTAGTGCCATCCGACTACCTACTTTTGTTGCAGTAACTTGCTCTTTCATCCTAATACAAAACATTATAGTATTAACTTGTATTAATAATTTAATAGTTAGGTTTAATGCGATTAAAAATTCTATTGAAATTCTTAGGTAAAATCAAATTAAATAATTGAAGAATAAAATAGTCTTTAAATGGTTCGGTGGATAAAACGTTCAAGTAGAATCTTTCAATTGAAATTAAATAATTAAATGTGATTATTACCCATTAAGTAGAAATTTTAATTAAAAAACTAATTATGTGCATGTGAGGTAAAAATCTTGAATATTAAATAAATAAATAAATGTAAACCATGGGGCGGTAGCCCACCTTATCCATGGGGTTTTATAGTTGAAAGAGGAGCGTCTCATGGTGGTTTGATGGGAAGCATGTGATATTAGTTAGTTTCAATAATATAATCATTATGTTTTTGTTTAGTATTGGAATGATATCATTTTTACATTATCATAATGATAATATTTTTAAACAATAATTGCATGTTTAGTAAACCCAACCGAATGGTAAATGAAATTAATTTGTGGAATTGGTAATTAGTAAGGAATGGAGAGATTCTTATCCTCTCCTATTAGTCATATCAATATAATAAGGAAGTATATTACAAACAATATAACAGGGAAGTATAAAGTTAATTTACTTATCCTATAATAAATTTGTTGAAATTTACCAAAAACTTTCACTTGTATGAATATTACTTTTTTTTTAATTATTAAAAATAGAAATTATAGATTGAGAAATATTTTTTTCTCATTATTTGTCAATATTAGAGATGTTCATATGAGTATTACAAGGAATAAGTCTTCCTTAACACAATAATTAATTTAATAAATTAATTTATAAAAATTTATTGCTATGGTATAACTTGATATTCAAACAACATTTAAAATTTTATTTTATAAAAAAATAAGTATTAAATAAAGATTGTTCAAGTAAATAGAATTTGCTCATCAATCATGAGTGAGAGAAAACTCTCTGACAGGGAAAACCCTAATGAATTTCTGACTGAGGACGATCGCATGACAAAAAAAGTAAAACTTAAAGAAAAAAGGTGAAGAATCCTTGACAAAGGTAACTTCCACTAATCCCGAGGGGATGGGAAAATCATTTAGGGACAAGGTTTTGCAACGTATGGAGGTGGATTCAGAGTCAGATTACCTAGATGATGTTACTTTTGTGCTATCTCCTAGTGATTTTAAGTATTGATAGGTCGGGTATGGTTCCCAAGGTGCGAATATCGGATGAACTGTAGAGTAGTTTGGCAAGAAAGTGGTCGAAAGGAGTGGCTGTTCATCTATGGGGTAGGAGAATCGGTTATAAGGCTATTTGCTCTCAGATCCAATTACTTTGGAACTCGAATGGTCAGTAGGTGCTCGACTTGGGCAACAACTTTTTTCTCGTAAAGTTTGATCGAGAGGCTGATTTTCATAGAGTAGTCCTTGATGGTCCCTGGACAGTGGCTAGGGGTTATCTTATAGTTCAGCTGTGGAGTCCAAGCTTTAGCATTCAAAGCTTCTCGGTCAAGTTAGTCACTGTTTAGATACGTCTTCCTAGACACCTCTCCACTTGTATCACAAGAAGATGCTAGGGGTTATTGGGGATGTGGTAGGAAGAGTGGTTAAGTTGGATTATAATACGGAGGATTTACTTCGAGGGAAATATGCTCGGCTTGCTATAATGGTATACCTGAATAATCTGCTAGTATCCAAGTTATGAATTAATTGCACGAAGCAGGTGGTCAAATATGAAAGCACACCACAATTATGTTTTCACTGTGTCAGGGCGGGTCATAGAGAAGAGCCTTGTGTCCATAAACTGGATGCAGATCAGAGCACAGAGGGTCACAAGGAGGTTCCCAAGGAAATGGGGCAGGATGGGAGAAGGATTCGATATCGCCACCTATGTGTGGGCCATGGATGGTGGTAAGCCAGAGGCATTGTCGAAATCTAAGATTGGAGGAAGGAAGGTGTAATTTTCGACCATAGTTGAGAAGGAAGGGTCATATTACGAGATTCTCGGTGATGACGATGGCATTGAAGTAGGAGTTCTAGACATAGAGAACTCTTTCATGGATAGAAATCTTGAAGATGTAGGCTCTTAAGGTTCCCATGAATAGATTCCATGTGGTAATAATAAAGGAAAGGCAAAAGTGATGCATGAGGGATTGGGAGTTAGAAACAATATAGGGAAACATCATTATTGGGCTTCCATATCTAAACTCAGCTTTCAACCCAAGACTAAATCATAGAAAGCTACATTGGGTGACTTTTTTGCTTTCAAAGAGAAGTAAGCGGTGCCTGCGACTATGATACCTATGTCCACCAAACTGGACCCAAAGTCCAATACTATAGTTCGGATTATGGATTTAGAGAGGAACATGTCTACGGGAGCCTAAAAATTGAGTTTTGCAATTAATATGCATATGACCCATGATTCTGCGATTATGGTTGACCAGCCACCTGATCCAAGAGATAAGGTAAAAAGCCCCTACCCCCAAGTTCCCATGGAATCTATGATAGAGGATGGGGGAGGAGATGTTAATGAGAATGGGAAAGAGATAGAAGAGTATGAGTCAATCTCCAACAAGGGAGAGGATGATGATGAATTATTTGTTAGGGAGACCAGTGACCACTATTTACGTGATTAATTTCATGGGATCATGATTCGTAAGTTGAATGGGAATGCTTTCTCTCTTTATTTCTATATCTATTATGGCTTGGAATTGTCAGGGGGGGTGGTACCCCTTTTTTACATACCCTCAAATTGTTTTTAGCTACCCACAGGCCTAGTATGGTGATTTTTCTAGAGCCTAGAGTTAATGGTAATCTAGTGGATGGTATCGTTAAGAAAATTGGCTATGATTATTCACATAGAGTGGAAGCTACAGGTTTTTCTAATGGTATTTGGATATGTTGGAAAAGCAACTAGAAGGTCCACATCCTTAGTAGCAATTCCTAGTGGGTGCATATAGGAATATGTAGTGCAGGGAAGGTTCTTATGGAAATAATGACAGTCTATGCGAGTCCTCATCCTACTAAGAGGAAGAAACTATGGGAGGATTTAGATTATATTGCTGATGGTATGTATAATCCTTAGCTCCTTCCTAGTGAATTTAACGATGTCCTTAGCAGAGATGAGAGATTTGGTGGGTCCTGTTCTAGAGTGGGAGTGGATAATCTCTTTTCGCAATGGTTTCTCAACTCAAATCTTGTGGACTTGGGTTACAAAGGTTCACGTTTCACTTGGCAGTGTGGAGCTCTCCTCCAGAGACTCGATAGGGTTTTGTCGAATGATATTTGGAGTCTTGCTTTTCCAGATAATTGTGTCTTGCACTTACCACAGATTAATTCAAATCATCACCCGATTCTCATCAAGATTGTGGGTTCCATTCTACCACCAAATAGGAGATTTCCTTTTTCGTTTTTAGGCGGTTTAGCTTGCATGATGATTTCTCGCAATTCGTTTCCACTCACTCGAATGCCTCTATCCATTTTTATTGATAACTGAGGGACTTTACGAAACATTTGTCCAACTGGAATAAATTGGTCTTTGGGAAAGTTTTCAAGCATAAAAAGGTTCTTCTTGTGAGCATTGGAAGCATCCAATGGGCTTTAGAAACTGGGTTGAATCCTTATTTATGTAATCTTGAAGTGGAGTTAAAGCAGGAATTGGAGTTGATATTTTACACAGAGGAGCTGATTTGGTATCAAAAGGCTCGCACTCAGTGGATTTCAAGCGATGACTAGAATACGAGATACTTTCATCTAAAAGTTATCCAACGGATGAAGCTTAATCGGGTTTGTGCATTAAAAAGTGAGGAGGGTGCGATTATTGATGACCGTAGTTAGCTCTAGGCTATGGTTGTCGATTATTTTTTTTAGCTCTACCATGGCAATTCGGGCCAGCCTCAAGCCTATCCATTACGTGATTTGTTTTCCTCTATTACTACTGAACAATTTAATTTTCTTAGCTCTAATGTTATTTTGTTCGAAGTTCAAAAGGCGCTTTTTGATATGAGTCTATGGAAAGCTCCGAAACCGGATGGGTTCCATTCAGGTTTCTATCAAAAATATTGGAGCTTGGTTGGTAATTCTATTTTCCATGTGGTCCAGAAATTCCTTGGGGGTGAGCCAATGGACAGTGATTGCAACTCTACTCTTCTTATACTTATCCCGAAAGTTCAAAGTCCTTCTCTTAGTTAGTTTCAACTGATTAGCCTTTGCAATGTGGTGTATAAAATTGTGACTAAGACTCTGGCCAATAAAGTTAAAATGATTTTGCCGCAAATTATTAGTCCTACTCAATCTAGTTTTATCCTTTGTAGACACATTACTGATAATATTGTTATCACCCAGGAAGTGGTTCACTCCATGCACAATAAAAGGATTGGGAAAAAAATGATGATCATCAAAGTTGATATGGAAAAAGCCTATGATCATATTAATTGGGATTTTCTGAATGATACCCTTATGCAGATAGGTATCCCTGACCACCTAATTTCTACAAGGTCTCTTGGAATGGGGGAGTTTCAGAGCAATTTTTTCCTTTTCGGGGCCTACGACAGGGGGATCCTCTTAGTCCTTACCTCGTTGTGTTGTGCCTGGAAAGGTTATCTCATGCTATCTCCATGCTTGTGGATATGGGTAAATGGAAGCCTATTACTCTTTCGAGGGGCAATCCTCCTCTTTCGCATCTTTTCTTCGTCGACGATATAGTTCTTATAATGGAGGCTCTATGGACAAAGCTATGGACAAAGTTGATGTCATGAAAGGGGTGTTGGATGGCTTTTGTTCTTATTCGGGTCAACAGGTGAATGCTAGTAAAACTCTTGTTTTCTTCTCTTGTAATGTGCCCAATTCTTTGAAAGGACAATTTTCTAGTAGATTGGGTAGCATCACCAATAATTTGGGGAAATATTTAGGTGTGCTGCTCATTCATGGGAGAGCTACTATTGCAGATTATTCATATATTATTGATAATGCTTACAAACGTTTGTCTGATTGGGGGTGCTTCTAAGTTATCACTAGCTGGTAGAATCACTCTCACTAGCTCGGTTTTAACTGCCTAGTCATCTTGAAGAAGATTCCTAATTGCAAGCACGAGCTACTACATAGCTTCAGAAGCTTGAGTTTTACCAAGAACAAGATCCACCACAGTAGAACTGTCGCTTTCCACCACCAGCCTTCTGAAATTTCGTTGCTTCACAATCCTTAACCCTTCTAAAATGGCTCATAACTCCACACTGTACCGAGCAGCTACCAAAGTTGGACATAAAACCAACAATCCAATTCCCAGTAAAATCAAACCTCCCCCACTAGCGCCATTCATCGTCACTGATGCATCCGTATTTATTTCAAGTGATCAAGAGAAGAAGGGGTCCAACAGATTGGGGTCTAAGCTTTGCTATTAAGAACAGACAAAAAATCCTACTTCAAAAAATATAACTCATGAATATTTCTGGCCAAAGACATAACATCTTGATACTGGTCACACATAGAAATATGCTCAACTACAAAAATTAATTCGTCTCTCTCATACCTTCCAGCAACATAGACAAAAAATGGTGGCCCATTGGCAGCCTGAATTATGAATATAATCGCAGGACAAATTCTTAGGAATCGAATCCTCAAAACTGAATGTCTCATCAAAGAAGAACTATAAATTAGAAGCACCAACCTTCTGAAATTTCATTGCTTTGCAATCCTTACCCTTTCCAAAATAGCCCATAACTCCGCATTAGGCATCGAGCAGCTACCAAAGTTGGATATAAAACCAACAATCCAATTCCCAGTAAAACTCAAAACTGAATGTCTCATCAAAGAAGAACTATAAATTAGAAGCACCAACCTTCTGAAATTTCATTGCTTTGCAATCCTTACCCTTTCCAAAATAGCCCATAACTCCGCATTAGGCATCGAGCAGCTACCAAAGTTGGATATAAAACCAACAATCCAATTCCCAGTAAAATCATGGATCAAACCTCCCCCACTAGCACCACTCACTGTCACCAACGCATCCATATTTAATTTCAGGTGATCAGGAAAGAAGGGGTCTAAGCTTTGCTATTGGGAATAAACAACAAATCGAGCTTTAAAAAATTTGACTTATGAATATTTCTAACCAAAGACATAACATCCTGGTACAGTCACGCATAGAACTATGCTCAGATGCAAAAATTAATTTATTTCGTCTCTCCCATGCCTTCCAACAACATAGACTAAAAATGGTGGCCCATTAGCAGCTTGAATTGTGAACATAATCACAAGACAAATTCTCAATAATCCAGTCCTCAAAACTAAATGTCTCATCAAAGAAGAATTGTAAATTAGAAGCACCCGACTCATGCCATATTTGTTGAACTGCAGTTCCTAAACACGTGGAAAGCGTCCTCAAACAAACCCATATAAATAGAGCAATAAGGAAAAGTTGAGATGTGCTTACGGCATCTCTCCATATTTGTTAGCAACTTGTGTTGCAAAGCCAACCACAAGAACATTCTCACCTGCTAAGGACTAACCAATGCCATATAATCTCCAGTTAAACAGACTTCACTATCTATGCATATCCGCCAACTATGTATAGGCAGACTTCACCGAGAACTTCCCAAACAGGGTGAGCTTCTAGTAGAGATAATTCCTACCATGATCAGGAGCTGGAGGAAGGATATCTGTGATACATGTTAGGATAGATAAGGGCAAAAAATGACTAAACTTACCCCAGTCCTAGGACCCACAGCCACATAATCCACCACACAATCGTTACACATGAACTCAGGAAAAACAAAGACTGCAGTGAGTCGATCTTCCATCACCTACCGCAACCATAACACAAGAAACTAAATCCTGCCAACCACCCACAACACCTCTCCACAAGCTAGAACAATTGGAAACCCGATTTCCTATTGTCCTCAAGTCAACAAGTACATTATACTTAATTTTAAGAACCCTAGCCCATAAAGCATCACTACCTGACATAATAACCCAGCCAAATTTCATTAGATAAGCATTATTCAAAAGCTTTAAGTCCATAATACCCAACCCTCCAACTTCTTAGGTTGAGTAATCTCCCTCCATGGAACCAAAGCAACCGTTCTATTATTCTCCGAAGCATGCCATATAAAATTCCTACAGACTTTATCAATCTCGTTGTAAATTCTAGAAGGTAGTCTTGTCGTTTGCATTGCATATTAGGGCATGAGCTATGACTTAATCCATGCCTATCGAGAAGCAAACTATTGTGCGGATTTTCTCTCTAAGTTGGCTCGAGACTTTCCTCTTGGTACCCACATTCTTGAAGCTGCCCCGCCTGGTTTGGATGAATGGTTATCTCATGATGTTGTAGGAGTCATCTATTATAGGTTGTGCTTGGTTCCTTGATAGTGTTAATTTTTATAGTGTTTTTATTGTAATTTTTACTAAGATTTCTAGCATTTTTAATTTACCTAAATTAGTTTTTATGTACTATTGTTATGTTTTTACTTAAAAGCTTTCTTGAAGCACAACTCACTTGATTTTGAGGAAAAGTGTAGGATTTTGCAAGAAAAGGCCAAATGCAAGGCAAAACAAAGCAAGGAAAAGTGTAGGATTTTGCAAGAAAAGGCCAAATGCAAGGCAAAACAAAGCAAAGAGTCAGAGGCGCGCACGCCCCAGCCCATGCTGAGCTGCACGCCCGTGCCTTAATTGCCTTAGACTTCCAGAGGCGCGCACGCCCCTGGTCATGCTGAGACGCACGCCTGTGCCCGCACTAGAGATAAAGAATTGGCCCGTGCAGCTAAAACACGCTCGTGCTACATATGTCCCAGACTTCCAGAGGCGCGCACGCCCCTGGCCGTGCTAAGGCGCACGCTCGTGCGCTGGAATTTATCCAGACCATGCTAGACAACACGGCCCGTGCTGAAACCTCCAAACTTCCTGGGGCGTGCCAGGCAGCACGCCCGTGCCAATGAAGAAATCCTAAATTTGAAAAGTTGCCTCAACTAATTCCTACCATATTTCACAGGGATTACTTTGGATACCTCTCTCAACATTGCCGAGTCAAAACTTCAACCATATGCATTTGGAAAAGCCATAATGAGGAGTCAATTTATGGCTTGATTAGAACTTTTCCACCTCACAAAGTTGGACTTAACTCATTAAAGCATTTGTGGATTGTCCCCCCAGAGTCTATATAAAAGAGGCGGAAGGAGCCCATCCCAAGGCATCCCACAACATTAACACTACACTCCATGCTCTTTCTCTCATTTTATAGCTTTGTATATAGTTTATTTTAGAATTAAGTATTCAAGAGTTGTGCAAGTTTCAAAGGAAAGCCATCCAAGCAATTTATCACTAGTTCTTTTTCTAAACTTCTTAATCTTGTTTATTTCTTTTCATTATCTTATTTGATTATGGAATATTATCAAGTATTATTGGGTTATTTAAGTGCTATGTGCTAACATAAATTTGTATACTAGGGGTTTGATGTAGGCTTTAATCTTCTTTTCCAAATTTATTGACAATTAAGATTATTTTTATTATATCAGTTATGATTTATTATGAACTGAATGCTTCTTAGAGCAAGAATTATTCCCTAGATAATTTATTTCAATTAATCAACTATCGGAAGGAGAATCTTTGATAGAAAATGTTAATAAAAATACATGAGAATAATGAACTTGTATGCAGAAGACTATTATGGTTTGACTCATGGGGTCTTTTATGCATTTATCAACCTTTAAATTGTAGAATTCGGTTATAACAACTACATAACTTAATATTTAATATCTATTGATTGCGCTATTGGAAGATAGGTAATTAATGGAAATTAAAATAGCTTGAGAAATACATCGGGCAAAGAGTTTGTTAGTGAATTCAGAGTTGTTCCCCTACTTGATAAATTAAATTTGATCAAATAACTAATGAAATTAAATTTGGATAGAATTAAGTGAAATCCAAAACCCTAATAGTTTCAAATCCTTGATTTCTTTTAATCAATTTTTGTTTACTTGACCTCTTGTTGTATTTTTTAACTTTATACAAAACAATTTCTCTTTAAATTAGTGTTGTTAGAATGATAACGAGATACATAATTTTGTACTGATTACAATTGCTCGTATGGAACATATCTTACTCATCATTTTTAATCATTACTTTAGCATTCGTACACTTGCAAAATAAGCTTGTCCAAGTCATATATTACTTGTAGCGATTCGTACACTTGCAAAATAAGCTGTCATTCCTTAAAGCTTTGCTCTCTCTTATTTACCAAAAAAAAAAATTATTGCTATGGTCATTTTTTTTTTTTGTTTTTTATTTTTACTAATTCTCCATTCTACTATTTTTATTTTTTCTATCAACTAAATACATAAATGAAATCTAAATTATTATTTTATGATGCATACTAAACACAAAAATATGAATTATTTTTCATTTCATATTTTGTTCCTTTGCTTTGTGCTAAACATGGTCTAATAATAAGCAAATATGATTAGACTTTGTGATTCTCAATATTGGTTTGAGTATTGAGCAGCTCGAGTCTTGTAAGGGTAAGGACGTACAAGTTCAATTACCAGGAAACACGCCTTATTTAAAAAGCAAAAAATATTTATAATATGCATTCAAAAGGTGATCAACACACCCTCTAAATCATAATTTCTACCAAAAAAATTTGTACTTCTCGACCAATTGAGATTAGAGTAATTAAGTGAATAATTACACCAAAAAAATTCTATCAAAAAAACATTGAGATTAGAGTAATCAAGTGAATAATTGTTTTCTTAGTTACAATATAAAATCAAAAAACCACAAATAAAAATGACGAGAGGGAGTAATAAATTTATGTTAATTGTTTTAATATTTTAATTCAAATAATTTTTGGTATCAACCTCATAACTTATACTTCCTCTGTTCCCTTTGTATGTTGTATAAGGATTAATGAGGTAGTTTACCAGAAGATTGTGTCCATTTTCTTCCTAATAATTTGCCCTTGGAACACCATTAAATTCTGCCTTATTTTTAATGCTAGTCAACTCATGTTATCGTTCTCCCAAGGACGCATTTAATGCATACTTTTGCAACTAAAATTAGAGAAAACGGCTGAATTAATTATGTTACAATCAACCAAATTCAAACTTTTCCAAAATTGAAATCCATTTCAAATTTTTAATTTCCTCTTGGCATCAAGTGCTTTGCGTTTCGAAAAATATTTGTATCATGATTAAAAATAGAGCACATATTAGGTTGAGCCGAGAGAGAATATACATTCAATTCTACTTTGGAAACATAAGGACGTAAAATGTGTAACTCATGTTTTGTCTATCATTATCTTGTTTCTATCACAAAATTAGCAAAGATAACAGAGCTAGGTTAAGGCCTTTATACTATCTTTGTTCCTAAATACTTATCACATTAGATAAAGTATAATATTCTAAAAATACTTATCACATTTATTATTTCAAGGAGTAATAAATTTTTTTTTTCATATTTACCATTTGTATATGACTAACAATTAATACTTCAATTCTTCAAAATTTGGTGTTTAGATTTATTAAATTAATGATGATATAGTCAATTTATTTAATAATTTATTATAATTTATATAAACTTAAAGTGTTTTTGAAGAGATATAAAATTCTAAAGGTTACAAGTGTCACAATAGAATAAAACAGTCTGATTAGAATTTTTTTTTTTTTTATAAAGAGAAGAGAGAGAGAGAGAGAGAGAGAGATAGTAATTAATACACACTCTATTTATTGGTGGTCACAAACAGGTCACTCACTACTCTGCATCATTTACTTCTCACCAATATGTTGTTGACTGCTAAACTGATGTATTACTTCATTCTGGCTACTGTTGTTGCAGAGATTTTTTCGTTCCAAGTTCCAACCCGTTATACCTTACGTGGGAGAATGAGATATGGATAAGAAGTTAAGAACACTCATAAATTAAAAGTACACCTCATTGATTATAAAATCAGACTGAGAGGATAGTTAACCGATGAAAAAATTAAATAAAAATAGTAAATTAATTATAAAAAAATGAAATATTAATTTTAAAGAAACTTATTAATAATTATTTTTATAAAATTAATATACTCCAATTACAATATAAATATAAATTCCAACTAATAACTAATAGGAAAAACTTTGAAATGCAGCTGACACCCTAATTATGTGATTTACACAGTTGATCGTACTCAACAACTGTGCTATGGGTTTTTGTTAAGGATCTTAATAATAGTTGATAGCTTCTGGAATTCTCAATTAGCTGCGACTTCCATCCCTACATATTTTCGATATCAATTGGTAGTTGATCTGTTTGGAATTTATTAACCAAATAAAAATAATTATTAATAAATTAATTTAAAATTAATGTTTTACCAGTTTTTATAATTTTTTTTAAAATAAACTTATATGAAATATTATTTTAAAATTTTAATTACTAATTTTTATTTATATAGCACATTACAATGAGAAATAAATTTGGATCTTAAAAGTTAAAATATATATATTGATTAATATAATAGTATAAAAGAACAAGTACAACCCTAATAGTCATTTTACATTTTGATAATAACCGCTAATAAAATTTTACTAAACATCAATATTCATCTGTTAACTACTATCAGCCATTAGTAGGGATGACAGTAGGTCGGATACTCGCTTAAAATGAAATATCTGAATCCAAACGCGATTATAAATTAGGTATTCGAATCTGTTTAGGATTTCACCTTTAATACCCGAACATGTTCTGAATTCGATTATAATTACCATTTAAATACCTAAATTTAACATTAAAAATATTTTTATCTTTATTTTCAAAAATAAAAAGTAAGTAAAAATTATACAATTATTTTTCTGACTCAATAAAAAATATAATATAAATTAAATATAATTATAGCATTAATTATCTGACTCAATTAAAAAAAATAATATAAATTAAATAATAATTATAGCTTAATTAAAATTAAAAAAGGCATTATTATATATATTATTATATTATAATATATATATACATATATATATATTCTTTTGAGAAAATATAATTATTTTAGAATTATTTTATAATTCTTTTGAGAAATATAATTATTTTAAATATTTTTAGAATATTAATTAAATAGGAAATGAATAACGTGTCTTTGAACTTGAACCTGTCCGAACTTGACATGGATAGTGAAAATACTATCCGAACCCATTTCAAATTTGTTTATTCATTAACCGAACCCACTAACATTAGATTGAGCATTTGTCGAATAAATTTGCATCTCTAGCAACTAGCTATTAGCTATTAGTAGTCGTTATCACATATCAGTTGATATGAATAGCTAAATCAAATGAGCCCTTGTTTGCTACGGGTCATTGATGAAAATCCCATCAAACCTATATGGTGATCATATTATGTACATATAAACTATCAACGGAATTAAACAGCTGAATTAAATAATTATAAAATGCTTTTTTCATATAAATAAAATATTATATAGGGGTTTAGTTTCAAGATATAAATTAATAATAGGAAGGAGAAGAATACCATGAGTGATTAATAACAATAATAATACTCCTTCTATTTCATAAAAATTGAATTTTTTTTTCTACTTTGTCCATACTACTCTTAAATCTTATTTTTTATATTTTTAAAAAATAATTATTTACATTTTTCTATTTTGCATACATATCAACAAATCTATCATTATTCTCATCAATAAAATCTTGAAATAAAATTATTAATTAAACAACTTTTCTTATTCTAATATTAGAAAACGTTATAAGATATATAAGGAAAATTATATAAAAATTATGATTTAGTTATACTAAATAATTTTACTATTAATCGGTAGATGAGCCAAATTAGATTTTTTTTTTTTTTTTTTTTTTTTTTTTTATCTGAAAAGAAGTCAAATATAGAATCTTTTATAATGGAATTTATGATTGACTAAAAAAATCAACAAGAAACTATTACTTGGATGTCTAATCTTCAAATAAACTTTATAATTATCCTAAGCCAGAGAGTTAAGTCACGATCGTTAAAGAAAACAAAACAGCTTTTTTAAGCTATTCAAACTAAAAAAAAGAGAGAGAGAGAGAGAGAGAAGAGAGAATAAAAACTGCCAATCGAATAAAAAAAAAAAAAAAAAAAAAAAAAAAAAAAAAAAAACTGCAATCTAATTTCAATTTGTACAACAAAGGTAGGTACTCATCAAATTCATATATTTTGACCAATTAATTAGGAGTGATATGGATCATTAATAATTAATATGTACATAATTGATCATCTAACTATCCAAGACCTAATCAATAATGGACAATGGTGATTTGCTGATCATGATGATTTTGATGATGATGATGATTCCCTTTCTTGAATCACAACCGGTAACCCACCTCTCACTGTGGCAGTAAGACCCGGAGAAAATCTCGGAGCTTGTTCCGGATCCACAACCCGAACATTAAATGCTCTAATCACCGCAAGAGCTACATTTGTCATCTCAACTAATGCCATTTCTTTTCCCAAACAAACCCTAAATCCGGCTTGAAAAACTGGATACTTGAATGGATTTTCCGGTACGAAAACCCCATTCTTTAACCATCTTTCTGGCTTGAATTCTAGACAGTCCGGACCCCATACCCGATCCATCCGACCCATTGCATATTGATGATATGTGACCCTAGTACCTTTACTGACAAATGTGCCATCAGGTAATATATCGTCTTCTTGTGCGAATTTAGAATCAAATTGTACCGGTGGAAATAACCTCAAGCTCTCATAAATGGCAGCATTTAAATAATGCAGTTCTCTTAATTGATCATAACAAGTAATCTCTTTATTTAATCCGAGAACCCGATCCGACTCATCTCGAATTGCTTCTTCAACATCTGAGTTTTGCGTTAACAACCAGAAGAAACTGGTTAACCCTGATGCAACTGTATCGCGACCTGCTAATAGAAAGCTAATAACAATATCTCGAAGATATTTCTCATCTTTTATGGATCCCATAAATCTTGATAAAAGATCTTTGTTGTTCATGAAACCCACGTTTCTTCTATGCCTTATCATCTCCTCTGCTAACTCATCCACCATCCTTATAGCTTCTTTAAGGATTTTTTCCGATCCGACGTTGAAAAATCTTTTGATTCTCCAAATCAATGGCGATGCAGTTAAAGCTCGTTCTGCTGATAATTTTGATGCAGTATCAAAAGCAAGAGCGAATTCTGATACGGGTAAAGAAAGCTTTAAACAACCCGGGTCCAACCCGAAGGAAAATTTACAAATGCTATCGAAGGAAAATCTTCTGAAAACATCTTGTAAATCTAAACTTCGATTTTCGGAAGAGACTGAGGATAAAAGAGGAAGCAATCTTTCTTTAATTTCACTTGTTATAAGATCGAAAGCGTATGATCTTATTGATACGCTGCCCAGCTCCAGACTCGCCATTTTTCTTTGAAATTTCCAGGCATCGCCATCGACGTTGAAAATACCTTTGCCCAGAAGATCGCCCAAAAGAGCAGAAAAAGGCTTCCCTTTCGGGTAGTTTTCGAAATTGGTTTTGAGAATGTATTCAACATTTTCAGGGTTTGCAGTAATTATATTATTAAGAACATGAACGTGGATTGTACCGGTTGGGGATTTCTTGAGAAGATGAGTATACCAATCGCAAAGATTTGCAAAATCTTTTGTCCACGAAGCAGTGACATAGCTTTTGCAAATCTGACAATTACACCATGGCTTTAATCTCGAAAGAAAGATAAGTAAAGAGAAAAGAGAGAATAATAGGGTAAATCCAAAGAAAATCAAGCTAAAAATGCTTGAAATGGATTCCACCAATAAGGAGGAAGAAGAAGAAGTAATCAACTCCATGAAAAAGAGGATTTGGAAGATACAAAATCAAGAAACAAGAAATAGAGAGAAGTGTGAGATGGGTAGTGTAATGAGTGAATTTTGAAGAAAGAGAGGTGGCTTTATATATATTATATGAGGAGGAAAAAAATGAAATAATTTATTGAAAATAAATAAAATAAAATAAAATAAAACGGTGGGGTTATGTTTGTCTAGATTTATCACAGTATTATTTTTTTGGTACAATGACTACATAGCTGTTGACAGACGACAAGAGAAAAATGTTAAAGTGCATGAACAACACGTGCGAAAAAATCCAACATCTGTCACGTCACGACTTACTGCAATAATACTGTAATAGCCATTCAAGCACGTGCTCTTTCTCTCCTATTGCATTATGGTCCGACAAGTTGTGTGTTTCTTTTCTTCCTCCGCAATTTGGATGTCGGCTTTGAGACGGCGTGCTAATTGCCAAATGCCAACCAAAGAAATAATTAAAAAAAAAAAAAAAAAAAATGGCCAACAAAAAATAATTAAAAAAAAAAAAAAAAAAAAAAAAAAAAAAAAAAGCAATAGCCATCCCACTAGGAGACTATATCTCAAAAGTTCATCCACAGTAATGAATGGATGTGCATTTTTTTTAAAAGAAGAAAATTAATCCTCAAAAAAATATTTATCTTTATTTGGAAAAGAGAAGGAAGAAAATATTAAAAGAAGTAATATTTTACTTATCTTTTATCTAAGTCTATATATTTTAAATCTCTCTAATTTAGAAGAAAATAATAAATAAAATTAAGTATGATTACTATTCTAGAACAGTTGATTTCGATTTCAAAATCATCAATTTTAGTTATAAAAAAATAAAATCAAAACGGACCGCTAAAATCGTAAATTTCAGTTTTGTTCCGGTTTTGAATTAAAATTAAATAATTTATTTCAAGCTTTTTAAAATTATTTTTTAAATTTATAATTTGAATAAAATAATAATAACAATAATATATTACTATTGAAAAAAATAAACCAATTTAATAAAATTTCTTAAAATTTATATCAAAAATATAATAAAATAAAAAATGAATTAAAATTTTTAACAATATATTTTTCACAGTTTTAAATTAAAAATCATAGAATTCAATTTTAAAAAATGAAGAACCGAAACTGAATTTTAAGTATATGATTTTAATTACAATTTAAAATTAATAACCATTGACCATGGTTTAATGCTGTTTCAATTTCAATTTGGTTCCGGTTTGAAACCGAATCGTGGTTATACCTATAAAAGTGAGAATTTCACTCATTTTTATTTAATTGCCTAATTACCCCAAATCAGTTAAGAAAGTTTAACCCTGTCTTAAATACTCGATAATTTAAGTCAGGACATAATTGTCAATTTCGATAATAATATTTTCTTTCCTCTAAAATTGTCTTTTCTAAATAAAAAAAAATAAATTTATTTTCTCTGCTTCGTTATATCCAAACATGAAAAATAACTATAAAAATAATAAAGTTAGTAAATTAGAAAGGGTGACATGTTAGTTGACTAAGATCCGGTTCAAATAAAAATTGAATTGAGAATTAATAGATTAATAAATATATTACAGTTGTAAATTTACTCTTAGAATTTATATTGCGCGTTACAAAGCTATGAAGAGTACTAGGGCTGCACGTGGGTCCATGTTGGGTCGAGTTTACCAATTTAAGGTACTCAACCCGTCTGAGTGGGTTAATGATTTCTTTGACCTATTATTTAAGAAAAAGTACCAAAAAAATTAAATATATTTAAGACATAATTATACAATAAATTTCACAAACCATAAATTCTACTAACAACATTAAAATTAAATTTCTTAATAATAATTGTTATTATTACAATAATAATACAAAAAATTAAAAAAATTAAAAATACTTAATAACATAATTATTATTACAATAATAATACAAAAAATTAAAAAAATTAAAAATACTTAATAACATAATTATACAATATGTTTTAAACTAAAATATATTTCAATAATAACATTTCCAAACAAATTTCTACTAAAGAAAAAACCACAATAAAAAAGCAGAGTCTACTAAATATGCAGAAAATTTAGTATTTATTTTCAAAATTACAAATTGAAATATCCCGAATTTTTATTTTTGAAACTTTTAAATTTTTATTAAATTAAAAATCAGAAATTTTGACTATGTGAGCTGCGAATATAATACAGTTTCGATTCGAGTCCAAATTTACCAGTTGGGCCCAAACCCAAAAATATATTATCGGAAATTTCGATTTGAGAACACTTAAAATTTTTGAGAAATAATACGGAACTCCAGCTACTGATCTGTTATAAAAAGATACTTATATAAAAATATATTGGAATGTAAACTACCATATCAATTAATTTATCCTAAAATAAATATCATATTATTATTTATATTATTATTATTGAGTTAAATATAAGGAAATGTTCTGAAACTTAAGTAAAATTAATTAAAATTAAATCAAAATCGGACTAAAAATTATCTTTATTTTTGAAAACCACATGAAAATTCGACCAAGCAAATTGAGCCAAATCATTGAATTAGTACCGAAACCGGTGTCGAATCACAAACCAAAATGGGCTAGCAAGCTTCTAGACTTTTTTCCTTTCTTTTCTTTTTCTACTTCATTCTTCTTTTCTTTTTCTCTTCTTCTTCTTCTTCCCCCTCTAGCACAGCAGCCCCTCCTCCTCTCTCCCTTCCTCATTTTCCGGCCACCGCACGATCAAAGCAAGTGGCGGTCGGGATTCCTTCATGCTGTCGGTCACATTCCGGCCATCCTTCACATCGAACGGGGCTGCTGGGGCGCGACACCAAGTTGTCTCCCTCTCGACAGTTCTTTTCTTCTATTTTCGGCGACCCGCGCCGTTTTCGCCAGTCCCAGTGGAAGAGACAAGCGCTAATCGACTCTCCGCAGCACTGTGAGTAAATCCCTTTCATAAATTCGCGATTTCACCGAGGTTTTGAGGAGCAATGGTGCGTGGAGGAGGAAAAGCGACTGTCGGAGCTATTCCCGACCCACTGAGGCAGTAACTCCATGAATTGACACCGGATTTTAGCTTGTTATAGAATTTTGAGTCTGATGGTGTATGAATCGCCCGATTCCAGTGAAGTTCGACATTGCGGCCATCGTGCATAGCGGCCGGTGGCGCGGTCCAGTGACCAGCCGGCGGCACTCCGGTGAGGCCCCCAAGAGACAGAATGATCTCCTTTTCGCACGGATCATGGAATTGTAGTTCGATCCTCAATCGATATGCCCTAAGACCTATTCTCCCATTTTTGGTATAAATTCCAAATTTAAAATTTATAGTTGAATAAATTTAATTCTAACAAATAATTAGCTAGATATAATTCTTATTAGGAATTAGTTAAGAGCATATTGTACGAGACAATTAATTTTGAATATTACTAAATACATTTCATGAATATTAGTTATGATTAGAAAATTTAATATTAGTTAATAATTACACTTCAATAACTAGTGAGTACTTAGGCATAATTGATTCTGTAAAATTAAATATAATCACATGCAGTAAGCTATAAATAGAACACTATCACAATGAGAAATACCTGTATTTTAACCTTGGTGGAATCAAGTATTTATTATAAAATGTTTAGTTCATTTGGCAATCTAGGTGTAGAACAGCTTAAAAATCAATTGAAATATGCTCGAGAGGCATAATACTACTTACATTGATTAGTTGTTTGGACAGCTTATTATTCAATATCGAACGTGACTTGTGGTGATGCATAAACGTCTTAGCCTAAAGAGGATGGCTTATTTGCATTTCATCTGCACCCAAAGGAATGCGGCGTGTGATGCTAGACGTAGAGATTAAAGGATATGATTATGTTATGGCCAGGTATGGGCGATTAATTGTGTTGAATTCCGATGGCGGATGGGCTTGAAAATTTATTTGTAATTATGTTTGTATCAATATTCTAAGAGATTTCCGCCGAAATTTCGAATAAAACCTTAGCGTTAGTCTCTAATCAATAAAATATAAATCAATTGAACTTTATTAGATAACATTCTTTAACTTAAATACATAAAATCTAAAGTTTTTCTAATTTTATATTATATTATCTATGTATTATTATTTTATTAGTTATTAATTATATTTATTTTCGATGGATAATTCATTATAACTAATATGTTTGTTTGATTACACTCTCTATTTATTTCTTATTAAATAATTTATCTTTGAGTAACTATTGTGACATCCGTTATATTATAGTTCTTGCGTCTTTCTCTCACTATTATTGACTTTTGTCTGATAATCTATCTAATTTTATGCCAGTTGGTACATATGTATATTGCTACTCATCTGAGAGCGGTCTACGAACGTTGGCCATATGGATATCGCACCCCCCTGATGCACCTGATATATTGAATGATCTATGTTGATATAAACGCCACAACGTGCTGTTTTGGTATTGGAAAATAAAAGCACATCAATATGATAAAAAATACATTTGAAAGGTCTTCACTGTATTTACTGTAACCGCACTTGCTTGGATCTCGGCTCCCCTGTGCAACATAACCGTCTCATGAAGAGGTTGGGCCATGTTTGAGGACGCTCGATTAGGGTTCGGGTAGATCTGCCATGAGACCAATCTTCCATAATGCGGCTCATTAGGGGTTTCGGTGACGCCATAGACCAATTTCCACGTAATGTGATTATGTAAAGATGTTAATAATTGTGAGTGCTGGTGATATGCCATTTGTGTGACTGGCTGCATGAGCATATAACTAGTCAAATGACTAGATTGATATGTTTAGACATTTGTGTGAATGCGTGTGTTGTGCAATAATTATTACTCCTTAGAAAACTCACATGTCTTGATTAATTTTTCAAGAAGTAACTTTCTCTTTAATTTGGTTTAAGCTATGTTTTTTCACCGCAGGGCTATAAAGAAATTTTCCTAGTTCCATAATTATTTTGCTATGTAAATTTTGCTATGTAACTCTATGTATAAGAAGCTATGTGTATCAAACAGTTAGTGACTCCGTAATTTTAGAATTTACATACATTTAGTTGCGTATTAACCTAGATGAAATAATTCTGTGAGCCCATATTAGAAACACTACAAAAAAAATGCCTAATTGCGACCATTTTTGCGACCGACTGAAATCGGTCGCAATTTTGCGACCGATTTGCGACCTATGGACAAACAGTCACTAATTGTAGCGCTAAAAATTCTAGCGAGTTTGTTTTTCAGTTTGCGACCAGTGTACTACGGATTTGCGATCGATTTGCGACTATGTTTTATTCCGTCGCAACATTGCGCGCTTCAAAATTAGGAATAAGTTCTGAGATCGATTGGCGACCAAATTGCGACCGACAGTTTGAGTCGCAAATCGGTCGCAATTTTATTGCGAAGTAAAATGACGTCGCAGCGTTAAAATTTGCGACCGATATTAATGAAATTTGCGCCGACCAGTCGATCGCATATTTTAGGGCTTTAAACGCTAGACGCCCTCCTTCTTCTTTCTTCTTCTTTCTTTCTTCTCCTCCTCCTCTCCTCTCCTCCGTTCGCTCTTCTTTCTTCTACCTTCTCACCTCTACCTCCTCCGTGCGCATCGCCGCCCAGCCTTCCTGAGCCGCTCAGCCTGCCTAACGCCGCCAGCTCCGCTCCATTGCAACTCCGGTCACTCCATTACGTTTTCACACATCTTGACTGATAAGTTTTTTGATTTTTTCAGTTCGATTTTTTTTTTTTTTGCGATTTTATGTGATTTTATTAATAATATATTTGCGTAGTTTTGTATATTCCAATTAGGAATTATATTACGGACTTGTATGTTTTTTTATTATTATTATATTATTATTTTGTTTGTTGTGTTGTTTTGTTGTTGTATTATTTATTATTATTATATTATTTGATTTATGATTATATTATATTTATTATGCTTATTGTTTATCTATTTATTAGTATTGTTATGTTATAATTAGATTTTATTACATTTATTTGTAATCAGTATTAATAAATATAAACATAACAAATATGAGACTAATGTGTGTAATATAATAGCATACATAAAATAATAAAGAATTAGCAACGCCAGACTGTTTTCATTTCATGTTAGTTGCCACGTGCCACACATAGATAGAATATTATTAATAGCTTAATTATGATTAAATGATAGTTTATTTTTTAATACCTTAATTATAACAAAGAATTACACACATGCTTGTTACTACTCTCCGCTACATTTTCTAGTTTCTAGACTTCCACTTCATTGTTAAATATCCTAGATTGTAAATTATCCGTCAATATATCAAGATTTAAATCAGTGTATATTTGATAAGTAACTGTTAACCTAAGGACAAATAATTTCACCATGTCCATCTCGTGTCCTTTGTTCCTATCTATATGATAGAAATAGCTATCATCGGTACTGCTTCAAGGAATTTAACAACGTTACTGTTTATTGATGGTCTCTACACCACAATTTTTTTTAAAAAAAATAAAACTCTCTGTATGCTCTCTCCTTCACTAATACTATAATTTTTGTGATCCACTCTATTCACGCGATGTATGTTGAGTGATAGCTGATGTGAGTAGAAGTCCCACTGTATTAATTACTGCATGTGACACTTAAATTTTTTTTTATACAGTACAAATTAATGCATTCTTTCTGTTTCATTTTATGTGATGTCCTTCGTTATTCTTTTTTTTTTCAATGCAAGTTATGCTTGGGTTAGCGCCTTCACCGCCTCTCATGTCCCCCCCCCCCAGCATGTCTCACCCCCCACATCAGTACTGGCCATTTTGCTTGGAGAATGTGTATGATATAAAGTGCTTATCTGAAGTGTCTTATATTGAGATTGATTGTGTTGTGTCGACATGCGCGAAATTTGTTCTCCAAAAAAATCAATATTGTGAATAGTACACTTACCTTCTATTAGGTAAAGAATTAATAACTAGCTGAATTAAATGATACTCTCCTCTACGATCGAACTCACCAGATTAACTCATTATATAGTTACTCCTTATTTATAGAAGATAACCTAGTATAATCTAGAAGTGTAAATTGAACATCTAACATGTGAGAATGCATGTTTTAAAGATGTTTTTTATTATAATGCAAATACCCTTTTAAAACACAGTGTATAATTAGGTAAAAAAAAATGCGACTAACTCAAATTATTGGATTGTACTGTATGTTCAGAGGTCAATGGATATATTTAAACCAAGAGTTCCCTGCAACGATTGGAGGCGTTACTACAGTTTGCATGTTGTAATCCCAGTTACGTGTCAAATACGATTTGTGATGGGAAATTTGGTTGAGTTTGGAGAGTTAGAATATCCAGACCGCCAACCAATGAAGTGCACATATTCTATATTCAAATGTGCGTAATAGTTTGCATCCTATGCCCAAAACATGTTGCACGAATGGTTCATTCCTAAGTATAATCTGGTAGATATTAATCAAAGAAGAAGATATACAAAGTATGAACCTTTTGTGTTAGCAATGCAAGCTGCACAGGTGTATTATGTCCATATCCATCGTTTAAATGAGATCGTTGCGATTGGATGGCAGTGTGTAAAATCAAGGCTAGATTAGTTGTTCATGCACTTGAAACCAAACAATATGCTTCACTTGCAGTATCGGAGCCATTTTAAGAAGTTAGGGTTAATACGCAACCGATGCATGTTGTTAAAGATTTAACGGATAGATTGGATGATGAAAGCCGATCTTATGTTGAAATAGGAGCATCGGATGATGAAGAGGAAGAAGATCAAATCATCATCAAGATCAGTCATGGTCACCTTAGAAGTATGAATATGATAAGAAGAGAGATGATGAAAAGAGGAGAAAAAAGAGAGAATTATAACTTAGACAAACAGCCATCACAATATATCTCTTCTCTTTCTTCCTCTCCTTTCTTCATATCTTCCTCTTCTCATATTCTCTTCTAAGGACCCTATATATTTGAAGAAGAGAAGATGATGAAAAGGAGGAGTAAGCTAAATGATATTGAATACTACTTAATACTTCTTAGTAGCAGTTTATGTTAAAATTTGATAAAAGTATATCTAATTAAATATTATTATAATGTAAGAATGTTCAATGTTTATTAACTTTCTTACTATATGACCACATGTTCTACAATTCATATAGCATTGTATAATTCTCATTTTGTATAAATTCATTTTATCTAGGTTCTGATTTCTGCGGTACAGATGGCTAGTGGCAGAGCGTTTGATTCAGACGCGTCCGGCAGTGGTTCGCGTGGAGGTCGTGGCCCAGTACGCAGTGCCCGTGGATGAGGAGGGTCTATACCTCCTCCTTCTTCAGGTACGTTTGAGGCTTTATCGTCTGCTTAGCAACCAGTACTGCCGCCATCACATCCTTCTTTAGGTACGTTTGGGGCTTCATCCTCTGCTCAGCGACCAGTACTGCCGCCATCACTTCCTTCTACTCCTTCCTCTTCTACCCCCATTAGTTCTTGGAGCCAGTGACAGCTCCACCACTGCACATCACCTACTGTGCAAGGTATCCTTATGTCAGTATACTGTCAAGCGTAGATCATATATATTATAAATGAGGTATTATAGGCATTTGATCCTTGCAGCTTCATCAGATCACGTATCAGCAGTTGGTAGAGAGATTATTGCACGTTTTCCAAGGCATAGTTTTTGTTCAAATTGTGATGCTTTTAAATTATTTACAGCTTTAACCATCTTCCAGAAGCATTCGAGACAAATTAATCAGGATAATCAAGCTACCAGCTGCATAAAGAAGGATGGTTTAAGTTATATCATCATTCAATGTTTACAATTCATCAAGATACCTCCTTAGTATTGAAACGCTATTTTTCATTTTTTGCAGAAACATTTGATATGGGACGAGGCCATTACGACTATGCTGAAGTGGCTTAGGAGAAGTTATGCTCTAATCGATATGCTGACTTCACCTATATGATGAGAAGAAGTGGTAAAAAGCAGCAGTGCGTGTCTCAGGAGATATGGGAGAGCTGGCAAAAGGCTTGGGAGGATCTGCATTCAAGAGAAAGCGGGAGATATTTACACAGAATAAGCGCAGTGAGACTGGCGGTGATGGAACAGGACCTTCTCAACACACAGGCGGATTAATATCTGCTATAGAGACAGCTCAATTATTAGTAAGTGAACTAGTCATAGTATATGAAACTGATGTTCAATGAAAGGACACTATATATATTAATATATCATGGATAAAAATTCATTACAGGCTAAAGAATTAGGTCGTGAGCCAACACCGATTGAGGTGTTTACATACACTCACACGAAGGACCACGATCTTAATAGATCCGATCTTAATACGTTTGTCAATAGACGTGCGGTGAGCGTCAATGTAAGTAACAATGATTTACATTTACGCTCTACTCGTTGCGAAGATGTACAAAGTTCAATATAATAAAGCTTGCAATTGCATTGATTAATTAATTTTTTATTTTCAGGAGAGCTATACTACAGCTCGGGAGCGTCTTATTTCTTCCCAGACTGATGAATCTGAAGCTAAGTCAAGAATTGAAGAGGTAGCAGTTTATCTCGAGGTTGTAGGGAGAGAGAAGAAGAGGAAGGTATACGGCATCGGGTCTCAGGCATCACAATTTTACTGTGGCTCAACATCTCACGCTTCTGCACCCAGCACAAGACCATAGCCCGAGTACATTGCCGAGGAGTTTACTGAATTACAGGCTCGTGTTGATGATCAGCAGAGACAGATTGCAGAACTTAGAGCGCATGTGATGCGGCTGTCCGGTGAGCCTAGAGCGCATGTGATGGCCTGGTCCGGTGAGCTGGTGCGTGGGTGCTTCTTCCGTTGATGCCGGACGCCTGCTACAGATCGAAATGTTCGACATCTAGCAGCAGGCCACTTTGTCTCTGATCTCCAGATGCTGGCAAAGACCGAATACTTTGGTCACCCCTCTCAAGCACTACTAGAACACATCCAGCAGGGTACTCCCTCCGGGGCGATCGACAATCGGAGTCGTGCGATGAAGCAACCGCGTAATTTGATTTTGTTACTTTAGTTTTTCATGATGTTTTTTGACATTTGTTCAGGGTAACAATAACAATTTTAACTTTATATTGTTCTTTGAATTGCGTTTGGTGATGTATATATAATATAGATTATATTGTTCTTGAATTGCGTTTGTGATGTATATATATATATATATATGTCAATTTTCACAGGTGCGAAAAAATTATGGTTTCATAATAATATTTATTTTTTTTTATTTTTTCAATTTTGCAACCGATTTGCGACCGATTTGCTACCAAAATTAGAATTTTAAATTTACAATTTGCGACCGAATTTCATAATTGCGACAAACTTTTTCTGCGACCAATTTGTGACAGCGTTTCTAAATGAAAACACGACCAAAATTTGCAACTGATTTTTCAATTTTGTGATCGATTTTATCGTTCGCTAATTTGCGACCGATGCAAAAATCGATCGCAAATGACTTTGCGACGAGCATTTTGGCGACCGATATCTTTCGGTCGTAGATCGGTCACTAATGGAATTTAGCGATCGATTTTTGGCATTTTGCAACCGATTGGTCGGTCGCAAAATGCAGTTTTTTTTGTAGTGAAATGTGATGTATTGTAAATTGGGCTCGAACTATGCAATGTTGAAGATGATAAATTTGGGCCGAGGTATAATAAAACCTTAAGGTTTATTTTTCCTAGTAATATGGGTTGAATGTTTGAAATTTATATTTAGATAGTAGATTTTCGATTTTCAGGATTACTACGGGCCTCGGGGCTTTAAGCTTACGGGCCTCGGGGCTTTAAGCTTACCTGGGCTCTAGTGCCGATCCGGCTCGTGGAAATGGGTTGTGACAAAGTTGGTATCAGAGCTTAGGTTAGGGTTCTAGGACACAACTACGAAGTATAGGAAATTTCTTTATGTTGGGATCGGCCGCAACCAACATAAGGAAATAAACTTTATGATTTCCCTCCCTAGGGATGGTGGACGCACTAGACCTTATGAGGTGGGAAAATCCACACCTATTGCGTAGATCAATGATTATAGAGGAAGTAATTAGAGGTTTGAAGTGAAAGTAGTGAACAATAACGTAGATCAATGATTATAGAGGAAGTAATTAGAGGTTTGAAGTGAAAGTAGTGAACAATAAGATAAGTCTATCACAATACTTATAGGGGCCAAAGCTAGTATCAATCTTTAGGCTAGGGGATAGAGTAATACCTGGATGATAGTGGATTGAAAACCGTAGCTGCTCAGAATCGAGCGCTCTTCACACCATCTGGCTCGGTTTTCATCCAGGAGTCCGTTTTTGACGTTAGTTGTGCGAGCTCAGTCCCCTAATTAGCCAGAACGGGCTCGACAGTCACCCTCTCGCCGTCGCTCCTATGGTTTCGTCCTCCATGCCCCATCGCCGGAATCATTTGAGGAAAGATGATAGCGTGGAGGAGCTGAGTCGATCGAGACTCACTTTGAAGCTCCACGTCGCTGGAGTCGCTTGATATCACCGGAGATTGAAGAACGAGAACTGTCAATGGAGACATTCTTGATTTGCGCCACTAAAGGCTCTGCTAGCATGGAAGAAAGCCAGAAAAGGGAACCAGCGGCTTTAAGGGAGTCGAACGCCATCTCGCTCTTGTCGAGCGGTGGCCGAAAATGGGAAGGAGGGAGGGGGTTGCGCCTACGCTCGCTGGAGAGGGAAAAAGAAGAAAGAAAGGTGGAAGTGGCTCTGGAGCTTTCTGGGCCATTCTTGTTCGATTTGAACCGGTTTGGTCCAATTCAATGATTTAGGTCGATTTTGCTTCATTTATGGGTTTTCCCTTGGTTTGCGAAAAATTCAAGCTGGTTTATGAGTCCAGTTAAGCAATAAATAAATATTTTCTTGAATTTCATTGGTTAGAATAAAATTTTAGTTTTTAAATGAAAATTCTACGAAATTGAATTTTCGAGTCATTTCAGTATACATATATATAAAACTTTAGTTCAATTTATATCGTCATTTATATAAAAGTCATTATAACTATATATGTACAATTCTATAATATCACTTAATAAATAAATTTCTATATTATAGATATATAGATATAACAATAAAGTATTATATATATTTTTAAAATTAAAATTTTCAACCGTTTGTCATCCCAAACACATATTTATTTTATTTAAAAATAAATTTAAAAAGTAAAAATTTAAAAATTTTAAAAGGCTTAATTATGTATAAAAATTAAAAATTTAAACTGTTCATCATCCTACATACATATGTTTATTTATTTACAAATAAATTTTTAAAAATAAAGATTTAAAAATTTTGAAAGACTTGAATATGTAGTTCTATTTGAAAATTTATTTTTTAAAAAAACTATGTCCAATGAAATTATATAAACATAAAGGAAAAAAAAAATGAAAAACGAAGCGGTTGGATTGCAACAAGGTCTCGAGTAGGAGCCATTTGGCTTCGCAATGCTGTTTAATATTCATGAGTTTAATTCCTCTTTTGCAATGAAAAAAATATATATTATAAGAAATGTTATCTCTTTCCTAAATAAAATATTTTAAATTATAATAAAAAAACAGCATTAAATATTTAACAAATAAATTTAAAAAATAAAATATAAAAATAAAATTAAAATTATAAAAATTTAAAATGTGAATTATTATATATATATATTATATATATATATATATTAAAATTAAAAAATAAAAATTTTTAAAAAATAAAAATTAAAATTTTAAAAATGCTCAATAAAGATAAAAATTAAAATTTTAAAATGCTCAATTATATATATATATATTTAAAAAAATAATTTTAATAAATTATATTCAATCAACTAATACAATATACCCTGCGGGTTGTAGCTCAGTTGGCAACGTAGACTGGATATATAGGAAGAGCTCTTGGGTTTGATTTTTACTAAATGCATCTACAGGGAGGAGCGAAGACCTTAATTGTGATTAAGCCCCGAGTCGAATTAG
The DNA here is from genome assembly GCF_014843425.1 of Jatropha curcas. Next base: position 1,615,994 of record NW_023590991.1, read on the forward strand.
TCGGTCCTAGATAATTTCACAACTAGTCCTTTTACTAGCACGTTGACTATACTCATTATTTGCACTCGTTCAATTTTTTTATCTTAATTGCTAATTTGTTATTTATACTCATTTTTATTTTTAATATTAAATAATGATTATATTATTTAGATTCTTATAATGTTAAAACAAAATTTTTATATAAAATTAATGCGAATATAACGGTTAATTAATAAAACGGTAATGTATATATACGCACAATTCAATTCAATTTATATTGTTGTTTATCTAAATTCTACAATATCATCTAATAACTGTATATTTATAACTTCTATAGTATCATTTAAAAATACGTTTTTATGTATATAAAAATTTCACAACTAGTCTTTTTATGTAGCATGTTGACTATGCTTATTATTTGCACGCGTTCAATTTTTCATGTCATAGCTAATTTGTTATTTGTATTCGTTTTTATTTTTAATATTAAACAATAATTATATTATTTAGATTCTTATAATGTTAAAACAAAATTTTTATATAAAATTAATGTGAATATAACGGTTAATTAATAAAATGGTAATGTATATGTACACATAATTCAGTTCAATTTATATCATCATTTATCTAAATTCTACAATATCATCTAATAACTGTATATTTATAGTTCTATAGTATCACTTAATAAATATATTTTTATGTATATAAAAATTTCACAGCTAGTCTTTTTACGAGCACGTTAACTATACTCATTATTTGCACTCGTTTAATTTTTTATGTCACTGCTAATTTGTTATTTATACTCGTTTTTATTTCCAATATTAAATAATGATCATATTATTTAGATTCTTATAATGTTAAAAAAAATTTTTATATAAAATTAATGTGAATATGACGGTTAATTAATAAAACAGTAATATATATATACACACACTTCAGTTCAATTTATATCTCATTTATTTAAATTCTCCAATATCATCTAATAATTATATATTTATAGTTCTATAGTACTGTACCTGCGGACGATTTGACTGACCCTGCTCCTGCCACGACATTTGCACATTTAGATGCGACTACTGTACTATCACACTTAATAAACACATTTCTATATACATAGATAAATAGATATAATAATTAGATATTATATGTATTTTTGAATTAAAATTTTCACCTGTTTAATCCAATCAAATTGTACAAACACAAAGAGAAAATGATATTATAAAAAAATACTTTTTTTTTATCTCTCTTTTAAATAAAATATTTTAAATTATAATAAAACGTAGCGAAATATGTACGAAATAAATCTAAAAAATAATATATAAAAATTTTCAAATGTCTCGTTATCATATGTATTTATTAAAAATAAATTTAAAAAAGAGAAAATTTAAAATTTTGAAATGCTTAATTATAAATTAAAATTTGAAATGCTTAGATTTATTCTATATTATATTTATTTTAAAAATAATTTTAATTAAATTATATCCAATCAGCTAATTAAAAAAATATAATTTTCTGATTGATGTATTTGATTAAAGCCATTTAAGATATCAAATTTTATGAAGGGCACATCAGAAATCACATCATTGCCCTTATTCCCACACACATATATATATATATTATATAATATATATATATATTATATATATATATATTATATATATATATATATATATATTACTATAAATATCTAAAAACTTCAAATAATAAATATCTAAAACTTCAAATAATTAATACTTTAAAATTTTTAAATTTTTTTCTTATTTATATCTTTTCCACGTGTACCTATATCTATCTATATATACCTCACTTCTAATGATTTTATTTCAAAGTGGTTTTCTCTTTTTTTTCTTTTGTTGCTTTTCAATTCTCTAAGTTTTGATTATTACTTTATTTATTTTTTTATATATATGTATATTCAATTTAGATATATCATTGCCTTTTTCTTCGATTGAGGTAATATTAACTTTTTGATTTTTTTTCTTTTTTTAAAGATTTTTTAACTTTTTATACAATTTTTTATGCTCTCCTTTTTGTTTTTTTTTTGCATCTCACGACTTTTCTCCTCTCTAATCTTATTTCTTTAATAATATTTTCTTTGTCATGTCACCAATTGTATGTGTGCAAGTGCAGGAATGAAATATATAATGTTAATGGAGATGAAAATGAAGGAAAAGCTAATTATAAATCTATTTATGTATTTTTTAAATTTATTATATTTTTATCATATTGTAAAAAACTGTAAATTGTAAATTTTTTTCTTTCATTGCTTCATATTCGTATATGTTTATGTAAAATTTTAATTATTTATAATTATTTTGCTTTATGTGTTATTATTATTATAATAATTCTTCTTGTTCTCCGATTATTGAGTGTTAGTATATTACGTACAATTCAAGTATTTTATATTAAAATTGAAGATAGAAATATAAGTATACTATGTATTTATTTATTTATTACTACTACTATTATTATTATTTTACCATTTACTTCAAAGAGCAGATCTCTTAAGTTATTTATATAGCACAATGACTACTTATATTATTTAAAAGGGAAAAAAAGAAACAAACATTAAATTCAATAAACATATTTAAAATAACAAAGGGATCCTATAAAATTAAAAAATAAATATATTTAACAAATTAAAAAGGAATTGAGATACCTTATTATTAATAGTTAAAATAAAATTTTTATCTAAATTTTACTAAATTTTTAATTTTATTATCTAAATATTTAAAAAATTATATCTAATAATATATTTTTAGAAATTAATTAATTCATTTACAATAAGTATCCAAATATTCAATATTTCGATTTTTTGAATTTGTTAACTTAAAGATATTTTTTACAGTTTAGAATTATTAGTTATTTAAATAATTAATTAATATTTATTTATATTTTAATATTTGAATTTCTTGGATTTGATTGTTTTTTCTTTTATGTTTAATAATTTATCTATGTTACAATTCTTTTTTTTTTTTGAAGAGGAATTCTATTTTTAACATTTTTTTTTTTTTTTTTGAAGAGGATCTATTTTTACATCTATATATCTTTATTATTGTCTTTATACATAGAACTTTTCTACATGTCTTTCAAATTTATAATTTTGAAAAAATTTTAACTAATACTTATGTCTATGACTTTTATATCGTATGTATTTACCCTATTTTAGTTTTTAATATATTTTTTATAATTTTTTTCATTTCTCTCAAGTTGTAGGATTTTTTATAAATATTTATTTTTATATATAGAATAAAAAATAACCTCTAATACTGTATATAATAGCAAAGTAATATTAATCATAAGAGTTGGCTCAATTAATAATTAGTATGATTAAATGAGATTTTTTTTTTTCATTTATAAACCTTTAATCTCATGATCCGTAATATCATCTTACTACTAATTATATATATAATATTAATTATTACTAGAATTTCTATAATTTAATTAGACATACACCAACAGATATTATCCAAAGCAGAGAGACTCAAATTTAAAATCTATTTAAGAATATTATTTATTAGATATATCTTATTTGATAGAGATTGTTTGGAGTAAATAATTTATGCGGTATGTCAACTTATTCATTTTTATTGGTGGGATCTTTGAAATTGAAACAATATGTTTTCTTTTGATTTTTTGAGATTTGGTTGGATAGAGTATTGATTCTGTGGATGTCTTGTAATCTCCTCTTTGATACAATAAAAGAAAGAAAATTCAATTTATAGTTTCTTTTTTTACCCATATATTATACCAACACGATACAATATTCATATTTAAGGAAATCTTTCTCTCTCGATAATCATTACTTCGGATTTTCAACCTCTAACTTTACAATTAAATGAATTTTTTATTAATAATAAATAAATCTTTTAATTCTATTTTAAAGATATATTTTTTATCAAATTATAAAAATCAGCTAAATAGAATGCATAGATTGATCTTGTGACACTTACAATTAACTGAAAAAGAATAATTTGGATCTTGACCCTTTCTCTTTCACTCAAAACTTCAAATCTAAAATCTAAAAGTTTTCTTTTCTTCTTCCACGGGCGGCCACCGGTGAGAGCGCACCCTTTTCCCTTTTTATTTATTTATTTTTTTGTAAATACTCCCCAGATCTGAGTTATTGTCATCCAAATATTGAGATTTATTGTTAACCATATATTGGCATTTTGTTCTCAGATTTAGTTCGAATTATTGATATTATCATTATGGTAATTTTGTCTTGCGTCTTTTATTATTTGGATAATTATGCAGAAAAAAGTGCAGATCTTTCCTCCAATAAAAGAAGAAATTTGAAGATAATTATATCAAACTTATAGAAAGACTATGGAGTTGAACCATGACCATAAATAGCCACCAAGTGATACAAGCGATTGCCTGTGACACAAATATTATATTGTGTCAACTTGATCAAATACTTCAAATCAAGATTGTATTTTTTTATTGTTTGTATAAATGGTTTATTATTAGACTTTCTATACAAAAATATAGAAACATATTGATATGTATATCATATCTGTATATAGTTTTCAATTAATGAAATTTGTAGTCTATTTTTTTTAAAAAAAAGAATAATTTGCAATATAAATTAAAGTTATTCTCATTAAGAAAGTCAGCAATTAACTGAAAGCCGTTTATAATATAATACATCTTTGAACGAATTAAAACAGAGTAATATAATATTGTGATATTATATTAAAAGAAAGTAATATAATTATTCTCATATGGAAAAATTGAACTTGTGATATTATTTCATCACTAAATTAAAAAAAAAAAAAAATTCTAAATTAAAAAAAAAAAAAATTCATCCAATATTTATATTACTAAACCTCGACCCAACAATAATTTAATCAGCCAAGTTATAGGTAGAACAACAACCAAGTTGTTTCGTCCTTAGGAAACGCATTGAAAATAAGACCCAAAACAACAATAACGGATTCTAAATCATTTTCTAAGAACAGTATAATATATATACATTTTCTAAGAACAATGTATATATATATATATATATATATTATATATATAGAAAAGAGAGAGAGAGAGAGAGAGAGAGATATTGAGAGAGGTTGGTATTTATATAGAAAGAGAGAGAGAGAGAGAGAGAGAGAGATTGAGAGAGGTTGGTATTTAGGAAGCTAAACATAATGGGAAGCTAGCAGGAGGTGGTGACATGAAGAGATTTAGGAAATTGTCAAAATAGATCGATTGTCTATATGAACAGGTAAGTACATTGATTAGTCTTGAAATTTAGTCTCAAAAAGTGTCATTTTACAAATCAAAGAACCTGTAATGTTTGACTATTTTGTTCTTTATTCTTATATAGCATTACTGTTTGGTCTATCAAATTTATTATTTAATTACAATTTACTCCTTCACTTTACGATAAAAATTACACTTTTTAGATAATGATTAAATATTTTAATGGAGTTAAATTTTAAGGACTATCTTTGTATTTACTAAATAAGAGAAATAAAATTATTATTATGATTAAACTTCATGGATTAAATAGTTAATTTAAATTTACTGAATCTCTTTTGAAAGCTTTCTTATTGACTTAATGGGCTAAATTATAGAAAATACCTTAATTTTGCAGATAATTTTAATTGTATCTTAAATTCAATTTTTTTCTTCTAGTACCCTGAACTTCAGTTTTAGTTACAATAGTACCTTGATTTCAAATTGTACCTAATTTAATAAATAAAATATTATTTTCGTTGAACCTACTTGGTCAGGTTAATCAAAAACTCACCATTTAACAACACCGTAACTAATATTGGTTAGAATTTTTTTTTTAAAATTCATATAAAGCCAAGTAAAAAAAATAAATTTTAGTTAGTTAAGCATAAAATATTAGTTTAGACTTTTGTTTTGCCATTTTTTAAGCATGAAATTTTAGTTAAGATTTATTGAAATTATACTTAAGTTATATCTCTTATAAAAATATGTTTTATTCGTTACAGTGTAATTTTATTTTTAGAGAATCATTAAATGTTATTAATATTATGTAAATAAATAAAACGTATTCTATTTTTATGATGAATATATTATTTTTTATTTTAATATTACGTACAATTTAAAAATCATATTTTATTTATTAATTGTATCCGATTTAATGAATAAAATATTGAGTACAATTTGAAATTAGAATGCTGTTGTAACTAAAATTGAAGTTCAGGATACTAAAAAAAGAAAATTAGATTTAAGGTACAATTAAAAATGTCTACAAAATTTGGGTTTTTTTAATGATTTAGCCCACTTAATGTTATCATAACATTATCATTTTTCTTTTCCCTTTAAAACAAAAGTAAAAATCTTACTTAGAAAAAAAAAAAAAAAAAAGGTAAAGTAGGTGCTTTATATATTCGCTCAGCGGAGTTCAATTATTTGACTTCATTTACATTTTAATTTTATATAATATTTTTGACAAAATTTAAGTTAGAGGTCAAATTGGACTTTTAAAATTATTTTTACATATGAATAATAAAGTGTTAAAGCTGAGTTTGAATAATACATGGGATTGAATTGGATTTGGATTACATCTTTATATAAAACAAATTAGCTTATTATTTGTGAATTGATTTTTATTTCCAAAATGGTCATACCTCAACCAGCTAAAGGTGAAAGAAGAAATTGATTTAAAAAAGAAAAGGAAAAAAAGAAATTGATTTGCACAAGATAATAAAGCAAAGTTGAAATTGTTACACTTCAGATAATAAAACAATTTTAATAACACGTTTCTCTGACTGGTTGTCTCATTGGCCAAAGGTTCATTGAAACAAACCTTATTTGCTTCAAGTCATATGTATATGTATATGGTTTGGATGAAATGAATGCGTTGAGCCACCATTGAATTCAAAAAACCATGTGTGAGAACTGAGAAGGAAATTGTAGTTTGAATGAAACTTGTCTGGATCAGATTTATCCATCAAACCAATTACAATAATTATTTTTGAAATTGTTTTGTTTTTACCTTTTAATTACTATATAGAAGCAAGTGATTTTCTAGCCAAATGGCTAAAATATGATTTTAAGTCGGATACGTATCTCCGTCTTCTTAATAAAAATATTATTTCTATTTATCGTGGTTTTGAATTTAATTATACTTAGTAGCTATATGTTGGGTTTCAACTCTGCTTACAATAATGATGTAGTTGAACAATTTTATCATTTACTTAAATTTTAATTAATTTGTTTTAATTTTAATTTTAATTAATCCATTTTAACCTTTTTATTCATTCTCTCTTCCTCGGAACCATTTACACAAATCACGGATTGAGTATATATATATACTAGTCATTTTCATGACATGTGTTACATGTTGATTATGTTCGTTATATACTCATTTGTTATATTTTTTAATTTTTTTTTACGAATATCAATATTAAAGTATAAGTTTTTGTTTAGATTAAAATAAATATAAGCGGATAATTTGTATTACATTTTTCCGTACAAACCACTTACAATTCTACTTCTTATGTATTTAATTGATATAGTAAAATGGTCTCAAAATAAAGTTTAACCCAATCCTTAAACTTGATCCTTTAATCCCTAATTTATAAATGCAGATTCTTAAAATCCTAATAGGTGTCCAAAAAGAAAAAATCAAACCATCAATCAATCTCCAACCACCAACCCCCTACACTTAACCCCATCTCAATATTTATATACAACTATAATGAAAATAATAATAATAATTTTTTTTATTACTAGGTAAAAGAAATGAAATGAGAAAATGATTTGAATTGAGAAGGATGATTAAACGGATTTAGAATATAACACAAAAAAAAATCAAGAAAATTAAAAGTGTTTAATCATCAAGAGGTCATCTATTTATTGCAATGTAGATATAAATATCATACTAAATTAAAATGATAGTAACTAAAAATTATTCAATAACAAAAAAAAATTATTATTAAAAATAAAAATCTTTTCAAAACTCATCTAACAAAAAAACATTTGAATGTATATAGACAAATAAATATATCAATAAAATATTATAAATATTTTTAAATTAATTTCAACATTTGCCATCCCAAGTTTAATTATGTAAATTCTATTTGAAAATTAATTTTTTAAAAAATATATCCAAACAAATCATAGAAACATAAAGAAAAAATATTAATAAAAATATTTTTAAAAAAATATATCCAAACCAAATCATAGAAACATAAGAAAAAATATTAATAAAAAATAAATAAAAATAATATATTTTTTTTCTTTTTTTTTTATCTCTCCCCTAAATAAAATATTTTACATATTCTATGTGAAAATTTATTTTTTGAAAAATATATCTAGGTACAAATCATACAAACATAAAGAAAAATATTAATAAACATAATATTCTTTTTTCTTTTTTTTTTTATCTCTCCCCTAAATAAAATATTTTATATATTCTATTTGAAAATTTATTTTTTAAAAATACATCCAATAAAATTATATAAATATAAAAATAATATTAATAAAAGAATATATTATATTTTTTAAATTAAAATTTAAATTATTTGTCATCGCAGGTTTAAATATATAAATTCTATTTGAAAGTTTATTTTTAAAAAATATATCTAAACAAATCATACAAATATAAATAAAAAAATATTAATAAAAATAAGATACCTTTTTTCCCCTAAATAAAATATTTTGTATATTCTATCTGAAAATTTATTTTTTGAAAAATATATCTAATCAAATCATATTGACATAAAGAAAAAGAATATCAATAAAAGAACATATTATATGTTTAAATTAAAATTTTCAACCTTTTGCCGTCCCAAGTTTAATTATTTAAATTTTATTTGAAATTTATTTTTTAAAAATATATCCAAATAAATCATACAAACATAAAGGAAAAAATATTAATAAAAATAAAATAATTTATTCTTTTCTTATCTCTCCCCCAAAATAAAATATTATGTATATTGCATTTGAAAATTTATTTTTTAAAAAATATATCCAATCAAATTATACAAACATAAAGAAAGAAAAAAATTAATAAACAGAATATATTATATTTTTTAAATTAAAATTTTCAACTTTTTGTCGTCTCAGGTCTAATTATGTAAATTCTATTTGAAATTTATTTTTTAAAAATATATCCAAATAAATCATACAAACATAAAGAAAAAATATTAATAAAAATAAAATGTTTTGTTCTCTTTTTTATCTATTTCCTAAATAAAATATTATGTGTATTGTATTTGAAAATTTAATTTTTAAAAAATTATATCCAATCAAACCATACAAATATAAAGAAAAAATATATTATATTTTTACATTAAAATTTTCAATTATTTTCCATGCTAGGTTTAATTATGTAAAATTTATTTAATTTTATTTTTTAAAAATATATCCAAATAAATCATACAAATATAAAAAAATATTAATATATAAAAAATATTAATAAAATAATATACTTTGTTTGCTTATCTCTCCTCATTGCGAAATGATATATCTAGTATATATATTATATTTCAAAAGTTATTCTAAAAAAAAATATATCCAATCAAATCATACAAAAAAAAGGTAACAAAGAAATATAAAAAGAAATAAATGATTTTTTTAATCTCTCTCCTACTATAAAATATTTAGATATAATTTAAATAGAACCAAATATTTAATAAATATAAAATATAGTAAAATTTCAAATGTTCACTCATATAAATATATATATTAAAAATCATAATTTAAGAAAAATTAAAACGAAATTCTCTCTAAATGTTAATTGCTAATGTATTATTAAGAAAAAATTTTTATAAATATATCCAACAACAATAAAAATAATTTTTTTAAATTGGCTACGCACTAAAGCATTTAGTAAATGTTTAAATTATTGAAAGGCTACTATAAAATAGCCTCATATTCCCCCACATATATAATATATATAATATATATATGAGCAGAGAAGTCTATCTTAAATGACAGCCAAGTGTAAGTCTCTCAAATTGGCAAGTGTAAGGAGAGCAATTATTTAGTATAATTGTAACATGATAAGTTCTTTTATATTTTCAGATAATGTCATATACGAGAAAAAAAAAACTAAACTAATATTAATGAGCAAAACTATTTTATTTGGAAATAAGAAAGGAATATAAGGGAAAAGAATTCCGATAACTTTCTTTTCAAATTAGAAGGAAAATAAAAAAATTTTAAAAATAAATTTGTAGAGAAAAATTAATTTTATTTTTCTTTTATATCCAAAAAAATAACATAAGTTTTTTCCCAAAGAAATTTAGTTCCTTCTTATTTTTTTTCTTAAATTTAGTTCCAAAAAATGTCAGTATTCAACAAATTGGCTAGACCTAATTTTTTTTTGTCACTTGTTCATGAGTTTTTTAATCAAATAAACTCTCCCTTCTGTTTAAAGTTACGCTTTGACGAAAATTGATCATTGGAAGAATTAGCTTCTAATCCCAACTCCTTACTCTTTGTGTTTTCTTTTCTCTATTAATTTTATTTTTCTTTTATATCCAAAAAAAAAGTAATATAAATTTTTTCCAGAAAAAAGTTTAGTTCCTTCTTATTTTATAATTGATTAAAAAAAAACACTTTATTTTTCTTGGTAATAATAAAAAAAACCTTGGTGTATGGAGTAGTCTCATATACCAGGAGTTAGGTTGCACAGATACGAGATACGAGATACGGGAACATACACGACACAATGATTTTTAAAAAGGTAGGACATCCACACGCTTATGATACACTATACTAAATAAGTATAATATATTAATATTTCAAATTCAAATAAAAAATAATCATTTGAATAATAAATCAAAAACATAAAAGATAAAAGAATATTTAATTTTTAAATTTCAATATAATTAGTTAAATTTCCAAAATTATATTATCACTAATTAAAAAATACATAAGGTAGTGTGTGCGTAGTTTTTTTATGCAGTCCCATAATAGCGGGTGTCAAAATTATACAATGGACACGCGAACAGATTCGCCTAACACGCGAAATTACAATGGTTAGGGTTAAGAGTAAAGGTTCTGTCACACAGAGTCCACTCATTTATGCACACAAATAGAATGTTCGTATTGCGAGTGAAGTGGTGGGTTAAGGCCGAGTGACCCGTTCTATTAAAAGTAAAAGAGGTGAATTTACGTATAGATCATAATACTCCAACAAAAACGTATTTAAATTCATTTTGTATACTTCTTTATTTTAGTTAAGAAATTTTGAAGAATATGCCATCTATGTATGAAAAATTTATTTAAAACATATGATTGCATAAGAACGGTAAAATTAAAAAATATTATATAGCATGGTAAGTGGTCGTATTAGAGGTCAAGTGATGACGCCACGTAATCTTTTAATATTAAAACGTCTTACATGGTTTATATTTGGTCAACACGACCCACTAACCGTTTTATGGATATGGTGGATTAAATGTGTCTATTCAACACGACCCACTTAACCTGTTTATGATATTGGGTGGATTAAATGTGTCATATTCATGTTACCTGCCTAATTTTCGTGTCGTATTCGTGTTGATAACACAATTATTAAATTGGTCGTGTTCATGTGTCGTATTCGTGTTGATAAATTTAACACAATTATATGGGTCAGCACGACCCTAATTGTGTCGAGTAATAGCGAATCCGTGTCGAACCTGACACGCCAACCCATTTTGACAACCTAGGTCATATCATGCATGACTTTTGTTATTGTATACTTTGATAAAAGGCATTGCAGGATACTTAAGAAGACATATTTTAGCATTGCAACTTTTTTTTAGCGTATCTCAATGAGTCCTCATGGAAATCATAGCCATCTACGCTAGCCCTCAAATGCTCAAACGCAAATCTCTACGGGTGTAAATGAACCGAGCCGAGTTCGAACTTACTAGGCTCGAAGCTCGACTTAAGCTCCACTCAAAACTCAAAGAGCTTGAAAATTTAGGCTATGGCTCGACTTTGACTCAAGCTCGAGCTTGGCTCGACTTTGACTCAAGCTCGATTCAAGCTCGACTTCAAGCTTAAGTTCAACTTGAAAAATTTTAGGCTCGAGCTCAGCTCAAGGCTTGAGGCTCGAGTAACCTAAAATAATATAATATATATGTATGTATAAAAGCTCGATAAGGCTCGACGAGCTTTTGAGCTGAACAGCATTAAGCTCGAGCTCGAGCTCGAGTGCTCGGCTCGATTGCTAAACGAGCAGGAGCTCGAGCTCGGGCGCTTGGCTCGATTGCTAAAGAAGCAGGAGCTCGAGCTCGATTTGAGCAGAACCTTTTTAAACTTTTTTCAAGCCAAGCTCGAACAGCTCACGAGCTAGCTCGGCTCATTTACACCCCTATAAATCTCTTTGGAATGATCTCAACTATATTAACTATAATATGCATAACCCTTGGCTACTCATAAGGGATTAATTCTATCTTGAATAAAAATGAACACTTTTGAGGATCTTATAACAGGTCAGATATTGATAAATTTTTTTCCCAATGGTTCCTTCATTCTCATTTAATTGATATGGGTTTTAGGGATGGTTGTTTTACTTGGAAGAGAGGTAATCTCCTTGAGAGATTGGATTGAGATATATGTAATGAAGCTTGGAATTTACAATTTCCTAACTATATTATCTTACATCTAGCTTGCCTCTCCTAAAACCATAGACCAATTCTAGTTAAAATCGCTAGGAATAATCTACCAGCCACTAGGAAATTTCCTTTCCATTTCCAAGCTGCATGGCTCACTCATGAGAATTTTTCTCATTTTATTAATGCCAACTGGAATCATTCTTCTCCTTGGTTTGATAACATGAATTTCTATGCTAACAATTTACCGATCTTGAATTATGAAATTTTCGGTAATGTTTTTAAGTAGAAAAAGATTTTACTTACATGGCTTGAAGGGATTCAACGTACTATTGAGATAAGACATAACCCTTTCTTGCTTAATTTGGAAGACCAGCTTACTCGGGAACTGGACATGATCTTGCGTCATAAAGAGCTTATTTGGTATCAAAAATCATGAGCTTAATAGATAACTTATGGAGACTGAAATACTTTGTATTTCCACCTAAAAGTAGTTCAACGTAAGAAAAGCAATAGAATCATGGGTATCAAAAATCACTTAGGTACCCTGATAGAAGATCAAGATGAGCTTCAAAAAATGGCTGTTACTTTTTTCTCCAGTTTATATATTGAGGAAATGAGTATTCAACTAGTTTACCCTTTAATAGGTTTATTTCCTTCTATTTCTAATTCTTATCTTGATTCCCTAACTCTAATTTTTTGATTGCTAAGTTAAACAGGCTTTGTTCGATATGCAGCCTTGGAAAGCTCCAGGGCCAGATGGGTTCCATGTTGGTTTTTTTCAACATCAATGGCAAGTAGTTGGAAGTTCAATTTTTAAAGAGGTGCAAGAATTTTTTTAAAGTGGTGTTTTGGACGCAAGACACAATGCTACAATTTTGGTCCTTATTCCAGAAGTGGATAGCCCCATATCCTTTTCTCAGTTTTGTCCAATCAGCTTATGTAATGTGAGTTATAAAATTATTACTAAATCTCTTGCTAACATGTTGAAAGTTATCTTGCTTGACATCATTAGTCCTACCCAAACGAGCTTTGTCCCGGGCAGACATATCACCGACAATATTATTATTGCCCAGGAGATTATACATTCCATGAAGAACAAAAGAAGTGGAAAAAAGCTGATGGCGATTAAAATATATCTAGAAAAGGCCTATGATCGCATTAGTTTGAACTTTTTATTTGATACTTTGATGGAGACAAGAATTCCAAATAATTTTATTAATGTCATTATGAAATGTGTTACCTCTTGCTCTATGCATATTGCTTGGCATGGCGCCCAGTCTGAGTGTTTCCTCCCCTCACGTGGCCTTAAACAAGGAGACCCCCTTAGTCCCTACCTTTTTGTGCTATGCTTTGAACGTTTATCTCATGCTATAAACCAAGCTGTTAACTAAGGTCTTTAGAGACCAATAAAGCTTACTAGAAGGGGCCCTCCTCTCTCTCATCTTTTTTTTGCAGATGACCTTTTTCTGCTTGCTGAAGCTTCCTTAGATCAAGTTGCTGTGATCTAAGGAGTATTAGATGATTTTTGTATGTTCTTTGGCCAAAAAGTTAATGCTCAGAAATTTCAGGTTTTCTACTATGAGATTGTCTCCAATAGTCTCAAATGTCAGCTTATCCGAAATTTGGGTTTTAAATCTATGAAGAATTTTGGTAAATATTTAGCGGTGCCTTTAATTCATGGAAGAGTTTCTATAGTTTCGTACTATTATTTTAGATAATGCCTATAAACGCCTTTCTGAATGGAATGCTATCACCTCTCTTTGATAGGAAGAATAACTCTTGCTAGCTCAGTTATTGCAGTTAACAATATACTATGCAAACTTATAAGCTTCCTAGATGTATTTGTTGCGCATTGAGAAATTTATTTGGGGTAATTTGGATACTCAAAAAAAGTTAGCCCTTGTTCCCTAGAAGGATATCACTCAACCTAAGACCAATGGAGGCTTAAGCTTGAGAGGTCTTAAATTACTCAATAAAGCTTTCATGATGAAATTGGGATGGCAAATTAAGAGTGGAGCCAATTCCCTTTGAGTCCAAGTCCTTTCTAGCAAATATAAATTCTCCTTGGAGGTAATCTCTTCCCCTATTTCTACTCTCCTTTATTTGGAATGGGATTATAGGTGCTTGGAAGTATTTGGAGGAACGTTCTATATTTGCTATTGGAAATGGAATATCAACAAAGTTTTGGCTAGATAGATGGGCTTTAGATGATATGCCGCTCATTCATTTCATTATCAAGGAAGTCCCCAATCATATGATAGAAGATCCTATTATTAATTACGTGGAGGATAATGGTACTTGGAATTGAGCCAAATTCAGTGAGTTCCTTCCAAACTCTACTTTGTCTTATATTGCAGGAGTTCTCCCACCATCCATGGCGAGAGGTAATGACAACATTTTTTGGAGGCATTCGAGTGGTAGCTGGTTCTCTATTAAATCGGCTTATGGGTGGTTAGCAAGAGGGAAATCGACTATCAAGACATGAATTGGGACCTAATCTAGAAATGTAAGGGACCCTAGAGGGTGTGTGCTTTCCTTTGCTTAACAATCCACAAGAAACTTCTAACCAATATGGAAAGGAAAAGAAGACACCTCAGCCCATTGTCTGATTATCCTATTTGCATGAACTTGTATGAGATCATTCCTCACATCCTATGTGAAACAGATATGGCACGATCTCAACGTCCCAAATCCCTCTCTTTTTTTCGATAACCAGATGGAGGTTGAAGATTGCTTGAGTAGGAATCTTTCCTCAAAAGTCATCCATCATTCTGGCATTGTATGGGCTATTATTTTCAACATTAGTTATTGGAAAATCTAGGACAGAACAAACCAGTGGGTTTTCAGGGAAGAGAACATAAGCATTCATCACCTGAACCTGAGTATGTTAGCTATGGCAAAAGACACAACTCATTCTCAATGTTTTGTTGAAGCCTTAGAACCCACTAGTCACCATAAGAGTTTAAATTGGATTTCTTGGACCCCTCCCCCTATCACTTTCTATAAACTCAATATAGATTATATTAAAATATCACCGATTAATTAAGAAAGACAACCACCAAAATGAGCTACCACAATAAGTTAAATACTTGGCTAGCTTCAAGCCCAAAGGTGGAAGCCCAAGCCCAAAGATGGATGACCCAAGCCCACATGGTGTGTAAATACCTAGGACATTCTAGAATACTCCCACCCACAAGATATTTTAATAAAATATCTTCTGAAGACCTCCCACCCACAAGATATTTTAATAAAAATTTCAACCTAACCTCTAGGAATGCTCCATGTATCTCCTACCGTATACAGATTTTAAAGTAAGAAATCATAGCCGTACATTAGAAGGTGGAAATGCCTATAAACCCACCCCTTCACCGTCATTGGTAAACCAAGCAAATAACCAAGCCCATAAGAAGCGAATAAGTAACCTTCCTTAAGCTTGATGAAAAGTTGCTTCTAGTTAAATATCAATTATGTTGGTGTTTTGTGTTTAAGTATTTATTTGGTTGCCTTTCCTTAATTTTTGTGTTAGATTATTAATCAATTCTTGAGTTTATCACGCTGTGGATACCAACAAGTGGATCAAAAGCCTGGTTATGGTGCAGTGTGTTGTAGCCGTGGATTTTATGGTATTCATTATAAAGTAGGGTCATTACTCGGCGAAATTAACAGTCGGAGACCGTTGTTGAATGCCAAAAGATCACAACAAGATGTGAATCGTGGATTGGTCAAGGGACCGTCGTGGCATTGGTTAGTGCAGGAACACTATAAACCTTATAGGGCAGATTTTTCTAGAGTTGCTAATACACGAGAAGCTAGAATTAAGCAACAATTCTGGGACGGAGGTACCAGTATCGAATAATTATCTCAATAGGTCAAGACTCTACGGCGATATACTCTGTGGAGGAAGATAATACTACAACCACCGCAGGTTGGGGATCGCAAAACTCTGAAAGAGTGGAGACAAAGCGGGAATGGATGTATATTGCATAGGTTACACGATAGAAGGAAGCGATATCGCAGACAATGATACAAGTCGGGCTTAAAACACAATAAGCTTGGAATCATCCTAAAGTCTGTTTTGCAGAAGAATCGCAAGCAAAGACTGCAAACGGCTCAAAAGTGAGTTCGTTCTCAATCTCGCAACAGAACCTCACTGTAAGTCTAAACTTTCTAAAGTAAAAATCGTTATGTGAGGATATTGTCAAAATTAGATGCCAGACAACGGAGTCACAACAAAGAAGGAGTGACGAGGACATCATCACATCTAAACCCTGAATCTAAGGTCTTGTGATGCCTACTCGTGTGGTTGGGTCTACACAAACCAACCTTAGAGAGTTAGAAAATCTTATCAGTGAAGTAGACTGTTGGACTAATGAAATGTCTAAAGTAGCTTTGAAAGATAATGATAAACGCCATTGCTAAAAAGAGGGAATTTCCGAAAGGTCGAGGAGAGATGGTGAAAAGAGAAAGGAGTAATCCAACAAGGAGCAAAAGCAAAAGTGGAGACCATCCATCGACGAGTAAGGGGTAGCAAGGCTAGGGACAAAAGGAAAGTACGACTGGAGAAAGTACTGTTTACTAAAAGTGCACACAAAAAGACACATTTCCCCGGAGAATGTCGGAAGCAGACGAGTAGAAGGAAACATAGCATCTAAAATCCCAGAACGAGCAACAAAAGTGATAGAGAAGGGATTACACTGATTTCTTTGTTCAAGGAGGAAGAATATCACACAGAAGCCAGTAGAAGATGATAAGATCCGAGCATGAGTCCGCTAATAAACTAAGCTGATAGATCAATAATAGATGGAATAGTTGATTTCTGAAAGTTTCTAAGCCCAGACAGAAACAAAAGAAATTATCGATGTATCCGATTCGATTGAGGTTCGGGTGTTGACGTCACTAGCAGAGATAACAACAAATGCCCAATAGCTCAGCATTGGAAAGACAACCATGTTTCCGCCGGCGCAGCAAGAGAAACTGGAGTTACAAGATGTTTCATCCATAATTGCCAAGATTAAGATAAAAACTACCTCGGTAGTCACAGATAAAGTGCAAGGTAGAATATGGTGTTCGGTCCTGATATCATGTTTAAGCGTACGTCAACCTTAAATTAATCAAAGATCCAGTCAGGAAGGAAGTCGCATAGCAACAATGCTTCGTCATGTCAGCACAAGAGAGCCTGATGTTGACAAGAACAGAAGGAAAGGAGATAGCTACTTTGCACCCTCCTGCGACAGTTGTTATCACAAGCCTTAACGTGATGATGAAGAGGTCCATGCTAAAGTCCCTCCTCATTGGAATCGAAAGACACTATACGTGTTGATGCCAGTAGAAAGCTCACCAACTCCCTTTAAGAGAGCCAAACACTATAGAGCCGGGTGCCCATGCAATTAAACATTCATAATTCGTTGACGGTAAGCAACCTACAAACAGTAATAAGGTACACTATTACTTCAATCGAAGACTAATGCGCAGATATGTAGATTTCCTGTAGAAGAGTCGTAAGGTGTGAAAAACTTCAAGAACAAAGTTGAAAAAGAAGTCGGAAATAAAATTAGATGCCTTTGCACCGACAATGGTGGAGAGTACACGTCTGACGAATTCACTAAATATTGCCAAGAGCAAGGCATTCGAAGGCAATTCACATGTCCAAGAACCACGCAGTAAAATGGAGTTGCTGAGAGAAAGAATCGACACCTAGTGGAGATTTACAGTTTGGTCCATGCGAAGAATGTGTCGGCTAGATTTTGGGCAGAGTGCATGAAGACAGTTGTGTATGTCACCAACAGACTACCTCAAGCAAAACTGGAGTTTACATCCCCATTCTCCAGAAACTGTGGAACATTAAACCAATTGTAGTCAATTTTGCAGACATTTTTGGATGTTGGTGTTATCTCGTTCCGGAGAAACTCGATAGCAAGGGACAAAAAAGGCACTCGTTGCATTAAATTTCTGTATATTCATTGTTATGATATAGCAAAGAAAACGGCTGAGAATGTTGTGACTGTAAAAGCTAACAAGCATATTATCACGAAAATGTGGCTGTTGATGAACATGTCTCTTGGCGGTACACCAAGCATACCCTGGGGGGTTACCCCAGTGTAGACAAAAAGAAAGTTCAAGAAAAATGGAAAAAGAAAGATAGGAAGATGGGAGAGTCATCCCAGAAAAGTCAAGCAGAGCCCATCCAGAGTCCAAGGAGAAATCAGAGAGCCCATGGAAGATGAAGAGTGCAACGACACAGCAGCCAAGTCAAGAAGACACAGATCCAGAATTATGCCCTACTATTGCGCATCGGCCTCGAGAAAAGAAGGCCTAATCCAAAATACTGTAAATGCTGCCATATGCAAGATAAAGGATGCCAACCAACTATGAAAAGCATCAAAGAAAGATGAGTGATCTAAACAGCAATGGAATTAAAAAAGGGAAAAAACTGCCCCCACCCCTTGCCTTTTAAGAGCAAAATCAATACATAGGAATTAAGTGCCAAAACCACAAGAGATGTAAATTAATCCACTCTTACAAACTGGGGTCGTACAAAATCAAACTCGCCTCGGATGGATCAATTTGAGCGAGACAAACAAACTGGGTTGCTTCTTGAATTTTCCAGCAGTATGGCTTGGACTATGATGAGACATTTAGTCCAGTTGCCAAGATCACTACTGTGCGTGTATTACTAGCTTTAGTAGCTAGTAAGTCATGGCCTTTGTGGCTGATGGATGTGAAGAACGCATTCTTACATGGTGAAGTTGATCGTGAAATCTACATCAAGCAACCACTAGGGTTCAGAAGTCGTGAGAATCTTAACTATGTGTACAAGCTAAGGAAAGCTCTCTATGGTCTAAAACAAGCACCGAGGGCTTGGTATGGCAAGATTGCAGAATTCCTTGTCAATAATGGATATGTTATGGCACTAGCAGACTCCAGTTTGTTTGTGAAAGATCAGGAAGGAAGACTAGTTATAGTGCTAGTATACGTTGATGATTTAATAGTCACTGGCGACAACATCGAAGAGATTCAACTCATTCGAGAGAATTTGGCTACTCGTTTCAAGATGATACTCGTTTCAAAGAAGAAGAGAGCAGAAAAAGCTATGGATTGGAGCATGAGACAGAAGCCAAGAAAAGTTGTACTCGACAACGGAAGTATGCAGGATATCGAAGAGTTAGAGAAGGAAACAAGCCAAGAGCTACCCAATGGAACTAAATGTCAAGTTTGTGGCCATGAGAAGGAAGGATCTCGGAAGATGCTTACTATGTATATGACAATTAGTGGTAAGCCTAATCTATCTCACTTATGAACAACAGCCGAGTCCTTCAATTGGAATAGTCAGCGATATCAGAAGCCTAAGAAACCTCAACTTGAAACCGCGAACATGAGATGTCAAAAGTACATCGATTATGGAAATTATCAAGTTGGAAGGATATTGCGATGCTGATTATACAGGAGATCACGACACTCGGCACTCGATAGCAGGCTATGCATTTAGTCTTGGTTCAGGAGTAATCTTTTGGTGTAGCAAGAGACAACCTACAGTGTCACTTTCGACAATAGAAGCTGAGTATCAGGTAGTAACAACAGCAGCTCAGAAAAGTGTTTGGTTCTCATAGCTTATGAACGATGTGCATCAACCCATTGACTATTCGATTCTATTGAATTGTGATAGTCATTCGGCTATACAAATGGCTGAGAATCCGGTATTTCATACGAGAACAAAACATGTGGAGGTTCAATATCACTGTATCAGAGAGAAGGTTCTACAAGGAGAGATTAAAATGAAATATATCAAGACGGAGGATCAGCCAGCCGATATCTTTACAAAAAGTTTAAACGCAAATAAGACAAGGTTTAATACGCAAATAAATATGAAGATTTTGCGGCCAACATGTTGAAGAATGATGAAGATAGAGAAATTAATCAATTGAGGGAGAGTATTAAAATCATCAACCGATTATTAAGAAAAAGACAACCACCAAAATGGGCTACCACAATAAGTTAAATAACTTGCAAGCTTCCATGGCCAAAGGTGGAAAGCCCAAGCCCAATAGAATGGATGACCCAAACCCCATGGTGTGTAAATTACTTAGGACATTTAGAATACGTCCCACCCACAAAGATATTTTAATAAAATATCTCACTACTCCTTAGAAGTGCTCCATGTAACGCTCCAACATGCATTTTTGTAAGTAAATCATAGTCGTAACATTGAGGAGGTGGAAAATGGGTCTAATAAATATCAGCCCTCACCTCATTTGTATGAAGACCAATGCAAAAACCAAGCCCAAGAAGCAAAGTAAGTAATTGCCGTTCTTTAAGCTTTTTTGGAAAAGTCCTTCCTTAAGCTTTTTGAAAGTTTGCTTCTTATTAATACAATATTATTTGGTGTTTTGTGTTAGTATTATTTTGGTTGCCTTTCCCGTTATTATTTTCGATGTTATAATTTATTAATCAATCTTGGAGTCTATCACTGCGCTGATATCCAACAGTTTATTTCGTTCTCGAAAATATGGGGTGTGGTGGTGGTGGCCTTATAAGAGATAATCATAGGAAGTGGATTCGGGGTTTTGTTTCCAAGTTTGGCACATGTTTGGTCCCAAGCGTGGAATTATGGGTTGTCTTAGAGGGTTTAAATTTGGCTAAGTTTCTTGCTATTCAAAAGCTACCTGACAAGTGTGATAACCTTTTTGGTAAATGTTGGCTCAAGGGTCAAATTCTAATCTTGGAATTTTGATGATTAAAACAAAACAAATAAATTTGAATTATATTACTTATACTAATAATATTTTATGCAGAATACATATATATGGAAAGCAATAAATGAACAAGGCAAGTCCTACAAATCGAAAGATTATGAAGACATTCGAAGACCCTAGTGGTTAGATTTTTAGGATTCATTGTAGGATAGAGATAACATTCAATTATAAGCACAAAAACCAATTTTCTCTCATCAAAATTATTTTTCGAAAATAGTTCTTCAAAATAAATCTTTTCATTCCTTGATTTTTTCGTTAAAAATTGTTTTTCAAAATTCTCTTAAGATTCGAAATGTTCAAATTACCTAAATTAAAGAGACTATGTCTCTAACAATTTTGATAATAAGAATAAATCGAATAAAGATCTTATGCACTTCAATTGCGGAAACAAAACCTTTTTGAAGATCTAAGAATCTTGATTTATCCTCTTACCTCTTAGCTAAAATAACAAAGATTTTCTTATTTTAATTCCGTTTTAGTAAGAAAAAACTTCCCTCTTTTCGGAAAAATATTATTGAAGTACTTACTTTTGAAATCTTTATATTAAAGGAAAGAAAGAATTGGTCCTCTTAATTTACTTACAAAAAAACGATAGAATATTGACTCAAAAGTTTTTGGTAGCAAAGATTCTGTATCTTCTAAATAAGGAAAGACAATATTCAGATTTGATAAAGAAGATTCTTTCCTGTTCGTAAAAACGAGAGTCACAGATCCTCTCTATAAGAAAGGCGTTTTCCATTCTGAAAAACAGCGTGGAAGAAAGAGTTTTCGTTTTAAGAGTAATTCAACTATTGAAATCATATCTTTTATTCTCAAAACTTACTCTTTACCACCTTATTTACTTTTCAATCTTTTATACTTTAACGTTTTTATCTTTAAAAGCGAAAGAATTTTATAACAACTTCTTTGAAAAGAAACAGTTCTGTTTTTCTAAATGGATTTTTCTAATCTGAAAAACGTTTTCTGGTGTGCTTATATTTGGGCAATTTCTATCTGTCATTAGATTCTGTAATCTTAGTAGATGGTTTCTATTTGATATAACTTGTGTAATAGCTTAGGTGGAGAAGCTATTGTGAAGAGGTTATCAAGCGACCTTTCCGTGAGAGATGATTCCTAATTGTTTGGAATTGAGTTTCTGTATCTGCCCAAAAAACAGAAAAGGGTTGAGGTTAACTAGAACCGTTCGGAAATCTAGTGGTATAAAGGGTAGATCTAAGGTGTTGATCTATTGCCTTTGTACTGTTGGGTTTGTCTCTTACCCCTTGAAAGAGAGATAACATAGTTGAGGATCTCAAGATGAGTCTTGGGGAGTGGATGTAGGCGAGTTAGTGCCGAACCACTATAAATCACTGTGTTGATCTTTTTTCTGAAGTTTTTACTTCGATACTATTTTACTCACACTTCTGTTTACATTCTAGAAATGCTAAAGTTGTTAATGGTTCTGATATTCTAAAACTAGAATAAGTCTTATCTTCTCTGAATATTAGAACTTTGGAATTATGATAAGTGAATATACCAAGTTCTAAACTGTTCTTCTATTTAGAGTATATTTCACTACTTGGGTTTCTAATCAGTTTTGTAAACTTGATTAAATTGATTAAAAAAGCTTGTAAAGGGCAGGCTTTGAATTTTCAATAACCTGTCTCTCACACAGTCTATAGTGAATTTTCTAAACTTATGAGGAAGTTCTAATTAAATAGCTGTTCCCTGTCAAAGTAAGTTCTGATAATTGAATAAGACATTGTGAAGCCGTTCTAATTGATAGTTGCACTTTCGCAAAAGTCTTCTATTTGGCTCTGAATACAACATTTGCATTGTGAGGTAGTTCTAATCAATAACTTATTTTCACAAGTTCATTATTTTTTCCGCTGCACTTAGAATTCTGTATTTTGTTTTTAAAGCTAAAATGTATATTTTTAGAAAACTCAATTCACCCCTCTCTTGCGTTATGCCATTCATATACGGGATCCATAGTAAATCTTGTCACTAAGAAAATTCATTCGTCTAGAGCAACTCAGCAGTTTGTGCTTGCTATCCAACACATTCTCCAGTAGAATGAAAACTTTGAGGTATTCCATATGTATAGAGAGGCAAATTTTTCTGCGGATTTCCTTTCCAAGGTAGTTGGTGATTTTCCTCAAGGAGTTTTACCTTGGCTACTGCATGATAATCTTAGTGTAATTCACCCAAGACTCTCTTTGTAATATTAGAGCCACTGCTTTCCCTTTTTACCAAAAATAAATAAATAAATAAACGAGAGGCAAGGATAAGACCAAGATCATCTTTCAAACAATTTTTCCTTGGGTCTATATTTTTGCCGATTCATAAATTGGATAGAGTATTTTTTTTAACTCTAATGTTCTCCACATTCCTATATATACTATATATATATATATATATATATATATATAATATCTATATATATATATGTATAATATATATATATATTATATATATAGTATATATTGATATACTTGTACAATTAAAAATAATGTCAATTACTCTTCCCCACAATATAAATTATTTTTAAGAGTCAGATTTTTTTACAATAAATATAAAAACATTTTGTGATATTAAGGAGTAACCAATATATTTTTTTTCAACTTAATCCTTTTATATATATAATATATATATATATATATATATATATTAAGGCTTTTATTACTACTGTAGCAATATATTAAGGCTTTTACTACTGTACAAATAGTAATTATTGTGTATTGATACAAAATTCTCATTAATTAACACATGTATATAAAAGCATACCACAATAGGTTACTCAACTTGTTACTCCATTTTTTCTCTATTAGTGTTCAAGAACGTGTGATGCACGTTGTTACTCTATTTAACATACTCGTTAGAATGATTATTTATAATTTTTTATATTTTTTTTTTATTAATTTTTACAAAAACAATATAAAAATTCAATATTTTTAGTTATAATTATTACACTTACAAAAAAGAAGTGTGATCCACTACCATATATGTATAGTAATTGATGAAAATTTTTAATAATTTTTTACAATAGATTTTTTGAGAAAATGGAATAGTTACAAAATTCAAAATAAATAATCATTTAATTCAAAATCTCACCATATATAAAAATAAATACATATATAAATTATTGGTAATCAAATTCAAAATTTTCTTTTTGTGATAGTATACCAAAGTGAGAAGTTTTTTATATAACAATAGCAAAGAAATTCTTGATAGTAGAGAGTTTTCGATGAATTATTGATAATAAAAGTAAAACAATTATTGATAGTAGCCAAAGAAAATATAGTTATTTGGTAGATTAAATTTTCAATTGAGTTATAATTTAAATATTTATCATTTATTATCATAACAATAGATGTGATATTAAAATCAAAGTATAATAAATTTTTAAACTAAAAATATGCAACAAATTAAAAAAAGAAGAAGCGTTAAACGTTAAAAGATATTACAATCATGATTTAAATACATTTTTTTTAAAAATTAATAAATTTATACTAATTGAAAATTGATCAAGAAATTTACTTAACAGATTAAGGATAAAATAACTAATATCTTCAAGAGAATGATAAGGCAAAAAGTAGCTAACAATATTAACAAAGCTATTAACAAAGCAAACTAAACAAAATATGAGGAAAATAAAAGAATTACAGGTTATGACTTATAGATTTAATTATTTTTAGATTTTTAATATAAAATATTTAAATCCTTTTGCAATAAAATTATAAATATAATTGATTTAATATTTGATTCAATCAAAACTTTCACAAAAGAATTTTTATTTCAAATTAAAATTGGATAGAATTTTTCGGTTACAATTTCTAATATATATTTGATTTAATATTATATTTGAATTTAATGATTCATAATATATATATATACTACTATATATATATTATATATAATTGTATATAAGTATATTAGTTTTAGTTTATTTAATTAATTTTTTATTATTAAAAATCTTATATACTTGATTAGTTTATTATATTTTGTATTACTTTAAATATTATTTAATATTAACTAACATTTTGCATGTATTAATTATTAAGAGAATACAAATTTCAATTAACTAACTATATTCACAAAATTCAACGGTGTTTATTCTCTATTTTTTTCAAACTAATGAATTTATTTATTCAAAAGTAAATTATCTTTATTTTTTGAACCAATAAAATTAAAATTCTCAAAGTTTTATGTTCTTACCATATATATCTTATATAATATAATTTATTATTTTATACTAATTGTATTTTATCCAATAGAAAGATTTATATTTTAATCAAAATTTATATTTTGTAATAATTAAACTTAGCTTTATGTTTTGACCAGATAAAATCTAAAATTCCTAAAATTGTATACGGCTTTACATATATATCTTATATAATATATAGGGGATTTATTATTTTATTCAATAGAATTTATATTGAAATAGAAAATTGAAATCTTTAATAATTGAATTAGCTTTATTTTTCAACCAATAAAATTAAAATCTTTAATAATTTCCTATTTAGAATTAGATTAAACTTCTATAGTTGTTAGAACATACTTAATAGATATAAATAAAAACTATGCTATTAATCTGTAAATAGAGAAAGTTAATATTATACTTACCGCAAGAAGAAAACATGATTGCAAACTCAGTAATTTCAAATTAATAAAATTTGATGTAATAATTCTTAATAGTCAAAAGTAATAAATTCGTGATAGTCAAAAGTAACAAATTTTTTATAGTTAAAACTCAAAAGCAATTAAAACCAAACGTATATATAGTGGTATGATAGGACAAAATCCTAATTAGATAATATTAAAGGACAAATTTCTAATTAGAATGAGATTAAAAGAATGAGATTTAAATTTTATATAATTAATAAAAAAGATTAAATTTGATTAATAATTGAAATCTTTATATTATAAATATTTAAATTATAATATTTAAAATTATAGTATTTAATGTATAGAATTTCAAAAGTTTTCTAATTAGAATAAGGACTAAGATATTATTTCACATCAAACAATAAAATTAAAAGTCTATATGATATTTTCAGAAATCCAAAATTCCCCCTCATTCACATTATATATATATACTATATATATATATATATAATTTATATATATATATAATTTATATAATTTGAAATCCCTATACATGAAAAAAAAATGATTTATTATATTATAATTTAAATATTGAAATTCACATGGCTATCTTACTTCCATAAAAATACTTGAAATTAGAAAAATAAAAAATAAAAGGTATTATCTTAACAAATATTAATGTTATAATCCAAATAAAATTTAAATTTTTATTAATAAAATATAAAATAAAAGGAGCAAGAAAAGAGAAAAGGAGGTGGAAACATATCAAAGGATGTGTCGGAGAAGAGATATGCTGTGAAAATAGGTTTTTGAATTTTGGTTACAGTTTTAGCAATGGCTGAAAATTCCGTTGCGAACCTATTTGTAGAACCAGCTCTCAACCATGGAAGAAAAAATCAATTTATGTTATAACTTTAGAAACGGAAAAAAAATTCCAGTACTAACACGAACCCTGTCAACTCTTAGCAACAGAAAAATAATCAAACAAGATTTTTTAATTAATAAAAATAATATGATTAAGGAAACTAATTGAATCAATCTAATGAAAATTATTATATAATTTTAATTGATAAATAAATAAAATTTTCCTAATTAGAGGGTTCACCTCTTTAAGATATTTTATGATAATATTATTCAGAAAGAAAAACTTGTAAGCATGTAATTATTCATAATTACTAAAAAATTACAGTTAATCTATAAATATATACATCTAAATTATGAGAACTATAAATAAAAA
Source organism: Jatropha curcas (assembly GCF_014843425.1). The sequence continues at coordinate 1,643,080 of NW_023590991.1, forward strand.
TTATTCTATTAATTTGTAAATAGAGAGAGAGTTAAGGTTATACTTACTATAAGAAGAAGACATAATTGCAAAATCAATAATTTTAAATTAGCAAAAGCTCAATATAATAATTCTTGATAGTCAAAAGCAACAAATTTCTTGATAGTCAAAAGCCATTAAAACTAAACATATATATGTAGTAGTATGATAGGACAAATTCCTAATTAGAATGGGAATAAATTTATAATATTAATATAATAAAAATAATATTTTGATATCATAATTAGAAAAATAATATTTTGATATCATAATTAGAATAGGATTAGTAATGATATTTTTATCAATTCATAAACTTAGCAAGAGGTTTTAGGAATCCAATGTTCCCCTCATTCGTACTTTTATATATATTATGGATATATATTTTCTAACTTTATCTTTTCTTTCTCCATATCTATCGTCTAACATATCATATAAAATATTATCCAATGATAAAAATTATCTAGAAAAAAATTAGAATTCAAATTCATGTATATACAAATTTTCCTTCTAGTGTTATTAATTTTTTTAAAAATATAAGTACTATTTATTATTTAAATCATGTATATAAAATATCATATAAGAGCAGTTTACAAATATAAAGAGCAGGTAAATTATTACAGGCATAAATTTCTTTTAATTAAGAAACTTGTAAAACTATATTAATTACAAATTCTATATTCCAATTCACAAATCGAAGGTTATAATATCATGATATATGGAATTTTGCATTATATAAAGTCTAAACTAAAAGAATTTTATTCAACAGTTAAATAGGCACATAAAAATTTATTTTTAAAAACTGTAGAACATAATAAGATTGATTAAGTTGAAATTTAAAGATTAATGAATTTTAAAATAATTATTATATATAATGAATTCTAAATATTATATATATTATATATATTATAAATCTATCTATATATATATAATTTATTTTTAAAAATCAAATAAATATTTTTATGACTAAATATATAATTATGGATTATTTTCAAAAATGCAATGATTTAGATAAAAATAGATTAGTTATAACTACAATAGCAGAAGTATAAGTTAAAATTTATATAGTTTATTTATATAATTTGATATATATAAGGGCGAGATTTTATAAGTCAAGCATGTGAAGGTAATATAATTATCTTTTAATGAAAAAATATCATACAAGAAATAAATAGATTTTCTTATTATTATATATTTAATGTTAAATTACATGAATCATGATAAATGGAAATGTTTTAACAATAAGAAAATAAAAATTATAATTATTTATTAAAATTTTAAATTATTTATTTTGAATAAGTGAATTTAAAGTATTAAATAATTATTTATCTTTGAATTTTTTATGTTTTATAGAATTATAGTTATGTTGAAAATTGCATTTTTTAATTTACATGATTAAATAGTTTTTTGTATTTTGATAATAAGAAACTAAATGCTCTACTTTTTGATAATTCATTGCATAGGTAATAAGTCATTTCCTCAATTTCAAATCTAATGGTGAAAAAATGTTATGTATCAATACAGAAAATTTTAAATGTGTACTGTAGTTTTATTCATATATTAAAGGTATTAATTATGTTTATAAATTTTTAAAACCATCTTTGCCCATTGTTTAAAATAGCCGAATTCCATAAGATTTTGTGAATTCATCCATAAATTTAAAATTTTGTGTTTGGTATGAAAACAAATGAAGAATTTTATTCTATGGATTTGAATACAAAATTAGACCAAATTCTATAAAAAAAGGTAGAATTTTCAAATGAACTCTACCAACTTGGTTTAATTTTCAAAAAGGTAGAATTTAATTTTGTGTTTGGTAACCCAAAGCTTTATACTAAAACTATCTATCTTCCTGAACTTCTAAAATCATTATGCCATGGACTTTTTAGAAAATCAAAGCAAATGAATTTTTAATTTTGAATTCATTGCAAGCATGAAAATTTCATTTATAAATAAGTTTCACATTTTGAACTCATTTATACTAAAACGAATAGTTAACTAAATTAAAGATATGAAATAAAGAGTAATTTAATCAAATTAATAAATATTTTATTATAATTTAAGAGAATAAATTACTTTTTTCATCTTTATATAAAAATTTTAAATGATTTATATTTATATATTGAGGGACTAATTTTTTAAAAATAGAAATTAAAGAATCATCTTAAGTTATAATTAATAATTCAATTATAAATTTGTTTTTGTACCGTATGAGGAAAGAGGATGAAATATCTATTTAAAAAAAATACTCATACATTGTAGATTAATTTAAAGAGTTTTCAATAATATTCCTACCTAAAAATAATAATAAACCTATAACATAGATTCCAAGATGCACGTTCACCCGTACAAGGAGAGTGTGGCAGTCAATAATGGAAATGGATGAGATAAAGAAAAAAAAACAGAGAGAGTTGAAATTAACATAAATAAATTATATAATATGTAGAAGAAAACAAACAAACAAAAAAATGAAGAAATATTGTAATTTTGTTTGTTTGTTGCATGTGGCTCTTCTTGCCATAAAAGAGTGCGCCCGACATGCCGACGCCAGCCGACCTATCGCACATTTTGCTGCTCCAAAACATGAAAGATTCAAGCCTCAGAGTACCTAAGGTACGTACATGAGACAGAACATTTTTCAATGTAATTGGAAGATTAATGACTCGGAAAGCACATAATAATTCTAAATATAAGAATTCATGGGGTTTAACTAACTCAATATATCATATAGCTTGGTGTAGTGGTTGAAGAGTAATAGATTTTACCATGATGATCACAAAATTGAGTCGTTGAGTTGACATCTTGAAGAGGATTCTTAAATATAATCGCTTCTCGGTCCAAAAAGAATTAGTTTTTAATCTAACCATTGAATAGAGGTGAGAGAACACCTTTGACAGTACCCAAAAGAAAAAAAAAAAAAAAAAAAGACAAAAAAAAAAAAAAAAAAAAAGAAGAACAGGCTAGTTATTGCTTTGGTTCGGATCGGAATCAGTTAGAAAGTTCGGTTTAAACCAATACCCAAATCAGAGAGACATGGCTCGGTTTTAGTTCATTTATGAATTATGATATTGTTAAAATGTTATATACAATAAGAGATGACGAGAATCATTAAAAATTCATTTTTATGCAATATAAATAATTTTAAATTATACTTTATTTCTATTATTAATTAAAGAGTATCAACTAATAAAGATTTTATTTTCAAATAATAAAATTTAAGTTCTTCTACAAATAATATAATATATTGAAATATTAAAGAAAATATATATGGAAAAATCGATTTTTGGTTCAGTTCGATTTTGGTATGGTTTCGGTGCGGTTTCAGTACCATCCTTTATAAGAAAATTAATAAATATAATTATGACCGTGATGTATCAAATGTAGTTACTAATTAGGCTATAATATACTTAGTAGATCAACTTTCTGCTATATATATGATCATGACTTGAGGAATTTGGGTTGCATCTGCCTGCAAGTAGACACCAAGTTGGAGACCTCTATTGACAAACCTCGCCCAAACATTTGCTATTTGCTTTTTTGCTTCGTTGCACTATTCTGGTATATGATAAAAAAAAAAAAAATACCAACTTTGGGCTTAATTTATTTTTAATAAAAATTTATTTTTCATGAATTTTATTTATTAATACGGACTTATAGACACAATCTAGGCAAGTCAATTCCATATTATCTAATGTCATAACTGCACAACATTGGGTTGAATATTTTATTTGTATGATTATACACACTAAGTTTATTTAATTTTTGGATTAAAGTACAAATGAATATTTTTCCTTTTGTATAAATATTAAATCCTTAATTTGTTGTGGAATGTGAATAGTCTAGCTTTGGTAAACAAAAAGAGAAGTATTGAATTACCAAAAATCAAATTATCAAATTAAATATATAACTTATATATGAACACATTATTCACGATGGATGTAATTGAAATGGACAATGTCATGTTTTGTCATGATTAAATTTTAAAATCATTTTTAATTTGGTTATAAAAAGTTAATTTCTCTCAAATGAGTAAATAAATTTTAATTTTTTTAAAAAAAAATTCTCAGTAATTTGGTGTGATATGTTTGAGAGGGGTTTAAAACTATTAAATAAGCATGATTGAAAGCTAGTTCAGCATACCTTCATTTGATGAAGCATCAAGGATTGTATAATTGCATATTTGTTTCACTATTCTAGTACCACGATTCAAAACGAAGGACTGTGACTCCAGGATACCAGATCAGAACAACCACATAAGTGGCGGAAACAGATAAAATAATTAGAGGGGACGAACAATTTTTTTTTTATCACTTAAAGAGGATAATATCGAAAAAAAATCATTAATACTCTCTCTATTTCACTTTAATAGTATCAAATATAAGTTTTACATTTTTTCACTTTTAAGTGCTCATTTAAAATTTTGAGAGTGTATTAATTATCTTTTTTCCATTTTATACCCATATTTATTAGGTGTTTTGTAGCAAAATTAATAAGGAGTCCTTAATTGTAAGAAGCGTAATTTAGACATTCTACTATATATTTTTAGAAAATTAATATATTTTAATTATTTTTTTTAATACTTATAAAAAATTAAATATTGTTATTAAAGTGGAATGAAGGGAATAATAAATATCCGAAAGTTCCATTTATCTAACTAAAAACAGTCATATTTTGATTTTGGGTCAGTTACATATTTAAAAATGGTCAAATTGGGTGATTGACCAAGTAAACCAGCCAACTCAATTGGATTTGACCAATTCAACTGCTTTCATTTGGGTTTGATTTAATTAATTAATAAAATGCAATTTATCGTAAAAATGCTTTTGGTAGTATAGAGAGTCGCGCCAAAGTTAAAGAAATTATTTTAATATTTTCCATATGTTACATTTCTCACAATTATTATAACTCTCCTTATTCAACATTTACATTGCCAATAAAAATTATGTTTATAAATTATTAATAAAGTAAGATTACAAGTTTATAATAAAACAACACAAACAATTGCTGATTGCAAATTTCTTTTTGATACATAGAAGTTGAAAGGAATCGAAATAATATGGTGAGTTACATTGACTTGAACTCGAAACTTATTCTTTACATCTTTCATAAAAAGCAGAAAGATTAATTAGACTACACATGATTGGTGATTGCACGTTTAATTATAACTAGTTTTAATCATGTGCATTGTACATTGTTGGTGCTCGTTGTCTATACTTGTTAATTTTTTATAATAAAATAATTTCTTTATAATATAACGATAGTCTAAATATATAAAATAATTTCTTTATAATATAAAATTTAACAACTAAATAACAAAAATCAAAAAAGGTAAAATATATCATAAATAATATAAATATTTAACATATGCCTTCGTATCTTAATTTTAGTCCCATACATAAAAACAATTAAATACAATGATTAAGAAAATAAATTATAAAAAAATTGATAACAAGATATAATATTTAACTTGAGATTAACTAATATTTTCTTTCATAAATATTTACTCTTTTCTTGGTTTTAAATAGCTTCATGAAGACAATCAAATATAAGTATTTTCATATTGAAAATTGTATATTGTACATAAAATTAAAATTGAGAGTTTAAATTAATTGAAAAATACAAGCAATGAATTTAATTACTAATATGAATTAATATATAGAACATAAATTTAGTAGAATTATATCATAATCAAATCAAATGAACTATAATTTTAATAAAAGAATATACAAACTATTATATAGCGTGTTGGAACGAATTTACATTTACTACTCATCTAAACGCCCTCTCTCAAAATTCTCAAATCTATTTTACACAATCTTTTAAATTAAAATAGGACTAAATTATCCTTAATAATATTTTTAATCAATCAACAAAATAAGAGTACATAAGGGCATTTTAGGAACTAACATTCCCATTTTTACTTTTTTATATATAGTATAGACTATATAATTTGTATTTGAGTGGGCAAAATCATTGAATTAGTTACTAATATTAATATACGTTAAATTAAAATATGAAAACTTATTTTAATTGATATCATAATAAAACTGTAATTTACTAAGTGTAAACAAACCACAAGAAGAAAAACCTAAGTAAACAGAAGTCATAATCCCAATCCAATTTAAGGTTTTCTTAAAAGGAAAAATAAAAAAAGAACATAATAAACACACCTAAGTTTTTCCTTAGTTTTTGATGTAAGAAAAGCAAGTGTAGAATGAGATTATATTACTAATTAGGATGAGATTAAATTTATAATATTAATATAATAATAAAAATAATAAATTAATATCATAATACTAATTAGAATAGAATTAAATTATTTTTATTGCTGATAAAATATAAAAAAATTAAAAATTTTTTAATTATAATAAAATTAAATTATCCTTAATAATATTTTTAATCGATTAGAACGCAAATAGACATTTTAGAAATTCAGCATTCACACTTGTACTTTATATATATTATAAATAAGTACGTACTGTTCATCATCTGGAAGTTTGAAAAGAACACAAAAATTGCTGCTTTTAATTTTCATGACGTTTGTTAATGGTGTCTACGTTGACACTTACATAAGCCAATATGCATATTTTCCACGTTTTAAATAAGATTGAAATTACTTAGCATATCACTTGAGATTTCCTACACATGTGGGTCCATCGACTAGAAATATATGTAGTCATTTACATACCAAGTTGAAAATGACAATATGTTATGTACACATGGTCCTTTGAACTGCAACGACTAGTTCTCCTGTCACTTCATTCCAGCTCACATTAATTTATTTTTATATTATAAAATTATATTTTTTTAATAGTGATTAATTACTAAGTCCTCCACATAATTCAAAAATACCTTTCTATGATAAAAGAGGTTAGGAGTTCACACACCAAAAGTAATATTTCTTTTAAATATTATATATGTATCAAAAAAGAATATTTATTTATATTTCGTTAAATAGAGTAGAGCCAAATTACGGGATAAGAGGCCATTTTTTTTTTCCCCTTCACATAGATTGCGTCAGAATAATAAAAACATAGTAAAATAATTGATTACATTATTAATAAAATTAGTGTTAGAACTAGGATGATGCAAGAATGAAATAATCTTTTATAATATTATTTAAAAATATTAAAATTATATAATAAAATGATAATTTATATCTCCTTGAGATATGCTGAAAAGTTGCACTACTAAGATATGACTTCTTAAGTATTCTGCGAATCTTTCATAATGTATGCAATAGCAAAAGTTATGCATGATATGACCTACATAAAAAATGCATACACTATTAATAAATTTTTCAATAGTGATAATAATTTTGAGAATTTAACTAATTATATTGAAATAAGAAATTAAGTATTTTTTATTTAAATTAAGTATTTTTTATTTTATGTTTATGGTTTATTATAAATGATTATTTATTTATTTATTTAAAATATTAATGTATAACTTATTTAGTGTATTATGTCATAAGCATATGAATATCCTATCTTTTTTAAAAAAATTATCGTATCTCGTACATTTCTGTATCTCATGTCCCGTGTCCGTGTAACCTAGCTCCTATTATATGAGACCACTCAATAAACCAAGCTAATCAATCAAGATTTTTTTTATTACCAATAAAAAATGAAGTGTTTTTTAATTTATTTTTGTGTTATTAAAATAGAAAATAATTTTTCTTTTAGGTTTATAATTTATTTATTAATGATTATTTATTTATTTGAAATATTAATATATTACTTATTTAATATAGTATGTTCTAAGCGTGTGGATATCTTAAGTTTTTAAAAATTTTCATATCTGTACGTTCTTGTATTTCATATCCGTGTCCGTGCAACATAACTCTTGATATATGGGACTAATTAATACACCAAGCTAATCAATTAAAAGTTTTTTTTTTATTACCAATAAAGAATGAAGTGTTTTTTTAAATTTGTTTTTGTGTCGTTGAAATAAGAAATTTAGTATGTTTTATTTTATGTTTATCATTTATTATAAATGATTATTTATTTTTTTAAAATATTAATATATAACTTATTTAGTATAGTGTGTCCTAAGCATGTGGATGTCTTAATTTTTTTTAAAAATTATCGTATCTCGTACATTCCTGTATTTTGTGTCCTGTGTCAGTGCAACATAGTTCCTAATATATGAAACTACTCAATACATCAAGCTAATCAATCAAGATTTTTTTTTATTACCCATAAAAAATAAAGTGTTTTTTAAATTTATTTTTTTGTCGTTGAAATAAGAAATTAAGTATTTTTTTATTTTATGTTTATGATTTATTATACATGTTATTTATTTATTTGAAATATTAATGTATTACCTATTTAGTGCAGTATGTCCTAAGCGTGTAGATATCCTATCTTTTTAAAAAAATTGTCATATCTCGTACATTCCTGTATCTCGTGTCCCGTGTCCATGTAACCTAACTCCTGGTATATGAGACTACTCAATAGACCAAGCTAATCAATCAAGATTTTTTTTTATACCAATAAAAAATGAAGTGTTTTTTTAATTTATTTTTGTATTATTGAAATAAGAAATTAATTTTTTTATTTTATGTTTATAGTTTATTATTAATGATTATTTATTTATTTAAAATATTAATCAGTTTATTATTAATGATTATTATTTTTTAAAAACTCATTATATATTCTTATTTTAGTGTAATGTGTATTTAAGCGTGTAGATGTTCTACTTTTTTTTTCAAATTTTCATATCCGTCACATTCCATGTTCAGTTCCGTGTCCTGTGTACTTAACTCTTGATATTGAGAATTAATTAATTACACAAGCTAATAAAATCAAAAATTTTTTTTTTATTACCAATAAAAATTAATTTTTTAATTTGTTTTTTTTTTGTGGTCTTTGAAATAAGGAAATTTTAAGTTTTTTTTTATTTTATGTTTTATGATTATTATAATGATTGTTTATTTATTTTGAATTTAATGATAACTTATTTTAATGTATATGTCCTAAGCATTGGATGTCTACTTTTTTTTAAAATGTATCGTATCTCATATGTTCTTGTATCTCGGTCGTGTTCCGTGCAGACCATACTTCTGTATAATGAGACTACTCCAATACACCAAGCCTGATCAACCAAGGTTTTTTTTTTTTATTACCAATAAAAATGAAAATCTTTTTAAATTATTTTTGTCCGTTGGAATAAGAACTTAAGTTTTTTTTTTTCTTACATGATTTATTATAAAATGGGTCATTAATTTATTTGTTGAAAATAGTTAATGTATTACCTTATTTACTGTGTGTGTCCTACTTTTTTTAAAAATTGTCATACTTGTACTTCTAATTTATATTTTTAAAATTTTTATATATTATTTATTTATAGTATATACTTTGTTTATTCACACTTATTTAATAGTAATATATTGTTTATTCACACTTTTTTTAAAGTGTGTGGATTACTTATTAAATGTTTTATAAGAATAAATAAATTTATATTAATATATTAAATGCACGAGATGGTCTTTTTTATAGATGTTATCTTGATAAAGGGATTATTTGAAAATATAAAACAACTCATCTTCTTATAATTGTTACAATTATGCTAAATTATGTTAGAATTCTAACATTTATCATTCTATAATTCCAAATACTGTCAAGTGGCAAATTATATTTGAATTCTAACATCTTTCTGTAATCCAAAATAATATCATGTGGTAAATTGTGCTACTTATACTTGGCTTTCATATAAGGCAAACTATCATGTTTTTTTATATTATATAGATTACTCATTTTGTTCTTTTTATATATGAACAACTAATTTTTCACCTATATTAGAAAGTAGTTTAACCAACTTTTTTGACATTTTTTTTCTAATTTACTCCTAATATCTCATTTATTCCTCTTTTAATATCAATGCATGCCTTAAATTATGTTTCAATTTTCAATGAGATTTTAAATGGTTAGTTTAAAAGAAAGAAATACAAACAGTTGCAAAAATGAAGTTTATGATTTGACCTGTTAAGATAAGTTCACTTTTTGTCCTTTATTTGGGAAAATTGTGAAGAAATATGAAAATTTTTTCATTTAACCTTCCAAATGTCTTTGATTATTGAAAACATACTTTAAATATTGTGCAATTTTTTAATTCGATGAAGTCCATAAGAATTCCTTTTAATGTGGTTAACGCGAAAATTTTATGGTATTTTTCTATTCAAACTTTATTTAAATCGATACTCATATAACCCATACGAGCACATTTTTTTTTTCAACGAAAATTAATGGAAAAAATTCATTCTCCAAAATTTATTCATATTAAATTTTTAAGTATACTTTTGTGTGTCACTATCTTGAAAATCTCTCACACGAAAAGCTTCACAAAGGACTAAAATAAGGGTAAGATAGAGATTTCATATTGGCATGGTTTTCAAAGTTACCAAATTAGGCGAAATTTTCTATAATAAAAAGAACATCCAAAATGAAAACTTTTTCTATATAAAAAAATAGAGGGAGTATAAAATAAGTTAAAAAGTACTCTATCTGTTCTAAAAAATTAGTCCATCTTTCCTTTTAGTTTGTCCTAAAATATAGTTCACTTTTGTTTTTTGCATTATAGTTAATTATTAAATTGTCTACTACACCCTTATTAATTACTTTCAATAACTCTCATTACTTCTTACTTGTTATTTCATTATATCTCTCTGTCTCAAAATATAAGTCGTTTTGAGTATTTTAAGGAGTAATAAATGATATTTTTTTAATATTACCCTTATTTACATTAGATATAATAAATTTTAAGGAGTAATAAATGATATTTTTTTAATATTACCCTTATTTACATTAGATATAATAAATGCTTTGACAAGTAACTATTGGTTTTGAGATAAAGGATAATTTAATCAATTTTTCCTTAATTTTATTATAATCTAGAAGAATTTATTGCTTCCTTAATTCTTGTATAAAAATCTTAAACAACTTATATTTTGTGACTGATGGAGTAATAATTGCTTATGTATTATTTGGGATGGACATAATAGAAAAGTTATACGAATAAAATTTTTATTTTAACAATAACAATCTCTATTTCATAATTTGTGTGAAAATAAAAAGTGGACTATTTTTTTTGAGTCAGATGGAGTATTTATTGATCATTCATTGATATCAAAATAAATTAAGTATCAACATCAATGTGAATTTTCTAATGATGCAAAAAAAGCAAATTTTTAAATAGTGAAAATATTTTTTCGAACAAAGATCGACATATATTTTTATTTTTGTAAAGAATAATTTTCATGTAAAAATAAATGTTTTTAATCAATAAAATTTTATGCAAATTTAGGTATAATTTGGCACTAAATGCATGACAAGCCAGGAATTAAAATTAGGGGTTAAAAAAATTTTAAGAGTTAAGGGAGAAACTTTTCAAAACATGTCTTGTCAGTAAAATAAAAACATAGTAAAATAATTGATTATATAAATATTTTTCAAAGATCACAGTTATGAACAAAATAAGTTAAAAATATTTATTCATCATTCGTTGATATCAAAATAATTAAAGTATCATCATCAATATAAATTTTTTAATGATGCAAAAAAAGCAAAATTTTAAATAGTAAAAGCATATTTAATAAAACTTACAAACAAAGATCCACATATATTTTTATTTTTATAAAGAATAATTTTCACGTAAAAATAAATTTTTTTAATCAATATTTTTTTATACAAATTTAGATATAATTTGACAATAAATGCATATACATTTATATTGGAGTCGTCCTAATACTAAAAAAAATTAATTTTATATTAATTTTCTAATATGAGATGAAGTGAAATTAAAAAAAAAAAAAATCCAAATTAGACTCTCGTAGTTCGATGTTTTGTTATATATCATTAGCCTGCATATTTGTAATCCCTTTATTCACAAATAAGTGTCGCAGATAAGTGTCGCAGATAAGTGTCGCATGCGTACTATTTATGTAAATAAGTGTTATATTCGAGGATTCTAAAAATAATAATTTTTTCTATTTTTATCATCTGCAAAAATAAATATTAATTACTATAATTTTAAAAATCTCTCTTTTTCTTGTAAATAAAGATTATGTGTTGGTTTAGGTGGTTAGGGACCTCAATCTCCGTAAATATGAGAACACAAATTCGATTCTGAAAAACCTATTTTACTATAAAAATAAATAATCTTTACATTCTACTGTTCAATGGAGATTAAACCTCCTGATTAATAAAATTCAATGGAAGATTAACCTCCTGATTAATATATATATATATATATAAAATTAATTAATTTATTCAATAATATTATAAATTAAACAAATTAAATGAAATTTTCTGAGAGACATGGAAAATGCATCGGTGACATTTATTTTTGTGGAGGGAGGGAGTGTATATATGATATGGATTTATTGTCCTGACACGAAGAATTTGGGCTACAGCCACAACCACCTGCATGTAGACACTTTTTGCTTCATTGCACATTTCCACTGTCTTATCTAATGTTACGGCTGAATTAAGTGCCGCATATGTTCAAGACGTGCCTTCTCATGTAGCATGTTGGAAATTATATATTTAAAAAATATAAAAGGAAATTTATTCAATTTTTTTTAGTAGTCTATAGATGGGTATTTTTCTTCATGTAAGAAATCCTTAATTTGGGTGAACAACAGTATATATTTGCACAAAAAAAAAAAAAAAGAAAAAAAAAAAAAAAAAAAAAGAAGTAATGATTATCAAAAATCAAAGTACCAAATTGAATATATATATATATATATCATTGAGATTGTTTTTAATTAGATCAAAGAAATTGTTAAGAATCCCCATTATTCAATTACCAAATCTTTAAAGTATATGTAAGAGCAACAAACTAATTAGATAATTGATTAATACTACTAACCTTTTAATATTTTTTTTTATCAGCAAAAAGAAATATAAGTTTTATTAAATTAGTGTTAGAACCGCGTGATACATGGAGCAATATTAAAGAATAAAATAATATTTTATAACACCATTCAAAAATAGTAAAATTATATAATAAAATGATAAATTGTATCTCATTGAGATATGTTAAAAAGTTACAATACTAGCATATGCCTTTTTAAGTATCCTGCAAAGCCTTTCATAAGGTATGTAATAGCAAAAGTCATATATGGTATGACCTACATAACAAAATACATACACACTATTGATGTATTTTTCAATAGTGATAATAATTTTGAGAATTTAATTAATTATATCGAAATAAGAAATTATGCATTTTTTTTATATTTTATGTTTGTGATTTATTATAAATGATTATTTATTTACTTGAAATATTAATAGTGTAGTGTTTCCAAAGCATGTAAATGTTCTATGTTTTTTAAAAATTATTGTATTCCGTATATTCTTGTATCTTGTGTTCCATGTCCGTGCAACCTAGCTCCTGGTATATGAGACTACTCCATACATTAAGCTAATCAACCAAGGTTTTTTCTTATTATCAATAAAAAATAAAGTTTTTTTTTCAATTTATTTTTGTGTCATTTAAATAAGAAAACAAGTATATTTTATCTTCATGATTGATTATAAATGTTTGTATATTTATTTAAAATATTAATGTATTACTTATTTAGTGTAGTGTGGTCTAAGAGTGTGGATATCTTACTTTTTGTAAAATTATCGTATCTCGTACATTTTCGTATCTCGTGTCCCGTGTCTATACAACCTAACTCCTAGTATATGAGAATACGCCATATACCAAGCTAATCAACTAAGGTTTTTTTTATTACCAAAGTTTTTTTTTTAATTTGTTTTTGTGTCGTTGAATTAAGAAATTAAGTATTTTTTGTTTCTTGGTGTATGGCGTATTCTCATATACTAGGAGTTAGGTTGTATAGACACGGGACACGAGATACGAAAATATCTAAGGGTAAATTATTATTTAGTCCCTCAAGTTTTACATAATTAACCAACTAATCCCAATTTTTGAGAAAATATCTAGCCTGTCCCTCAGGTTTAAGTCCGTCTAATTAAAAGGTCCTTCCATCTGAAAAGTTAATTTTTTTTTCCATTAATTGAAGTCTAAAAGACTAAAACGCCCCTCCTAGCTGACGTGGACAAGTATGACCTTCCAAGCGAGGGAAACTGTAGGTCAGACTGTCCTAGAGACCGAACTCTCTCACGCAAAAACGTCTTCATCTCACGACAAAAAACGCAGAAGAAAGGAAGAATAGGGAAAAAACAAACTCATCTCCCATTTCATTATGGCAGGTACACGACAGCGTTATGTCTCTTCAAGCGCAGCCGAGTGGAAGGCATGGGGAAGGAAAGGTATGTGAATATGTATTTGCAAAGTGTGGGAAAAAAGCATGGCATTAGGATCTCAGAGACAACAAAAAAACAGAAAATCGGACTTGTATTATTACTGTTAAATTTGAAAAAATGCATGCGGGTGCCTTTTCTTGGTTGTGTAAGCTATAGAGATTCATCATATTCTGATCTCAAGGAAGCGAATTCGAAGTGAGGCATAAGAAAGTGTAGCTACCTTGACATAATGTTTTGAATTAAGGAAGTGAGAATTGTTGTACATTGAAGAGGAGCTGATGAAAATGTTACAGTGAGATTGTGACCAATGGGAGGAAAAAGGGAGTGCTTGAGTCAGAGATTAGAGCAGCGCTTCGAAAGAAGTTGATTGTTCCATTATGCTTGATGGCTATACATGAATTGCTTTTCAACCTACGTTGTAATGTTGCCTGTTCAAGGGTAGACAGAGGAGTTTGGGTGAATAATAAATTTTTTTTTTTTTATGTATTTAGGGTAGTTTGGCTTGAGTTTTTTTGTAAGTGTATGTTGTTTTTTTGTAGTTTGGACTGCTGTAATGATGGTGGGTAGTTGTTGAATGGTAGTAGCTCAGCTGGGCACAGTCAATTTGTGAAGATGGGACTTTTGAATGTAAATATAAACGTTTCCTGCAATGAAATGTGTACTTTTTTTCTTAAAGTATAGGCAACTGCAGAGCAAAAATATTAATTCAAAACTTGGCTCCCATGGCAGAAAAGAGTGGTTACAAATAAGTGGCCATTGTCATTAGTCCCAAATGTTTGCAAATTCACAAAAGAACAAAAACAAGCAATTGTACATAATGTGCATGCACAAAAACCCTACTCAAATAGTCAAACTTGGTCGACACTGTGCGTGTTTGCTGTCAAGTAAGAGACAGACACGAATGCAAAAAAGAAAAAAAACAAAGTTACAACATTTGTTCCTGTCTATTTGCTAGATAAATCAGAAAGAATTCCTTGTTCTCCCTAACTTTGGCAAATCTGTTGTCAGGCAGCAGCACAAACTTCACACAAATGAATGCACATAGCAGGATATCCATACTGCAAGATGTGAAGCCCAAAATACCATCTGCAACACCTCAACAACCCAAAACCACATCCGCATCATATTAGTTGACAAAAAAAACCATCTTCAACATTTGAACCAAAAAACCAAATTTGCTATCATTCTTAACACATAGCAAAATACATATATTCACGATATAGGATGTCCTCTCCCTCTCAAACCCCATAAGCTCCTCTCCCTCTCAAACCAGAAGCACCTCTCCCTCTCAAACCAGAAGCACCTCTGCAACAACACCTCTCCCTCTTGTTGCAATAACACCTCTTCCCATAGCAGCAGCAGCACCTCTTTCCATAATAGCATCAGATCTAGATGAATTTTTTCCTCCTCTTTGCACAAGAATTTTTCCTCACTCTTATTGCATAAAAGTTGTTTTGTTCCTCTAAATAAAAACAAATGGTACGTAGTAAGTATTCACATAGTAATTACAATTACATCATAGTAAAATTTATTGAGATTGCAAAAAGTGAATCTGACCTTGAGATAAGCTGGTGGGGCTTGCTCCGTCATGTTTCTCTTATTATCGGGCCTAATTTGGCTTGCATGTCAAACACAGCTAACTTGTGCAAAGATCTTTTGAGCTGTAGCTTTGGAAGGGCAGCTTTCTTCCTCTTGAAAGTCTTTCCTCCTTTCTCTTGGTCTTGTCAAGGCTTCCTTTTAACGTTTGGAGGCTTTAGGAATTGGAAAGTCAGTTTTGTGGTGGGATGTTTGTAATTTGGGAATTGGATGAATGAACTCCTTTGTAGGCACTTTAACATAACTATCTCTAACTGTGAAATTACTCGTGACAGAAAAGTCTTCAACATATTTGAGTCTCATTTGATCAAGTGCAATGCAAGTCAGTGGTTTGTACATGGAAGACATGAAAGTCCCAATTAATTGCAAGGGTGCGCATGTTCTTGTTCCAATGTCACACAGCCAAAAGCCACAGGCCCCTCTCTCACCTCAAACTGCAATATTTGTTTGCTTGGTAGTATCTTGCATTGTCTAGATTTCTTTTTGATAAATATGTTTCAATTACTCTTTGCATTTTGGAGTTACTCTCCCTTCCCAAGCAAGAAAGCTACGTTGCAAACCTTTTATGAAGCATGACCATGCATATTCTGGCCTAATAGAGTCTATTAGCTCACCACAAATAGCGTTTTTTCCTCAAGTTTTTCAAAGCGCAGCTGTTGACAACTCTCATGTCAATGTTATTTGTCACACTCAACGCTTTTTTAAATCTGCGTGGAGAGTGAAAGAACATGTCTACTCCAATGTGAAATAGGAAATATCCATAACCATCTTTTGGCAAGCCCTTCCTCATCTTCAGGCCTCGAAACATTTACTTCCATATGCTGCTTAAATGCATAACTATGGTAGACTAGCTGCCATCTCCCCTATCAAATTCCTTCCTCACATCACCCTGGAAAGCGTTTACTTGAAGTTCATTAACAAATGTTGACAACCAATATCTGTGGATTGAAACCTTCAACTGTGCTCCTTCACAGCCTGAAAAGCAATCCAGTTCAAAAAAAGAAGTTCGAAACATCATGTAGCTAAATATGTTGAAAAGTGAAATATAAATACTTTTGTTTGAGGAAGTTACCATTTTTTCTGTCTGAAACTGAAATGTCCAATCGGCCTTGACTCACATCCCCGGTGCCCAATGCATTGTCTAAGACCTATCAAGGAAGAAGGTCCATGTTGGCAAGAGGGTGCATTCATTTTGAACAATTGCAAAAGCTGAGTGGGCACACACCACCCTATTCCATCAGTGTAACAGGCACTCAGTAAAAGTGCATCCACTCCAAGAAGGGCCGCTTCAGGGGAAGCATCCATGGCCAATCCAACTGAGATATTCCTACATCCCTCCAAAAATCACAAGCCTTGTTCATTGCTTTCAAGAACCATATGAAAATGGAGCTAAAGAACAAGTGGCTCATCGCTCCGGCCAAATTTGTATTTTTCCTTGGCTTGATGTCAAGATTGCAAGTAAAGTTCCAGGGTTTTGACATTGATTGAAAACGTGTGTGCATGTAGGATTCTTGCAACTATATTGTAGCGTCTCAGAACGTTGAACCACTGCAAACTTGCCTCTCTAGCGAGCTTAGTCTTGCCACTACGTGAAGCTGCAATATTAAGTGATCAATGCCGACCAGTTTTGCCTTAAACTCAGCTTGCCATTAGAAGCATAGCTCATCCTGGATTCAACAGCCAATGTGGAGATTCCAGTTTCTCTTTCACCACACTTTGTTGTTGCAGGTGGGAATTCTTGTTGTTTTAATGGCCCTCGTGCATGTATGCTCAGGTTGTAAGGGTTTTTAACTACAAAACCCTCACCTAAGTCTGGAGCACACACATTAGGAACTAAATGTGCAGTCCTCCCCCTTTACATTTTTTCTGTCCACTCTTTCTACTATCATTCTTGATCATGACCTCAAAAGTATGAAAACCCTCCCTAAACAGCATAAATCCCTTTAAAGCTTTCCCTTACAACTATCAACAAATTAAGGATGACCCTGCACCCAACTCTGAATTCAAATATCGTCAGCTTCAACTGGTGTTTTCAAATAATATTTGTAACATATATTTTCTTCCTAAAAGGTAGTCGGTGTTTCTTTTGTTTAATATGGTTCTTCTCACTTCTTGGGTGTGCATGTTCACCTTCCATGTCACTTAACTTTCAGCTGACTGTCTTGTCAGTATCAACATCACTGGGAACGGCATTCATCACATTATTGAAGTCAACTTCCTCTTCTGGATCTAGTTTCCATTCCCACAGGTGTTTCAAACTGTCACTACTCTTCTCATCTTCAAGTATCAGAAAAGAAACATAGGTTCATCTCTGTGGGACTGACTATTCAACACAAGTCTTCTGGTTTCTCCCCCCTCCACTCCAAAGGTTGTTGTTGTTGTACTCTATCTCTAAAGCTGTAAGAGGCTCCCAATGCAAATTGCTCTTTTCCCCTTCCTAATGGTCCCGTATTCACATTTGGGCCTCATGAACATTTGCCCTGCCACTACAGATCGCCCTCTCTCCCCTCCTTTTCCCCTGCCTGTAGATAACTGTTGTACCATAAGCCGTGAATACATGTCAGTTGTTTGTCAGCTCAAGCAACATATCCCACACTGATGTGATCACTATCAACATTTCCTGCCCCCTTCCTCCCGTTACACTAAACCCTGTTTACCCCTCGAATTTTCCCAATCCAAGCACCTACATTTGTCTTTTGGTTCCTGCTCACATACATGGTTCATCAGTGCTCCACATCCGCACTGTATCACTCAGTTTGTGAACGCCGCCTCAAAAAAATTTCATTACTTTCTGCCTCCCGCGAACACCGAAATTGCAACCTGGAACTTCCCTATTAGGCTGCAAATTTTTCATTATGCTAAACTCATAATTATCTGCCACCGGTGACTGTGGAATCACAATTTGTGCATAACAACACTCGGTTCACCTGCCTCCACTAGAACCAAATTCAGTTCAATATAATCAAGCTGTCCTTGAATCTTTCACACATTAGGAGTAACGTCTGCATCATTCTCTTATTCTATAATTTTCAAAGCATGTAATATCCACATTCCCCATCCTTTATCTTGTGAACTTGCAATAGCGTTTTGTAACTTTGCATACGTTTTGTAAGAGGACAATGTAACTCATTCTGTCAGGTTGTGCATCATACAAATACACTGTATCCCCTTCATATATGACCCCAATGGTGTAACTTTCAGGCAAAGCCATCAAATTCAAATTTTCCTACATTGTAATTTAACACAGGTGTTACAAAAAACCCTCAATACATTATGATTAAGCATTATCATTATCATTATCATTGCACACAAAACGTCTGCAAAAACCCTCAATACATTATCATTACACACAAAACAACTCATAACGATGCTTAAGCATTTCAATATACCAAAAATCATCACAAAATCAACAATCATAAGAGCATCACTCATATAATATTGATTTATCCAATTTTTTTTTCGATGGAGCCAAAACAATGAAAGGTGGGTCTGAGTATGTTTTTTTACCTAAAACACGAAGCTGAAGACCTGTGTATTCCAGCGCAAACGATATCACTACAAAGCTACCTCAAACCTGACTTCAATTACATTTCGTCAATAAAGCATCAAAATTTCCTAAAGCAAGGAGTCTTCAACACTTCCACTGGAGATTGAAGAACGTTTTTTGCGTGAGAAGTTTCGGCTCTCCTAGGACAAGTCGCTGACGCTAACAGTTTCCCTCGCTTGGAGTCATACTTGTCCCGTCAGCAGGGAGCGGGCGTTTTGCTCTTTTAGACTCAATTTAGATGGAAAAAAAAAAATTAACTTTTTCAGATGGATAAAGGACCTTTTAATTAGACGGACCTTAAAACCTGAGGGAACAGGACTAGATTTTTCGTCAAAAATTGGGATTAGTTGTTAAATTGATGTAAAACTTGAGGGACTAAATAAATAAATTTAAAACCCTTAAGATATTTTTCCGTAATCTCGTGTCCCAGGTCTAATACAGAACTAACTCCTAGTAAGTGGAGAATAGTCGCCATACACCACGTCGCAAGCTTAATGCAAACTAAGGTTTTTTTTATTACCAACAGTTTTTTTTTAATTTTTTTTTTTTAATTTGTTTTTGTGTTGTTGAATTAAGAAATTATTTTTTGTTTTATGTTTATCATTTATTATAAATGATTGTTTATTTATTTGAAATATTATAAATTAGTGTTTTATGTTTATTTATTTTTTGTCCTAAGTGTGTGGATGTCCTACCTTTTTTAAACATTATGGTATCTCATACATTTCTGTATTTTGTGTCCTGTATCCGTGTAACCTAGCTCCTGATATATGAAACTACTTAATACACCAAGCTCATCAACCAATGTTTTTTTTATTACCAATAAAAATGAAATATTTTTTAAATTTGTTTCTGTGTCATTGAAATAAGAAATTTAGTGTTTTTTACTTTATGTTTATGATTTATTTTAAATCATTGTTTATTTATTTGAAATATTAATGTATTTTACTTTATGTTTATGATTTATTTTAAATCATTGTTTATTTATTTGAAATATTAATGTATTACTTATTTAGTGTATTGTGTCCTAAGCGTATGGATGTCCTACCTTTCTAAAAAATTGTCGTATCCGTATGTTCTTGTATCTCGTGTCTTGTGTTCGTGCAACCTAGCTCCTAGTATATGAGACTACTCCATACACAAAGTTAATCAATCAAGTTTTTTTTTTTTTTATTAGCAATAAAAATGAAGTGTTTTTGTTAAAATTTATTTGTGTCGTTGGAATAAGAAATTTAATGTTTTTTATTTTGTATTTATGATTTATTATAAATAATTATTTATTTATTTGAAATACTAATTCATTATTTATTTAGTGTTCTGTGTCCTAAGCGTGTCGATGTCCTACTTTTTTTAAAATTTGTCGTATATGATACGTTCCTATATTTCGTGTTCTGTGTCCGTAACACTTAACTCTTGGTATATGAAACTACTTAATACACTAAGCTAATTAACTAAGGTTTTTTTTTGTTACCAATAAAAAATGAAGTTATTTTTAAATTTGTTTTTGTGTCATTGAAATAAGAAATTAATTTTTTTATTTTATGTTTATAATTTATTATAAATGATTGCTTATTTATTTATTGGCTTATTTATTTAAAATATTAAATGTATTGATGTATTTAAGTTTAGTGTATGTTAAACGTGTCGGGATGTCCTATTGGTTTTTAAAATTGTCGTATCCGTACGCCATTAAGAAATTAATTTTTTTATTTTATGTTTATAATTTATTATAAATGATTGCTTATTTATTTAAAATATTAATGTATTATGTATTTAGTTTAGTGTATGTTAAACGTGTGGATGTCCTACTTTTTAAAAATTGTCGTATCCGTACATTCTCGTAAAAAAAAGAGTTAGGAAAATGTTAAAATATAAAAAATGGAAAAAAATGCTGTATGTATATATTACTGTTGGTCCCTACTGTAGAAAATGTAAAGATCTAGTTTAATTAATTTTATAGAAAACGTTTGTGATAATTATTTGCTGGTCAAAATTTAATTGTTGGTCCCTACTGTTCCTATTTTTCGTTTTTAATTTTTAATAATTAATCAAATTTATTGGTCTTACTGTTCTTCTGCTTTTATATATTATATAGATTACAATTGTCCAGGAAAAACTTAATTTATTCAAAAATTATCCCAAGCCAGTAGGCCATCCACTTACATCGAACCTAACCTGGATAACTTAAGTGAAAAAAAAAACTTGATCAAAACCTTAAATACACCAAAAGTGGAAATACATTAAATACTGTCCAAAACTAAAAACCAATCTGTCGTACTTCACATAACAATGAAAAAAGAAAACCAGACACAAATGCACCCCACCTGCAGCAAAGCCAACAATATAAAAGATATTTCTTGAGAGTAGAAATGCTAACACACAGATTGCTTAGCCTAAAAAAATTGCAGCAAACTTGAAAAACCTGTAGCAAACTTAGAAAGCAAAAGTCAAAGCAATCAAAGCTAAAAATAAATAGCATCATGAGCAAGTTTACTGCCGTCTCATTTCATAATAGAAAGCAACTGAATTTCTTAGCACAAGACTTCACTGTATCCAAGCAAGAAAAGGCGATGTTTACTACAACTTCCTTATTGGCCAAGACATCCATAAAATTATTGCACGAACTGCTTACATGCCTCAATTCTACTGAGATTAATTGAACTAATGAATTATCAAATTTATTAAAACTCTCTCACCACCTCCAAGGATGTTACATTTTTGTAAAATCCAACAGATTGCATTTTTTGAATTCGACTCAAGGTATTCTTATACTCAAAAGAAAGAACAAATCCATTGCATGAAAAATAGCAAAAAGTTCTACTTCGTTAGAATCTAAAATACCAACGGATTGATAAAAAACACAAACCACCAACTCTGAAGAATTTTTTAGAATACCTCCACTACCTGCTGGACTTGGTTTCCTTTTAACAACACCATCTACATTTTTCAACTTTCCTACACAAGGTTTCTCCTAAGCAAAATATAAAGCACCGCCCATATCTCTATCAATATACCTTAATCCATTACTACACGCAAGTAATGGAAACATGCTCCAATCACTCAAACAATGAGGTCAAAAAGGAAATCTTGATTTTAAAATTTCAAAACTTCTCAACTTTATGTTATCGACTATAATATCCGCATCATCCCTTACATTATTAAAAATTAATTTATTCCTTTTTAACCATAGGGACCACAAGGTAATATAGAACAACAAGTTCCAAATACCATGAATTCCTTTGTGAAGGAGTAAACTCTCCTATTGCCAGCTTAGATCAACCATATTATTAGATAGGACTCCAGATACATTCCACCACTTTAAGACAAACATCCATATTTTAATATTGGTTGGTCCGGACCCAAGTAAACCTGAATAATACAGTTTTCACTTTATGTCAATTTATATACGTCATTAATTGCTACTTGATATTCTGAAAACTACTTATGGATCAAAGAAGTAATTACTTTGCCTTAATTTTTGTAAAATTCATGGAAATTATACCAATTGTGCCGAATTAAGGTATGGTCGGGATAACTCAAAATTTTTTTAAAAAATTTACCTAATAAATATATGTAATTTTTTTCAGATTTTGCTCCATAATTTTACACTTATAAATATATGAATTTTATATAAAATTTGAAGGATAAATTTTTTTACAAATGTGAAAGGAGATGCATTCCACAAATGTATTGACATCTAACAAATAAAATATATTCTTTTAGACTGCACATAGCACATTTGAGAGGCAGGCAGTCCTTAAAAATGTGTTATGACTTAGAAGCGAAAAAAAAATTGTAAATCAGATTTTATCATCATCACATGCACTATAGTGCAGAAAAGAAAAGTAATTGAATATATGGGGACTACATAGTACATTTGCTTAGTCCTTCATTTTTTAAAATTTTCACAGTTTTGGTCTTTTGATGAGTCCTTAACCCCACCATCATTGCCCCTATCGCCACCAAAGAGATGGAGTGATTAGTCAACTGTCATGAAAAAGAATTGTATGAATTAGGGCTGAGCAAATGAACCAAACCGAACCGTAGCCACAAAATATAAATGGAAATTTCTTTACAACAAATCGAACGGGACCGAAGTTTGTATATGAACCGAACCAACCGAATCAAATTAGTAAGTTCGATCTATTTTTATCGGTTTATACCATTTTGGTTTGGTTCCAAGCCCAACCACCAAATTTTTATGTAACCGAATTGAACCGAGCAACAAATTCGGTTGAAACTGAATGAACCGACCAACCAAACCTCTCTTGGGCATTTGACCGAACCAAATCGAAATGAGTCAGTTCAGTTCGATCGGTAATTTTGCTCACCCCTAGTATGAATGGCATTTTTTGCATGCGCGTAGGTGAGTATTTGGTTAATCAAATCGAATTACTTGATTTTGGCCTATCCAAATATTTATAGTAACTGAATATGTAATCAAATGTATAGTAACATAATCAAATCGAATTAAATTGATTTGATGCGGTTTAGATTCAGTTATTCCAAATCAATTTAGCTATGTTAAAATTAAAAATAAATTCGGTTAGTTATTTATGGCAACTGAATCAAAACAGAAAACCAAATAGTTTTATATGTACAAATCGATTTGTAGCCGAACTTTTAAAATAACAATCCAAATCCGATAGAAATGAATCAATTTGATTCGGTTCTCGGGTAGAAACTGAGAGTTGCCCAGCCCTATATGCATGTACCTTAATTTTTGATAGGTGAAATACATAAATTTATTTATGAACTTTGTTACTTTAATCTTGTAGCACCATCAACTTTTACTTTCACCCATTAAATACTTCAACTTATAAAACTACACTTATTAAACACTTCAATTTTTAAATTTATTTTATTGAATACTTCAACTTGCAAAGATCAATTAAATACTCATTAAAAAGTTGGAATTTATGAAAGTTATTGTTTCAAAAGTAATGCTAACTATATTAAGTTGATATTTTGCAAACAAAAGCCAAAAATCTTGAAAATTATTTATATTAATGTTGAAAGATGTATAATATTATCAAAATTTACAAGTTTAGATGCACAAGTGGTCAGTCGCAATGTTCAGAGTGCCATAAGCGTAAAGTTGTAAAGTTCATGACAAATGATCCCCACGTCCTGAAGCCAAAAAATTTGAGGTGACAAATGATCCCATATCCTGATGGTAAATAGTGATACCTAAAACTAAAAGATCTCATATTAACTATCCTTCCCCAACCTCTTAATAATCAAATTATTTTCTACCTATTATGAGTTGCCCTTGATGGATGTGAACCACTAATTTATAGTATGTCAAGTTTTGATAGTAAATATAGATAAAATGTGCCTACACTTTGCGTATGAGCCAATCCCTATTAATATATAGATATTGATTTTTAATGCCTGTAAGGTAGAGGTGTTTTTATTGTTACACTTACATGGTCATTGTATCTTTTACACAGCGTCAGGTTTATTTTATTTGGTTTTTCTTAGGGGTGTGCAAGCAGATAGTTTGGCACAAAAATAAAAAATCGAAAATAGATTTTTTTTGAAATCGAACAAAAAAAATTTTCAAAAATCAAATTAAACTGGTCGATTCGGTCAAACGGTTCGGTTCTACTCAAAAAATAAATATTTTGAAATAACCAATCCAAAGAACGAAAATCGAAAATATGAACAATTTTAATCGAAACCGAATTCGAAGATCGAATAACCAAACCAAAAATCGAAAATAATTTGATTCGGTTCACTTTTTAGTTTTTTCCAAAGTTTGCTCAACCTTAGTTTTCCTGATGCCTGTACGAGACGAAAGATAGAATTGGGCTTTAGCTATTAACTTTTCTGTTTGATAAATTTTCATTTGAGAGTTGGAATACTAATCTAATGTTACTCATTTTCGAAATTTTTAAAAGCTAAATGTAACTATCAGATTATATATGGGAGGTTCAATGAGAATAATAGTTAAGATGACTCTTTCTCTCCACAGTTAGAAGCAAGATGATAAATAGTTAATTTAGTATAAAATATTCTTTGTTTAAATATTATCTGCGGATACTTTTTGGTTTAAAATGAGAATTTTCATTTAGTTTTCATATTTTTCGTAGATTATGCTAAATTCATTTGGAAAAGAGCTTCTGAGGCAAATTCTTGGAGTTTCGAAGAAGTTTACCACGTTGGAGCTGAATTTCTAGGATACTCCTAGAAGTTTTCAAGTTAAGCTTGGGCAAGCTCAGTGGGGGACTCATCCAAAGCAAGTCCAAAACCCCCTAGTAGTTTTCAAGTTAAGCTTGGGCAAGTTTAGTGAGAGGTGCATCTAGAGCTGTTTAGGATTGAGATGCTTTGCCAGCTAGAAGGAAATCATTAAAGCAGCTAGTCCACTATTTAGGGGATTAGGAAAGATACTCAGATTTGAATATTGGATTTTTTTTTTAATTATTGAATTTTCTAAAGATATTTAGGTTTTATTTTCCTAGTTTAGGATTTGCTTCCTTTGTTATAAATAGGACCTTAAGTTTATCAAGGAGATCATCTTCTTCTCATCTCAAAAATAGCAGTTATTCAAAAGTTTATTTTTCCTTGTATTTTCTCCGTGGCCATGCATGGCTTAATATTTTGTTTCAGTCAAAGGTTGATTTCAAGTAGAAATTCCTCAACGATTGTGAGATCTTAATGCAATATTTTTCTTCTTTAATTTCGATTAATCTTTATGTATTTTCTGGATTTGATGAGAAACTCCATCTCTTTTATCTTCTTATTATTTGTTCAATAAGGCCCACTGTTCAACTTGATGGGAATGCGTATGACTATCAAAGAAACTAAATTCTTATTTTTTTAGTTGAGTTGATTCAAGTAGCAGATAATATAATTTGATTGTAACAAGATTTTTTGGATTATATTATGAATACTTGCAATCTATTTTAAATGAACTTCGCTTGTAAAGTTTGTTAATTAGGATATGGTCTTTCTAGTTTTTATTACTACTAGTAAATTAAATTATATCGCTTGTTTAGAATTATTTGCTAATTAGGGATTATTCTTAGCGCTTGTCTTGTTTAATCTAATAATTTGAAAAGATTTTTCGGCGACACTTGTTCAGGGATTATAACTTGTCGATGTTTTGAATTATTGAACGATCTCAGTATCAATGATTAATTGAGAGAATTTCATACTATGAATCACCTTTGCCTTAATCTTTTCCCATTGATTTTTAATCTCTTATTTTTATTGTACTCTACTTACTTTAATTGCTTTGTGATTACTATACTTGAGAAACTATACCCCCCTTTTACTTTTATTGATTTGATTTTCTGGCCTTCAATTAAGAATCAGTTTGAATTAGTCTCTAGGGTTTGACCCTTCTCACCATATCTACAGATTACCTTGATTAAGGAGAGCAGGAATTATTTTTCGTGGTCTCGACACACCCATCAAATTTTGGTGCCGTCACCAGGGACTAGTTTATTTTGATTTGTTTCTTTGATGACTAGGTCTGAAAACACTAAGTTAATCTTTGATCCAGAAATTGAGAAGAAAACCCACGCACTAAGGAAAGCAGCAACACAGTGAAAGAAATAAGAAACCACGTCGTCTACACCACTTTTTTAGAAGAATTGACACCTGATTTGGGGGAGTTTCTAACCGAATCTGAAGAAGAAGAAGAGACCAAATATGAGGAAGAAGAAGAGATTGGCAAAGAACAAACTGATAGGCAGCTACATGCACCTCCATTTGACCAACAACCTCTTTGCATCACTTATCCAAATCTGGCAGTGGCATTTGAGCTAAAGTCAGGATTGATTCACTTACTTCTTGCCTTCCGTGGGTTGAAGAATGAAGATCCACACAAACATCTGAAGGAATTCCATGTAGTTTGTTCAAGCATGAAACCGCAGGGAGTGACAGAAGAGTGTATCAAGCTGAGAGTGTTTCTATTCTCTTTGCAACATGCCGCTAAGGAATGGTTATTCTACTTGTCTGCAGGTACAATTACTTCTTGGGATGTTATGGTCCAACTCTTCCTAGAAAAATATTTTCCAGCCTCAAGAGCGGCTATAATTCGAAAGGAAATAAGTAGAATCAAGCAGAAAGATGCGAAAACCCTCCATGACTACTAGGAGAGATTTAAAAGACTTTGTGCAAGCTGCCCACGACATGGGATTACTGAATAGTCCTTGATTCAATATTTCTATGAGGGAATGTTGGATTTGGAAAGAAGGATGGTTAACGCAGCAAGTGGAGGGACTCTTGTTAAGAAAACTCCTCAGAGATCATATCCACCATGGCTACAAACACACAACAGTTTGGGAGACGTTAGGATCTACCAAGGAGGGTCAATCTGGTAAGTGACTCTAATATTGAAAATAAGCTTAATGAGCTAACAAGTTTGGTCTTGCTATAGGTATGTACCCACAAGCTAAAGTTATGGGATTTGTGCTTTTCCTGGACACCTAACGGATATGTGTCCCACTACAAGGAGATCAGGAATAAGTGAATGCTGTAGGAGGATTTCCTAGCCAACCTTAAAGGAAATATGATCCCTACTCAATACTTATAATCCAGGGTGGAGGGATCAATTGAACTTTAGTTATGTGATAGGTGTTATTTTTATAGTATTTTTAATATAGTTTTTGTTAGGATTTTTTTTTGTAGTTTTAATCACTTTAATTAGTTTTTATTCAGTTTTAGTTATGTTTTTGTTCAAAGCTTCCTTGAAACATAATTCACTTGATCTTGAAGAAATTATTTGATATAGAAGGATGGGTTTAACGAGCATGCAAAGTGGAAAGGGACTCTTGTTAAGAAAACTCCTCAGAGATCGATACTCACCCATGGCTACACACACACAGTTGGGGGACGTTAGGATCTACCGAAGGAGGGTCATCTGGTAAGAATGATCTAATATTGAAAATAAGCTTAATGAGCTACACGTTTTGGTGCTTGCATATAGGTAGTGTACCCCCACCAAGCTAAATGTTGATGGATTTGTAGGCTTTTCCTGGACACCTAAACGGTATGTGTCCACTATTCGAGAGAGTCATGAGATAGTTGAATGCTGTAGGAGGATTTCTGCTAGGCCAACCCTTAAGGAAATTAATGATCCCCTCCTCGCTCAATACTATAATCCAGGGTGGAATCATATTTGAACATTTAGTTATGTGATAGGTGTTATTTTTTACGTAATTTTAATATAGTCTTTTTGTTAGGGTAATTTTTTTTTGTAGTTGTTTAGATCACTTTAATTAGTTTTTTAGTTTAAGTTATTGTTTGTTTTCAAAGCTTCCTTGAAACATAATTCACTTCGATGCTTGAAGAAATTTGTAAGGGATTTTGATAGCAGAAAAGAGTAAAGTAGTAGTATTCTACTTAGAGCCTAGCAACGCCCTACAACCGTGCTACTGGCACGCCCCCAGTGCCACAGCGAAGAATATCTGATTCTAACGGGTGTGTCTCAACTGAAGCAGCGACGGGGCCATAGCTAAGCATCCTATCTGGTAACCCTATCAGGAAGCCTAGCACGCCTATCAAGCACCGCAGGCCAACGCCCGCTATCCAAGGAGGAAGAGTGGTGCTGCGCCACGTTGGCCGTGCAACCCCACACTGGCGATGGATTCAGTATACCACAGTCCTGTGGTCCCTAGAACTCAGGTCGTAGCGGGAACCACCCAGACTAGTCTTTTAGTACTCGGTACGCATGCACCGTGCTAAAGATTCACGTTTTTGTGCTTTTGAGGCACCGAGAACGTCGAGACGCCCTGTGCCTACCACTTGCATGGGCTCACTATCGAGCTACTTTGCTTGACGTGCCTATCAAGTTTAAATCCTATTTAGACGCATGGGAGAGTCCTACATGAAGAGAAATTAAAAAGCCTAAATAGTCTGCTATCTCCAAACAGCACTTTCTCCCCTCACCACCTACACAGCACTTTCATTCTCCTCACAACCGAGTCAGAGTTTTCCTAGAAAGCTCTAATATACACAGGGTGGAATACTCCTCATTCCACTGGATATTTCCATCTCTCTGCCTCTCTACCCTTAATCTCTATACTAGTTTCCCTCCATCTACCAGACACCTTCCCCAAAGCCTACCTGCCGCCGAACCCCCTTCGATCTGCGCTCGTGACACGACGTTCCACACCGAAGCCATTCACACCCGCCTCTCACTCATCCGAGCTGGTCCCTCTCCTCTATCCTCCCTAACCAACTCCCCCTTTCCTTTTTTGTTATTCATCCCGGCTCTCTTCCCTTCCCCATCGCGCCACATCCGTATTTACGACCCACATCACCCCCCCCACACACCCATTGAGCCCTCTCTCTACTTTCACCATCTACCTCGACCGCCTCGACACTAACAGCTCAACTCCACTCACACCCAACTCCCTAGCGCCCGCCATCTCTCCATCGCTACGCATCTTAACTTTCAGCCATTAACAATACCACTTATCAATCATCCTCCACCCCCACGCCACTATTTCGCATCCCCCCTTTTTCATCTTGTTTTAAACATATTTTATTATTGAACTTAACTGCATTCACCAGCGCCACCCCCGCACAGCCTTTCCCCCCCTCTCCCCGGACCCCCTTCCGATCTTACCTTTCATCTAATAACCTCCCACCCTCATTCGGATCAGAAGGATTTTTGAATATCGAAAAGGAAACTAAACTCTACATGGAGCAAAAATAACATTGAATGGCGGAAGAATATAATGAATTTGACCTCTGGGGCGTTTCATAAGATTCATGACCTTGAGTTATGAATTTATAAACAGACCCTGTTTGAACACTTAATGATTAATTGCATGTTCGAATTGCACCCTATTGGAAGATAGGGTTAATTAGAACCGACTGGGATTAAATAGCTAACATACATCGAAAAGGAGCTCTACTAGTAATTTTTAGAGGCGCTCTGTTTCCCTACTTTGGACAATTCAAGACGGTATTAACAAACTATAAATAAATTGGATGGAATTAAGTAAATCAAAACTCCTAGTGTAGTTTTTAATCCTTCGATTTCTTTCATAAAATGTCTTGCTTTGATTTCTTTTTATTTTTCTCTTTCCAGTTTCTTTATTAACTTAATCCTCTTAAAGATACTTCCCTTCAATTATCGTTTAATATAACAGTACGGGTTAACACAGCCATTTTGGTAACTGGTATACAATCCATTGCGAGACGATACTCTACTCATTTTTTAGCTATGTCGGTCTCGTACACGTATTGTGAAAAAAAGCCTGTCAATATGGAAGGAAGGGCCGCAGATGCGCAGTTATAGCAGTATGGAACTGCCTCAGCATAGGCACGCCTTCATAATGGGTTCAAAACTAGGTATGTCCTTTGAAAGTATTGGTTAAGTCACTTGCAACTAACACTCCCCACCCCAGTTTCAGCAAAGAGAGCTCAGGGACCAATATTCAGAACTTGAAGAATTCAAATTAGTCCAATTAGCTAACTCTCTTAAGTATTGGAGTCCGCAAGGGAAGCTACATCGTCAAAATTTGTCATCAACACCTGTAGCAAATAACAAGTGCGATCCACTTTAGAAATGGGAAGGAAAGCTGGGAACGGCACTAGCCCTAAAGAGAAGATGGCATTGGCGATAGAAAGGTGCTTGAAAAAGAAGTAAGAAAATCTGCATAATGAAACAGGCTGAGAATTCAAACAGTAAAGCTTGCCAGACCGCTGCCACTAGTAAACCGTCAGCCAGCTTTTTCCTGTAAAGAATTTTAACTACAATCAAAGAAGGGATAATGGAAGCAAAAGAGATCCTGGAGAACCTTTTGCAAGGGTGGAGGGTAAATATACCATTTTAGATGCAACTTAACAAATTCCTCCACTATGCCAGTTTTTTGAGGAGCTTTAGTGTACAAATAAAAAGAAGCTCCGCCTCCCCGATTACGGAAAGGTTTCAAGTGTGGGGAGAAATTTTTCTCGCCACTGTTGCAAACGTTACCAGGCCCCAAGGTGCAGAATCGCAGGTATGTTTGTTATCTCTTGTAAAATGAGGTAAATGTCGAAATAAAGAAGGCTAATGTGTGACTTAGGGTTCTTTGATAATGTCATGCCCAATTAGTTTTATTTACTCTTATTTAAAGATGATGGTCAATTAAAAGAAAACAATATGTTGTGATCTAATTGGCCCATAAGGTTCCATAGTGATATCCCGAAGGGGTGTGTAGAGGACTTTTTAGTACAGGTAGATGATTAAATTTTCCTGCTGATTTTAGTTAATGCTTGATATGTAGGATGATAAATTCCTCATAAGGCTTCATCTAAAACTTTGCTTGGAAGAGCCTTTTCTTAGTAAGGCTGGAGCAAGAAATAGATGGCCATATGGCAATACTCACTGATTGGAGTTTAGGAATGGAGAAATAATTAAATTTTAATAATGTAATGCATGCCATGGATATCCATAGTGATGTGTCTCATGTTTTGGTGGTATTGGATGTTGTTGATCCCTTTGAGTCAAGATCTTTATGAGCATATGTTAATGATAAGCTTAATGGTAGCGTTATGCAGGAGCAGTTGACATAAATAAGCTTGGTAGAAGCTTGAAGATAAGTTTTTGGATTAATGAAAACATTACAAGCATGTGGGTTGGTATGAAATGCGAGGCAATTAAGCCTTATGAAGACATATAAGATGTTGTTGGAATTACCTTTCCTTCTCAACCGAACTTTTACAATTGTTTTGCAGGCACCTGCGTTACAACTGAAACCGTTGCCTTAAGCATCTGAAATAAATGCATATCTTGGTGAGAGGAAGAAACAATTATAAGCTCAGCGAGATGAAGAGAAGAAAAGTTGGTTCGCTTGGTCCCTTCAATGTGCATCGCATGAGCATAAGAGGTTATTGGTGGACAATAGATGATTTAAAGGGTTGAGTCCCGTCATGTGTATGCACAAAAATCTTGTTAAAAGAAGTAGCAAACCTACGTATGCCTTAAAAATCATAACTA
>NW_023590991.1:1675959-1694172 GCF_014843425.1 Jatropha curcas
GAGGAGATCCAACCAAGGACCTGGCCTCTTGCGCCTAACTCTTCAACCCTGAACTTGGATGAAATGAACCCTCCAAACTGGCTTCTGAGGCCTGGAAGCCAAAGAATTAGAGAAACAACTGGAAATTTGACTTAGAAAGGTCTATTACTGCCCTCCCTAAAAGATCCCATACTAAGGAGGTGGGTCTGGACATGGAACTCTTTTGTCCCCGTTTGTTGCCCCCGACGCAAGATTGCCCCTAACTAAGTTCAAAATGCCCGAAACATTGGACTAAGTGTTGAAATGGAAACACCCTGGCCCAATAAAACACACTTGAAAACTTGTTATGTTGGGCCGCCCTTAACCCATTTTGGATTAAAACAGCGAGCTCCTTGCTCAGTTTGTTCCAGACAAAATCCCTGATCCTGGTGCTGCTTTGAAGGTGGGGTTTGTCAGTTTGGACCGCTCTAAGAATGGAAGAAACCTTGGGAATGATGTTTGCAATGCTTTTTAAATTCTCAGGTATCACTATAAATATATTGAAGTTGATGTTACTTCGAATGAGAACTAATGAAGACTAACCAATAACAAAAAACAATGATTCCCTTTTTCCTCCGTTCCTGTACGCAGGTGAGGGCTCAAGGCACGCCCAAATGATCAATCGACTTCAGAGAAATGAACAGGTTGGTACATAATCTTAAAAAAACGTTGTTGCCTTGTCTATCAACAAACAGTTACAGACTTCAATATCGTACCATTCATTTCCAGTCCGCTCAATTTGCCGACTGCTACGAAGGTGGAGGATTTACTTCAAATGGGGCAACTTAAAAGAAGAACGGAGCCATCAATAATACAACAAAAAACCTAGCAAGTTAGCAAAAGTCCAACGAAGTGGTCAAGCATTACTCCCACAAATTCCTCTACGTGTGGTGAATAATGAGAGCTGCATCAGTTCAAAGGAAGAACCCTACACTGATTGCTCTGGAATGCAATCCTTTGGTTATTCCGGAGAGGCCTGTTAAAGCAAAACTATATCAAACCTTTGGAAGCAAGGACCACCAACCCAACCCACTAAGCAAATGGAATTACAAAGCCGATGAATATTGTGAGTATCACAGGAAACGGGCATAAGACTGAAGCCATGTTGACCCTCAAAAATCGCATCCAAGACTATCGTGGATAATGTGTGCGATATTCCAATCGAAGCAAAACCAAACATTAGCACTAACCCTGTTAACCAAATCAACGGGGTAAAATGCTATTGTTTCTGACTAAGATGATCGTCCCTTTCGAGCTATTCTTAGAAATGAATGAAAAATACTGTTGTCCTAGGAGGGCTGAGATCCATGTGAGGAGGTCGATTGCTATATAACCAGAAGCGGGAGACAGTAATGAAGCCTTTAGTTTGGACCAAAATTCAAATAATCTCCTACCAAAGAAACAGAAGAGAAGGAGGATCCGTCCTAATCAACAATTAAATAAAGACACAAGCTAAGGTGTCAATCTGGGGAAACTTTTAGCATCATTCTTTTCCTTCATTTCGCCAAGCTCTTGCAGATGGCTTGAGCCAACTGCAGCACATCGTGTTAGAGATTAGCCCTGAAGGTGCTAGTTCACCCTCACCAAGCATTCTAAAATTGCAAAGCATGCGGGTCTCTGATGATTGTACTTACTAAGGAGGGAATCAGCCACAAGCAATTGCTCTTTGTATGTCACCATTCAGACTATAGATCAAAAGCTGTACCCATGTTCTCAATTCGACGAATGGGTCCTAGTAGGCATTGAACCTGCCACTAGGGTAGCCAGCGTTGGGGTTAGAAAGAACAGAGTTTCAATTCCATCTGAACCAGATAAGGTGAAAGCCTATTTAATGTACTCCAAAGGGAAGTATGGGGGTTGCTATGCTTATAAATTTGACAGTGCCGGGCCCAGCTGTGATGGAAGTCCCATTTCCAGGTATTGATGTACTGACTCAGCTTTAATCTACGTTTGGGTCGACCATGGATTCAGCCTAATGCCAAGCAATACCCTCGTCCTTACACCAAAAAGTCAATGTTTTCCTTATGAAGGACAAGGTTATTACTAAATCCAGGGAAGATGATACAATCAGTTTGAAAAAAAAGCCGAAGGGGGAACGGCGACCTTCTCTTTGAGGTCAACCCTGAGACTACCAACTTGCCCTTTCGGGATTTGCAATTTGACATCTTGTGCAGTTATAGAAGGGAAAGACTATCAAACTCCCAGAGATTTCTCTTTGATTTCGGACGGTGCAGATAAATTGCATATTCCTTTAATGCTGAAGATAGTCCTATCTGCCAGGAATGAATATATGGGCAAGGTCGCCGGAAGAGAACATACCCCCGCAATTGCACCTGGGAATGTCCGTTGAATGAAGGGACTTTCGGGCTAGTTATCAGCCTATTCTGATGAAGACGTTGCTGAGAAGACCAGAAGAGGAAAAGAAGAAAAAACATACAGATGCCATCACCGCTTCTTGACTTTAAATAGTCACTTCTGTAATATCGGGAAGAGATCGATTCCTTTCGTAACTTCAAGAACCATTTAACTGCTTGCCCGACGCTGCTAAAAAGATGCTGCCTTTGGATTAGAATATTCCTGATGTATGGGTTACAAGCCCTGAAACAAAGGACCTAATCCGGAAGTGGAAAAGACTTCATGCAGCCTAGTCCCCCTCTTTGATGAAGGTTGCAGTCATTAACAGGAAATGATCGGACTCAAGATTTACTGAGCTGATCAGCCAAATGAAGGACCTCCTCACCAATTGGTAACGCCCGAGGAGGAGCGACTACTGAACACCCCCTCCCGGAGTCGAACCAAGTCAATAAGTTGAAAATCCAAGTCCTGTATTGATTTTGAGTCTAACCCTGGGTATAAAGACTGAGCCCATAGTCCAGTCCCAATTCTGAGTCGTCTGGTCGGATTTTTGAAAAATCCAGATCTCAAAATTTGATTGTAAATTTAAGACGATTCCGTCATAAATCAATAAAGGTTTTGCAGATTCTTTGATTACCCGCCGTCCTATCTTTCCAAGCATGTTCCAAGCAAAAATAAAAAAAAGAAATAAAGCGAAATAAAAAGTGAAAAAGAAAAAAATAATAAAGCAAAGAATAAATGAATTATACATATGCATTTGGAATTGTGCTAACAGGAAACAATCAAGTGAATGCTTGAAAGAAGGTTCGCCGAATTGCTTCATGTGAAAGGCAAGCAAATCACGGAGATCGACCCGCCAATAGCGGTACAACAATCCCAGTATACCCTGAGGCTAAAGCCAGTATAACAGAACTAAGAAGGATGAGTAGACAGAATGGTCCGTGTTGAAGATCAAGAAGAAGTTGCCAAGCAGCTGGAAAACAAGTTATAATACCTAGTCGACTACCCAACATGGTTTAGACAAATATTGTGGCCAGACGGTGCCTGAAGAAGAAGGACGGTAAGCGTCAGAAGTGTGGTTTGATTCATAGGGATTGAACGAAAGGCGTGTCCGAAGACCAATGACTTCCCCCTCCGCATATTGACGTTGTTAGTAATCCGATGCGGGACAGCGAGAACTGGTCTGGCCCTTGACCGATCTTTGCGTCGGATACAACCAAATAATGATGCATTGCAACAAAGAAGAAAACTGGCAAGCATCAAACGGAATGGAAACTTTGATTGCTACAGTTATGCCTTTTGGCTCAAAAATGTGGCGGGGGCAACCTATCAAAGAATGGGAGCAGCCATTCTTCCATGACAATGACTCATAAGACAGTAAGAAGTGTACTGTGGACGATATGGTTGTTAAATCAAAAACACGTGAAGAACAACAACAGCGCTTGAGCAAGTTCTTCCTTAACTGTCGAAAGTACTAATTTAAAAAAACTCAACCCGGCAAAAGTGTCTGTTTCGGAGCTACATCTCGGAGTAATTTCTGGGCATATGTCCCAGTAATGGAATGGTCATAGAGATTGTACCCCTGCAAAGCCAAAGCCATTCTGGAAAATGCTAGCTCCAGGAACAGAAAAAGAAGTCCCGGGGTTTCCTGGAAGACTACATATATCACCCGGTTCATCAATCAACTGGCGCGGACACTTGTGGTTCCTAATGTTCAAGTTACTTAGGAAAGGAGTTAGCAGTCAATGTGGAAGAGGATTGTCAGGAAAGCTTTCGACCAAGTCAAACAATAATTACTGATCGGTGCCGCCGGTTTTACAAGCCGACCAAGCCTAGGGAAACCTTTTTGCTATTGTACCAATCAGTCACAGAAGAAGCTATGGGTCAATGTTAGCTCAGCAAGCAGAAGAAACAAATAGAAAAGATATGCAGTGGTTATGATCTCAAGCAAAATGGATGCTAGAAACGAATTAAAGTACCAGAAATAAAAAAGACGTTTGTGTCTGGCTCTAAGTCTGGGCCTGTACAAGCTACAGCACGTACTCTCGTCTTACACTACGGTACGTTGATTTCTGAGGTCGATACGCCCTTTGAAATTCCTTATGGAGATGGCCGGTTTCTTGATGCTGTAAAGATGCTAAAGTGGTATCGATTACTGTGCAGCTTATGACCTAATAGTGTTGTACAACGGAAGGACCGTAATAAAGGCGGCTGGCCTTTAGCTGATCAATTAGCTGAATTACCGCGGGGGTGTAGTGTGATACCAAATGGCTAGGAAGTGGAATTCCTGTGATTGAAGACTTTTTAAGCTTAAAATGAAGTCTGGGAATGTACTTCGATGGAGCTTTCGATATACCATGGAAATGGGGTTGGAGGTTCGTATTCAAAACTCCTTGTGGACGAATTAACATCCCAATCGCAGTCAAATTGGGATTTCAACCTGTAGCTAAAATGCAAAAGGCCGAGTTATGAAGCTTGCCATAGAGAGTGTTAGTAGAGCAGCCTTAGGAAAAGGAGATAAATCCTCAGAGGTTTTCGGAGATTCCAACTGTAATAGTCTCCCAAGCTTTAAGGAAATGGAAAATTTTAAAGAGGAGCGTTTGGTTCCTTACCTAAAAACGGCTTGGATGTAATTGGCTCAGCAATTTTGATGGTTTATCCCTTCCATTTACTGCCACAGCCCAAAATATCAGTTTGCAGATGCTCTATGCCAACCCTAGCCTCTCATGTCAATGTAGAAGAGGATCGAGTCATTCGACCCTTGACAAGTGCGGCTAGTAAACAGCCAGCACATTATTCATGAATTTTTGTCGACGATGAAGGCCTGGTATTGGTGATATACATGATTATCTTTCAGAAATGAATCTACCTTCAGAGGATCCACTCAAAACTGATCAACGGACATTGAGACAACTACACCGGATATATTTCCTTAGCTGGTGGAATTCTGTACAACAAGGAGTTGGAATGGCCCTGCACCTAAGTGCGTTGATGAGGAAAAGCTCAAACCAATCATGGATCCT
Source organism: Jatropha curcas (assembly GCF_014843425.1). The sequence continues at coordinate 1,681,356 of NW_023590991.1, forward strand.
TACTATAACGGGGAGCCTGGCCCAGCAGCATGCAACGGGATAGCCTGGCTCGAAAAAATCATGGAAACCTAGGTTATTACTTTGGGTCTAATTCCAGGAAGGGCATAGTTGTTGTGAGGGCCATGCGCAGAAGTGCTCACGAATGTCAGAATTTTTGCTAAATTTTTGGCAAAAAACAGCCTCTCGTCAAATTCTGAATCCTTATCACTTCAACGCATAGGCCTTCTCGTGCGACCTGGGCAAAGGACGTGATTGGAAAAATTCCGACCCGAAGGCTTCCAACGGTCACCAGTTCATTTTTGGGTTGCTAAATAGATTTATTTCTACTATAGTGGATCGTAGGCAGCCTCTTATTCGATTTCTGAATGTCGCAAGAAGACAGCACAGTTCGTGTTCGTGACCAAATGTCCTTTGCAGGTTACGGAATTCATTTCGAGAAGGATAATGGAGCTCACTTCCAGGGTGAATTTGCTAATTTGTTGAAAGAGACGAGAATCCAACATCATAAGTCCTCGCCCTATCGTCCGCAAACCGGGGCTGTAGAAGTTGCAAATAAGCCCATAAAAGTTATTTTGCAAAAGACAATTAAAAAGCACAAAGCTTGGCATGAACAGTTACCGAATGCCTTATGGGGATATCGGACTTCAATTAGAACACCTACTGGGGCAACCCCGTATTCCTTAGTATATGGCATGGAAGCAGTATTGCCTATTGAGTTAGAAGTTCAGTCGGCGAGGGTTATCCGGGAAAGCCAGATCAGTGAAGCAAATTGGGCTGAGAATTATCATTTGCAGCTCTTGGGTATGGATGAAAAGCTTTGGGTATGGACAAAAAGCGATTGCAAGCAATCCACCAAACTCAAGTCTACCAGAGGAGAATGGCACGACATTTTAATAAGAGGGTCAAAGACCGGAAACTGGAAGAAGGTTAGAAGGTTGTTTGGTTCTGAGGAAATTAGTACAACCGGTCATAGATCCACGGGGGAAGTTCCGTCCTCTTGGGCTGGACCGTATGTGTTGAAGAAGATCTTTGTCAGGCGGAGCGCTTATTTTGACTGATTTGGATGGCTTGGAATTCACTAATCCAATGTAATTCTAGATTCAGCTAACAAGATCTTTTTGTGTAAATTGTAATCACTTTGCCATAATGTCAAATCGAACTACATTAGATACCTGATTCTTCCTTCGGAAAAAAGAAATTATATAATCGGGAGATATGTAGTGCCAGCCCTCCACTTGGGCTACGATCTAACCATCTAATAAACAAAACAACCAAACAAACATACATCTCATACTCAATTCTTTCTTTTGCCCGATATAATAATAAAAAAAAAAACCAACGCTAAGTTGAAAACCCGAAAGGGCGGCTTAGGCAAAAATCGGGGCCCGCTAAGTTGAAAACCCGAAAAGGGCGGCTTAGGCAAAAATGGGTAGCTCGGCTATAAGTTGAAAACCCGAAAGGGCGGCTTAGGCTTAGAGCTTAAATAAATAAAAGTTGGAAAGTGCTTGGAAAGCTTAAAAGACAAGTGGCATGCCCAATAAAAACAATAAAGGCAAACAGTCTAAAAAAGCAGAAAACTAAAGAAAGTAGAGTCCAAGTCCAAATAAAACATACATCCAAAGTCCAAAGCCAAAATACCGAAAAGAGTCAAAAACAGAAAAAAAAACCACAAAACAAAAAAAAAAAACCCAAAAAGACCATAAAAGTCTAAGTGCCTCGTCGCCTCCGTGGGGCAACGTCTTCCGAGTCATCTTTAGCTCCCAAACTCTCTCCAACATTTCCTGTCTGGGGAGCCAACAGAATCTCCTCATCAGTCCCAGCCTCATTACCAGCGTCGGCCTGAGTCCAACCTTCAAGTACACTCAGCTCAGCGTCAGCCTGAACCCAACCTTCAAGTGCACTCAGCAGTGCGTTCATGAACCAGGCCCGATACTCAGAAGAAGTCTGAACACCAGCAGGATTAGGTAAAGGCCTAACCATCTGATGGTCTCTAACCCAAGCTCTAAGGACGGCACGGGTAACTCCCGGAGTAATGGTTGAATCAGATAACGAGTCATCCATAGTCGGAACAGTCTGATCTATCCCCATCTGTCCCAGAACGCGCGAAGCACAATACCAGGTGCAATGTGTAAGGCCCAACAGGTAAACCTGAGTATGGCGGAAGTTAACTTGAATAAACCGGTTGATATCATACCAAGGTATGAACCACAACACCTCGTCTGGACCTAGTTCAATTAACCATGAAGTCCACGCATCAACAGACGGGTATCAACGGACGGGTATGTAATCAAAATCTTCCCGCATACGAATCACTGGACAGCGGTTATAGGGCAATAAGAGTTGGAGCAGCAACCACTGGAACGGTGGCGTCCCTTCAACCAAACCTTGAGTCATGGATCCTTTCTATACAAAAGGAAATGACTCAAAACACAAAAAAAATAGGGAAAAGGACAGCAGAGGAGAAGTACTGGAGAAATAATCGGGAAAACCGTCCCAGTCCTCCGAAGCCTAAAAGCCAACCTCTGTCAAGGCTCTGATAGTTGTCTGCTAAGCACCAATGCCGCCAATGCACCCATGTCCCTCCCATTTTCGACATCATAGGACAAAATCGCAAGATCCCCGAAGCCTGGAGTCCTTGTTAAAGCCAAGAAACCAAGATAGATCACAGCAACATACAGGCCGCATCCTAAGCCCTCATCCGGCTCTGGGTCCATCGCACCAAACGGACCTCTGAAACATTCATCCAATCAGGGGCATCAGAATGAATCGCCTTCTGGTCGTCAACAATCATGGTCTTAGCTTGTGGCCGGCTGAATTGAAATAAATTTTCAAATGACCGAACATACCCAACTTTAACCTCATGCCTGACTAAAGGGCATTAGGGTCACACCCTATGATAGCACAAAACTCCTCGAAAAGAGGGCACATCTCTTCCATCATAGCTCCGAACCAGAAAACGTGGGCCTCAGGTTCCCAGAGTCTGATACAGGCCCATAAAAAGTTCCAGTCGATCACTACCCCCCTAAGGGTAATGATAGGAGAGAGGCCATACCTCTTCAAGTTTCTTCAAGTTTGATCTTTTCACTTTGGAGAGACTCCCTAGCCCAGCTGTGCATGCTATATTGAAAAGAAGGATTTCATTCTGTGTGGAAAGATAAACCACAGAGAGAAAAGGAAGAAGAAGAAGAAGATAAGGAATGCTAAAACAATTAAACAAGGTGGCAACTCATTCATTCACGTGCATTTCTTCCTTTAGTCACATGCATTCACATGCCTATGGCATTTTGGGGAGGGGTTCACACCAAATTGCCACTAAATGATGGCGGCAGCGGCCGCAACGCATAAAAAAAAAAAAAGAGTGTATTTTGTCCATAAGTCAAAATGATGAAGTCCTCCCATTTTGTTTCAAATACAATAAACATGCATACATATATTTCAATACTAACCAAGTGCAGATACAAAATAAAACTCAGTACAACGATACAGTACAGAAGCACGATCAAAGTTTATTAAAGAAAGTTTAGTACAGTAGTCAGACAAGAAAGAAAGAAAGAAGAACAGAAAAATCCGGCAATCATGGCTTCAGCGACGGGGCCTCTGCCTTCTCGGATCATTGTAAGCCTCCCGAGTCCAGGACGAAGACATTTCCTGTTGCATCCCAAGCATCAATTCCATCATCTGATTGATCAATGATTGATCAATCCAACAGGAACCTATAAAAAAAAAAATGCAAATGAACGTCAAATCTCTTATGAATCGTTTTTGTGAGAGATTTAGCAGTTTTTACTCACCTCAGTAATGTCCTCAGAAGGCAGAGCCAAGCGATCCACATTTTCCAGCCAGCGAGACCTCTCGAAAGGCTAAAGGAGCGTCAGGAGTATGGTAAGAAATGCTGTACGGAAGATGTAAATTGGCCAAGTCTGAATGAAGTGACCCGGTAGCCTCTGTCACGGCCCGGGGAGCCCTGGAATGACCGGCCGAGTGGCTAGGGCCGGCTTGAGATGAACCTTCGGCCCGAGTAGAAGAAGAAGGATCAGTCGTAGGCCTCCTCTTTGGAGTCCTACTCGAAGAACCCGCAGCCCGAGAAGAGTGGGTGGCGGGCGGATGGAAAGGAGCTGATCTCTGAAAATTGTCAAGCCGCGATCCAATAGGCTGCATCAGGAAGAGTCTGCAGAATTCAGCATAATCTCCCAGCTAATCTCCCTCCGATGAACTCTCCATACGGTAATACCCCTAGTATGCGCATCGGTGAGAGCATCTGCCTGCCCGCCTTCGCATTCCCCGGGAGGAGGAATAAAGGGATGGAACGACAGCCACAGCCTCTTATTTGAAAGTCTACTCTCTCGCCCAAGTAGTATCGTCTCAGGACGGGATGCGACAGGATCACCCTCCGCCGAGACAAGTCATCTGATCGCTGGAAATGAGGATCAACCTGGATCCAGCTCTGTAGGCGAATGGCCATCGCCCCCACTTCAACCTAAAAAAATAAATAAAAAAAAAAGATGCAAATATGTTGATAAATCTTTTTTATTCAACGTATTCCAGAATTACTGAACACATACCTGCGTCGGGCTACATGTATCAAAAAAGGTTCTCAGGTCTTTTAGCGAGTGCTTATGCCGACTGGTATGAAGGTTTGTTCGGTACCATCTCCAAGCCAACGGTACCAGCCCCCTAATCCGAGATTCTTGCATGATTGCTCCGGGCGAGTGTAAGGAAAATACTCAAATGTCCAAATCTGCAACAAAGAAGAAACGAGAGCAAAAGAGGGCTAAATAATATAGAAAAATATACAGAATGTTCTTCGCATTACCTCCCAGAAGGTAATAGGTCCCTAAGTTTACGTGGCTCCGACTCAGACCGACTCAGATCACACATGTCATTATACATACGGCTCAGAATAGCGCCGGCCCAGTCATACTCCGTGAGATGGGCTAGGTTTTCTAAACTCTTCAAAGTAGAAGGATTAAACCTCTCCTTCCTGTTGGACCAAAAGGTCGAGGCAAATATCAGCAACAAAGTGAATCTGGCCACCTGAGTAGCCGTCAGCTCTCCCCGCCTATGGCTAGCATAAATGCCAGGGGCTTGGAGATATAGCCAGCGCCTGGAAACACTCAAAGCTGGAGTAGCAGAACCTGGCCCGACGCGGAGCCTGGCCCGACAATCCGAGGCAGGTCTGTACCAATTAATTCCACCATCCGATCAGAGGAAACCTCTGTCCTCCAGTCATCATATAATTCGATCGCCCGAATACCGAAAGGGATTCCGGTAATCACAGAAAAATCCACCGGGGTCATTTCATCTCGCCCCAAGAAAAATGAAAAGTGTTAGTAGTATCCCACCATCTCTCGGCCAAAGCACCCAGCAGCTCCTTGTGGCTAGTTCGGCCGGCATCAAATTGCCTCAGGTAACCCAGACGGGACGGATAGATGATTGCCCCGACCGGGTGGCTCGGATCCAATATCTCGATCGGAATTTCGGACATAGAGGTCTCAGCCACATCCAATCTAATGTGAGGATCCTAAAGGTAAAGCAATATAAGAATTGTCCCTTGGTTCTTTACTAAGGGTAATATCTTAGCATGCATACTAATAAAACAGCAAATACAGAAAATAAAAAATTCACAATTCGGCCCACAAAGGCCCGAGAATCACAATTCGGCCGCAGAGGCCCAAGATTCACAAATTCGGCCTAAGGCCCGAAAATCACACTCTGGCCGTAGAGACCCGACAATTCACAATTCGGCCTAAGGCCCGAAAAGCACATTCAGGCCACGAAGGCCCAAAGTTCTCTTTCTAGCCACAGGAGGCCCGAAAAATCACGATCCCCATTTTGTCAACCCCTAAAAAAAAAAAAAAAAAAAAAGAGGCGTACCTGGGCGATACCTGGGCGAAGATGCCAGTTACGGAGGCGTGAGTGTCAGCGTCCACCGTAAGGTTGACCTCGTCGAGGGAAATCCCATTTATGCAGTTGTAGAATTATTAAGAGTAGAAGAGAAATATGCATGAAGTGCTAAAATTAAATGAGCAGAGTTCCGGTGTTACCTGATTTAATCAGCGACCGCTTCTTAGCTCCAGGTTAAGCTCCTCGTTTAGGAAATATTAATTAATTTTATTTTGTTTAATTTTAGTGTCCAAGTATCACAATAAAGATGCAATAAAAATTAAATTAAATGCAAAAAGCGGTAAAGAAATCGCAATGAGCGTGGGAGGAAGATCGTCCGTCAACACAGACAGCGGTGTCAAAATTGAAGAGGTAAGTGGCCTTTTATAGGCAAAAAATGGGTCGCCGGTGTGAATACTCAAATTTTGACCTTGCTACAGTATGCCAATATGGTACTTAAAACGTCCGGAATGTCGCGAGGATCGCGAAACAGGTGCCGGAATATTTTTCGGAGGTCCGAAACTCCCGAAAAGGCTCCCGGAGCGAGGCACGGTGTCCACACCGGCACACCGGCCACGGCGGAGCCGGCCGCCGGGCACGGGGGCAGCAGCCGCCCAGCCTGGGCGGCACCTGCGCCCCACTTCCTGGGCGAGGCCTGCCGCCCAGCGCGTGTGGGGCCTGTCGCCCGCGAGGGCGGGGCCTGCCGCCGCGCGCGGGTGAGGCGTGCCGCCTGCGCCCGCAGGGCCTGTCGCCCCGCGCCCGCAGGGCTGTCGCCCCGCGCAGGCGGGGCCTGGCCCTCCACGCCCCTCGGGCGGCACGCTGCCCGCCCAGACCAGGCGGGGCCTGCGCCCCACCCGACTCGGGCGGACATGCTCGCCGCGCTCCCCAGGCCGGCACCCCTGCCCAGCGTCGGGTCGCGGCCTGCCCGCCGAGCCAAAGCAACACCTGCCGCCCGGACCCAGAAAATGCCTATAAATACGACCAGTTTATCAAGCGCGTATTTATCTGGTGCGCCTTGTCTTCTTTTGAATAGACGCAAAACCTTCCTCTCTCTCACGTCCTTTGGCGTCTTCTTTACCGCTTTTTGCATTTTAATTTAATTTTTATTGCATTTTTTATTGTGGATATTTGACCACTAAAATTAAAATAAAACTTAAAAATTAATTAATATACCTAAACGAGGAGCTTAACCTTGGAGTTAAGAAGTGGTCGACCGAATTAAATCAGTACGTAAAACGAAAACTCTGCCTATTTTAATTTTAGCACTTCTGCATACTTCTTTTACTCTAATAAATTCTATAATTTGCATAAATGCATTCACATCATCATTTTAGAACAAATAAATAAATATGATTAAGCTTAAACGTCCGGTTAATTAATAACCGTGGCATTAAAGCTTAAATCCGACAATATTGGCTGAAAGAGCAGTTAATTAATAACTACGGTTCAACTGCCTTATTTCGAACAAATCCGGCTTAAGTCCAATTAGCCTAAAAATCAATCTTTTTCGACTAAAAGTCGTAAAATCGAACCATTTTGGCAAAACGCCTTAAAATCAAACCTTTTACGGCTAAAAGTCGTAAAATCAAACCATTTTGGCAAAACGCCTTAAAATCAATCTTTTTCGACTAAAAGTCGTAGAATTGAACCATTTTGGCAAAACGCCTTAAAATCAAACCTTTTACTGCTAAATGCCTTAAAATCGAACAATTTCGGCGAAACGCCTCAAAATCAACCATTTTCGGCTCAAAGCCGTAAAACCGGACAATTCTGGCCAAAGGCCTCGAAATCAGCCATTTTGGCGACAATCGCCTAAATCACACCTTTTGGCAAATAAATTGCCTAACTCAACACATTTTGGCTCAAAGCCTTAAAATCAAACAATCAAAACAATTTTTGGCTAAAAGCCTTAAAAACACCATTTGCGCGACAATCGCCCTAAAACACGTTTTTTAAGCAAACAAATTGCTTAAACCCCATCAAACATTTTTTTTGGCAAACTGATTGTTCTAAATCAACTCGTTTCAGCTAAAAAGCTTTTAAAACAACGACATTGTTGGCAGTAATAAGCCAACCAATCCATCGAGGCGATAATAAGTCCGAATGTGCAAATTTTGGCAAGAATAAGCCCGAATCCAACTCCTTTTTGGCTGGCTAAAAGCCTTAAATCAACATTTTTGGCGATAAACGCCTAAATCAAATCAATCAATTTTTTTTGGCAAAATGCCTAAACAAAATGCACAAAGCATAGTAATCATCTTCAAAGCTCGGTTTGATTCAAAGCCCTCTAAAAGAGGCCTATCGAACTACGTTGACTTTGATTTTCCATTCAAACGGAAGTACGTAGGCACGTCCGGGATTTCACCCCGGGCGGCAAGTCGAAATCACCAAAATCACTCAAACATTTCATTAATCCCTCATTTACCTTGCAAAACATTCATTCATCGGTTAGTTTATCAGCATGACATAGTCTCGGGATCCATCTCGGGTTTGCATACCATGCTTTACACATTTGAGTTATATATCTCCAAATTGGACACAAGAGGATGGGTTGGAAAGCTAAGAGATAGACCTACAACTTTTATGAAGGAATCAGACACAAATGGAAAATAGAAAGGACTGAAAAATGGTCCTAAATCTCACTCAAAATCACGTTTTTCCCAAATTCAACTTACTTTAGCCATGAAAGGAACATGAACCACAAAGATACAAGGTAGAACATAAATACTCATCAAACATCATCCAAGAGCATGTAATGGCAGCCAAAATTCAACAAACCAATCATTTCATACAAAATCTCAAAATATACAAATAATAGCATAAAGGCACAAAATCAAAATTTTGAATAAGGTAAGTGTGTTTATGAACACTAAACCTTCAAAATAACAAGCTTTAACAGCTTTTAATCAAAGCTTGCTCAAGCTTTGGGTCTTGCCTTTATCCTCTTATTAGCACAGGCTCTCACCTCTCTAGCTGGAAGAAACTCAACAATCAACACAAAGACAAAACAAACGAAAAGAAGTAAATTGGAGCATGATTAAGCATGTTACTACTGCCTAAAGACAACTCTAAACTCCAAAAATAATTCACTTATCAATAAAAATTCACCCTTACTTGACCAAGTAGGAAAAATCACCAAATTCCTTGAATTAGTCACCAAAGATTACTTCTCTAGCTTCACTCTCTAAGATTTATTGCTTAATCAAGTTGGATGGGTGCTTTACTACAGTAGGGAATTGAAGAAACCTCGACAGAAGAAGAAGAAGAAGGAAGAAGAAGAAGAGACACCGGAAACGGTGTACATGGAGAAGAAGCCGCAAAATTGGCTGGCTCCACTAATTGATAGTTGCTTTATTAAAGCAACTAAGGGGGGCTATTTTGGGTCTTTTCTCCAAATTGAAGGTATTCTTCGGTCTTCTCTCCAATATTCCTCCAATTAAATTCCTTCAAAATACGTTATTTTTATCCTCCACAAAAGTCTCTAAATTTATTCCATAAAAAATAATTCCTCAATTTTTCCTCCATAAAAAAAATAATTGCTCAAATTTTCACCCCCACCCGCCCCACCCCCACCCCTTACCTTTAATATACACCCATAATTCACCTATTCACTAAGTATCCTAAATTCTCCCAAAAACTATTCCTTTACTTACTTTCTACCCCATAAAAATCATGCATACATGCTCCAATGTTAAATAAATATAAACCATAACATAGTAATTTTTTTCGTACAAAAATAATACCAACCTTCCGGACCGGGTGGTACTATTCACATGACCGGTAAACTACTTATTAAAACACAAGGAAAAAACAAAATGGGGCGTTCACCAGTTTCTCCCCCCTCTAAAAGATTTTCGCTAAATTCACCTGAATTAAACAACTGAGGATGTTGTTGTCTCATAATCTCTTCACTTTCCCAGGTAGCTTCTTCGGTCTTATGGTTTCTCCAAAGAACCTTGACCAATGGAATTCTCTTATTCCTTAGTTCCTTAATTTCCCTAGCAAGTATCCTCCTGGCTCTTCCTCATAAGTTAAATTTGGCTCTATAGTCACAGATTCCACTGATATTACATGTCATGGGTCGGACCGATACCTCCTCAACATAGATACGTGGAAAACATTATGTATCCTATCCAGGTCTGGTGGTAAAGCTAGTCTATAGGCTAACTAGCTCCTAAATAGCTATCGGACCCGCCCCCCCCCGGACCCCCCGCCCCACCCCGCACGCCTCATGATCTCATATCTCATATGGACCAATGAACCTAGGACTAAACTTACCCTTTCTTCCAAATCGCAATATCTTTTTTCACGGAGATACCTTAAGGAAAACCTTATCTCCCACTGTATACTCTATATCCTTCCTCTTCAAATCCGCATAAGATTTCTAACAATCTGAAGCTGCTTTCAATCTATCTCTGATAATTCTGACCTTTTCCTCTGTATCCCGAATCAAATTCGGACCTACCATCTTGCCCTCACTCAATTCTGACCAACACAGTGGAGTCCTACATCTCCTACCATATAGTGCATCAAAAGGGGCCATCTGAATACTCGACTGATAACTGTTATTGTAGGCAAATTCTACAAGTCGAATGTACTTCTCCCAACTGCCCTTAAACTCAATAGCACAAGCTCTTAACATATCACCTGCCCTCAACACCTCAAATAGCACAAGCTCTTAACATATCCTCAACAATCTGCAAATACACCGCTCTGACTGACCATCCTGTCTGAGGATGAAAGCTGTGCTGAAACAATTCAGCCTCCTAGTACCCAGGGCCTCATGTAGCTTCTTCCCAAATCTAGGAAGTAAATCCTCGGATCTCTATTGAAATGATGGCGACAGAAGGCCCCATGTAACCCACTAAAATCTCATCTATATACAGCTCTGCCATGTTGCTCCCCTGGTGAAGTCGGTCCTAACAGGAAGAAAGTGTGCTGACTTATTAATCTATCAACTATTACCCATACAGCATCTTTCTTTTTAAGGGTTAAAGGCAAATCCTGTCACAAAATCCATAGTAACCTTATCCATTTTCCACTCTGGAATAGAAGGTAGGGTGTAACAAACCAGAAGGAAACTGATGCTCTGCTTTCACTTGCTGGCACGTCAAACACTCGACACAAAATCTGTGATATCCCTCTTCATCGCCGGCCACCAATAGTGGTGATTTTCAAATCCCTGCATACATGCTTATTAACTGCTGGATGCATAGCATAGGGACTACTATGAGCTTTCCTTTAAGATACTCTTCCTCAGCTCTGAAATTTTAGGCGACACAAGTCCGATCCCCAAAGGTACAAGCAGTCGTCATCTTTAATCATAAAGTTTTTTCCTCGTCCATCTTCTGAACTAGGTCTTTTCCATTAAGCAATTGTCACTCATCATCCTTCCTGTTGCATCTCAAAATTTGCTGAAGTAGACTAGGTCCTAACTTCATAAAGCTCTGCACGGAGTGGCACCATTACTGAGCTCAGATAATCGAGTATTCATAGCACAAAAGCAACCAGCGACTTTCCTACTAGTGCATCTGCTCCACATCAGCTTTCCCGGATGGTTACATCACAAAGTGGTGAACGTCATAGTCCTTAAGAAGCTCTATCATCTTGCGCTGTCTCAGATTTAAGCCTCCTTTTGAGTAAGGCCAGGATTACTTGAGACTCCTTATGATCCGTATACAGATGACATTTCCTCACCATTCAAGTAAATGCCTCCAAATCTTCAAAGCGAAGAGGCTATAGCTTCTAACTCCAATTCATGAGTAGGGTAGTTCTTCTCGTGTGGTTTAAGCTGTCGAGAAGCATAAGCACTACCTTACCCTCCTGCATAAGCACACAACCCAATCCATTATATGAAGCATCACTATACACAGTCATACGTGTCTACCCGAACTGGCTGTGTCAAACTGGAGCCTCAGTAAGCATCGTCTTTTAGCTTCTCAACTATTCTGAATTTAATCATTCCACTTCGAAATCTGACATCTTTTTTGAGGAAAGGCCTAGTCAAAGGAGGCCGCAATGAGAGAAAATCCCTTGACAAATCTTCTATAATAACCAGCCAATCCTAAGAAACTCCGAATCTCTGTCACATTCTTAGGTGGCTTCCATTCAGGCACTGCCTCTATCTTCTTCGGATCAACTCTAATACCCTCAACAGAAATAATGTGACCTAAGAAAGCAATCTCAGACAACCAGAATTCACACTTACTCAGCTTAGCATACAACTGTTTCTCTCTCAATATCTGAAGTACAATTCTCAAATGGTGATCATGATCCTCTCTAGTCCGAGAATATAACAAGATGTCATCAATGAACACAACCACAAACTGATCTAAATAAGGATGAAAGATCTAGTTCATCAAATCCATGAACACTGCAAGAGCGTTAGTCAAACCAAACGGCATTACCAAGGCATTACCAAGAACTCATAGTGACGTAGCGAGTCTGAAAGCAGTCTTAGGTACATCTTGTGCCTTCACCCTTAGCTGATGATAACCTGATCTCAGATCTATCTTTCGAGATACGAATACACTAGCTCCTCTCAAGTGATCAAACAAATCATCTATCCGAGGCAATGGATACCGATTCTTCACAGTAACTTTGTTAAGTTGTCTGTAATCAATACACAGTCTAAGTGATCCATCCTTCTTCTCTACAAACAATACTGGAGCACCCCACGGAGATACACTAGGACGAATAAACCCCTTATCAAGCAATTCCCGAATCTGTATCTTTAACTCTTTCAACTCAGAAGGTGCCATCCGATACGGAGCAATGGATATCGGTGCAGTACCAGGCATAACCTCAATACAAACTCAACCTCTCTCTCAGGAGGTAAACCAGGCAACTCTCCTCTGGAAACACATCGGAAAATCACAATACTTGTGGTATAATCATGGACACTAGGAGATTCTGACTCTGGAGCAAGTACACA
>NW_023590991.1:1694672-1721773 GCF_014843425.1 Jatropha curcas
CCGGTCGTACATCACCCGGCTCTATCCTGAGCTTCATGAGAGGGTATGATTCCTATATGCTTTACCTTTTTTTTGTTTTGCATACCTTTTTCTGCTTTTATGTTTTCATAGGATCTGGAGATTGGTAGGCTGCGGAGGCATCAGTCCCGCCAGTCCGGCGCTGTTACCCGACTTCAGATGGAGGTGGATCGAATCTGGACCAGGCTAGAGGTGGAGGGGATTCCATCAGATGGAGGTGGATCGAATCTGGACCAGGCTAGAGGTGGAGGGGATTCCATTGGACTTCTCCGAGGACGAGGAGGATGATGATGATGGCTCGTCATTTGATGATGCACCGCCACCTCCACCCCCTCAGGCAGCAGCTGGTCCTAGCCGGAGGCGACGTTAGCCGGCCTTCTCCGCTCCGACCATACTTTTTGAGACATTTTTATAGCTTGTAGGAATACATTTTCAGTCTTTTTACATTTATTTTACAATATTATTTACATTTTTTATTACAGTATTTTCTTGCTTTTATTACAGTATCATTTACATGTTTATTACTTACAATTTGTGAAATTTTATTCCTGCATAAGCAAAACATAAACACACAAAAACGCAAAATAGCAGTGTCCCACTTACTTGCAAAAGTGGTCCACTTCGTTAGTGCTCAACGAACCAATTTATTGTAAATAAGGAAATAGAATAAAGTAAAATAAGGAAAAGAAAATAAAATAACATAAGAACCAAACAAAAACAAAAGTGAAGCGTAATACTTACCTGACATGGCGGTCCACTTGATTAATGCGGACACAAAGGCTCAACCTCCTTATTGTACGAGTTGTCCCTCTTATTAACGTAGGCATAAATATCCAACTACCGGAGTGGTCTATGCATAAATGCTTATCCAACCACCGTCGACAGTAAGTACCAGGTCAAATAATGATAGCGCCTTACCCACTAAACCCTTTACACTTCTATAAATGGAGGCTTCCCTCTGCATCCTCTTCACTCCCATCATTCAAAACAACTCCATTTCTTAGATAATCCTTTTCCATGGCTTTCAGAAACCAAGTTTCGTCCTTCGTCCAATCCATTCCCGACGACCTGTGGCAGATTCACCCCCGCATTTCTTAGATAATCCTTTTCCATGGCTTTCAGAAACCAAGTTTCGTCCTTCGTCCAATCCATTCCCGACGACCTGTGGCAGATTCACCCCTGAACCAACTCGCTTGGCTGAAATATTTCAAAGACTTAAAATCGGATCATGGTTTCCTATCTTGGCTCGTCACATACTTTAATCCCAACACCATGGTTTTTCGATTTGAAGATTCTGAAGTCACTCCGACCTACGAGGAAATATGTGCTGTAATGGGTCATCACCCTGAACAAAATGAAACTCCAGCTTTGCCCCCGGGCCCTAGACATGATCTAGCCGAGATTGCGACCCTATGCCCGGTTTACCTTCCTAATGGCATAGACCCTGATCAAGGCCTTCCCTTAGAGCCTTTTCTGAGTAGGGTTCTATCCATGGATGCAGACCCTTCTTGGGTTTGAGCTTGTTGTTTCCTGTTGTTGAATGTGTATGCCATGAAGAATCGTCAACCTGGGATTGGAGATTTCCGACTGCTGACAGTTGTTCGTGACATGCAAATGTATCGTCGTATTGTCTTTATGATGATCATGGGGGAGATAACGTGCTAGGTCAGGGATATTGCCCTGCATGTCACCAACTTCAATGTTCACCATCGAGGGTGCCCAATGTTGTTGCAAGCCTGGGCTCTAGACAAGTTAAGCCTAATTGAGGGTGCCCCAATAGTTGTTGCAAGGCCTGGGCCTAGACAACGTTTAAGCCTTAATTCTCTAGTTCCCTGCTCGTTTAATGTCCAACCCCTTTAAGGCCCTGCCCATTCTTCTGACCTTTCGAGTCCTGGGGACACTTTGCATTTTGGGGTATCCTATGATACGGGTGGCGGACTCTGTCCTTCAGGTGGCAGGATTAGACTTGAGTCACTGCTGGGAGCCATGCAACCTCAATTATCTGTGTTCTACGCCAGTCTTTGACCGTCTTCATGCCTTATTTCCCGAAATAGGGCTCTCTTCGGCTATGATATCACGCGCCAGTGTTCCCAGAATCCATTTGATTTTTACGAGAGTGGTCCCATGATGCCAGGCGTCTACCTAACCATTCTAGCCATGACCGTTGGCAGAAACCGAACACTTAGGTTACCTGGGCTCAAGGGGTGATGCAGAGGACCACCTGTGACACCCGCCAGTACCGTCGATCTGGGTTTTACACCCAGTGATTGATACTAGGTTTTGAAAGGACTGCGGTCGGTCCTGATTGATTCACCCACTGGAATAAATTTGCCATTTGCTACTTTTTCTTTTTCAGTTTCTTGTTATTCCAGGGCCGTGAGCTGCCTGAACAATGTATCCTCACTTTTTCAATGAATGACTCTAATAGCGTCTGTTCTTATTTTTCCTGCTTATCTGCACACATGGGCAAACAAAGCAAACAACCAAATCTTTCCTTGAAATTATTTTTGTATTATAGTTAGTCACTTGAGGCCTTCCATGCCCCTTGGGTCAATAAATGAAACAAGACCCATAAAAGTGGATCATTTGACTTTAAAGATAGAAGTCACATTTGGAAATAAAAGATGGGGTGACCATTTTATATTACCTACAATAATCAAACAAAAACAACATATGTACACTCCTTTATGTATTGCATCTGAAACCTACTGAGTACTAAGCGTTTTTGATCCATGGTTTTTTATCGATCTTTCCAGGAAATCACGTTTTTTATCGATCTTTCCAAGGAAATCACTGAGAAAATGGCATTCGTTCTCCTAATCGATGTTTAAAAGAATTCATCACTTAGGCAGGACCAATAACCATAACATTTTCAAAATAGATGAGCCAATCTTGGTCAGATAAGCAGAGAGGAAGGTCTTGCATTCTTTAATCATATCCCCGAAACAAAAGGAAGAGAAATTTGAAATTCAAGCCCTTTATTAATCTTACTTCTTTCAACATTATACAGGAGTAAAGAAAAACTATTTTAATACAATGGTCATTCATTCTAACTACTCACTTACCTATTCTCCTTCTAGTCAAGTTGATCACATTGAGCAACCAATCACAAATCCGTCACGAATGCATGGCATAGATTTTGCATTTAAACTAAACACCACGCGTTAATCCCAAAAGTTTTTTTTGTATGCTCTAACTTTTGCCTAGGCCGCCCTTTCGGGTTTTCAACCTAGCTTTTTTTTTTTTAAATCAAATTCATTTCAGACATAGAATCTTTTCAATTTGGATTCCTGATTGACAATCGATTGGACAGCGGGGGGCTCCCTCCCATGGTGATCTAAGCCTCAGCAGGCACCTTTTAGCTAATCAAGCCTTCTGAACTTGAATGCGTCCATGACCAGTTGAGGTCTTGAATCCCCACCAGGATGATTCTGGATTCATGTCCAACAACCTTGATCAATACTTAAATCCCCTTTTTCAAGCCTTGGGTTACCCGTTTATTGTAAAAATGAGCAATCTTCTCTTTCTCATATGGATCCTGGAATCGGGCGTTCAATCTTCTTCCATTCTAAAAAGCGCCAGATCTTCATACCTTTTCTTGAACCCATTCTTCTTCGTCAGACCAGCTCTCTACAAGAACCCTGAGAGACTTCTTTCAAAAGCTCTACACCGGTAAATCTGCTTCCATCCACGTATAACAAAGTTCGAGGGAGAAGCTCCATTCACTGACTTGAATGTTAGTGCGATGCCCCCAGAGCGCGAAAGGTAGTTTTCTCAGCCAGGCTTTCTATACTTCTAGTCTTGCACCATCTTAGACAGGATTCTCTTAATTCTCCTTTATTCGTGGCTTCCACTGCCAACCATTAGCTTGAGGTCGGATAAGGAGAAGAATGGTGATGACTCAACCTTATATTTTATATAGCAACTGACCAACATCTGCTTGAAAATGAGACACCAATTGTCAATGTAAAACTATGTAGATTGGGCGAACACCATACTATGTGATGGGGAACACCATAGCGACAAAAAATGTTCTGTTCAATGAATCTAGCCACGTGCTTAGCGGTCAAAGTTTTGTAGGATTGAGCCTCGATCCACCTAGAAAAGTAGTCTACTACAACCAAGATATACCAATGACCGTTCGATGCTGCTGGTGTGATCTTGCCGGTAATGTCTATACCCCATGCTGAAAATGGCCAAGAAGGAGCGGTTAGATGGAGTTCAACGGCAGGCAAATGGTTTTTGTTGTCATGGTACTGGCAAGCTTTACAATAGCGAACATAGTTGATACAATCACCTTCCATCTGTACCTAGAAATAACCTTGCCTCATGATTTTTCTGGCTAAACTCATGCCACTCAAATGAGTATCGCAGACTCCCTCATGAATTTTCTTCATTATTTCTTCCCTCATGAATTTTCTTCATTATTTCTTCCCCTTCCTTTTTACCTATGCATCTTAGCAGAATTCCGTCCCAAGCCCTCCTATATAATTCACCATCAACCAGGACATAATTCAAAGCCATTTTTCTAAGAACCGAATGGTCTTCCTTTGTCGCATCATTAGAAAAGGTTCCGTCTTTCATGTACAGTAGGATATCCATAAACCAGGGTTCGTCCTCTGACTCCACCTGATTCACAAAATGTTCGTTATAGCACGGGATATTTGCCGCAGTAATAATAAATGGCTTCTTTGGGACTTTACTTAAATCCTGCCAAGCTGACGCCAAGTTTGCCAAGGCATCCGGAATTCGGTTATGAATTCTTCCTATGTGAGTAAAGGTGATCGAGTCAAAGAGCGCCGCCTTCCTTAACAAATACTCAACATAGGGCTTCAACCTTTCTTCTTCCACTTTCCATCTCTCGTTAGCATGTTCGATAACCAACAGTGAATCTCCTATCACCTCCAACAGTGAACTCCTATCACCTCACTTCCTCAAGCACGGATTGCAAGAAGAGGCTCCCATTTCCCATGATGCATGCTTTTATATCAGCACATATTGTTAGTGACCGGCAAACAACAATCTTTTACACATTGTTGTGATCCTCGCCATTAGGTTCCCTCTATCACAATACCAGCTCGGCTCTCGTTTCTATTGGCTGCATCCCGCGAAGATTTACCAATTTCCAAAACCCTAGTTTTCAAAACACACAACAAATGTTCAATCTGGAAATTTCCAATTCCCATGACCTCCATCATTCTACAATTGGATTTTAGCCAGGAATTTCTGCCACAACACGACCTTGACCGTTTTTCTTAATGACGTGACCAAAACCTCTGCATCCACAATGACATCTGGTATTAGCCATTTGGACAGCCGTCCTTCTTAGAGTAGGATGTTCTTGCAAAATACTTCATAGGATCAATTTAGAACTAAAGTAGACCTGAATGAAAGTGACCCTGAAGGAATCAAAGTAAGGCCTCAATTTCTTTATCGACCACACCACTGCCATACATGTTTTCTCCACCAAATTATACTTCTCTTCAATAGGTAGTAATTTCTTGCTAATATAATAAATGGCCTTTTCTACTCCAGCAGCGTCCGGCTGTGCCAACATTGCTCCCACTCCCGCATCCTCTATAGACAAGTACAGGATCAGAGGCACTCCCGATCTAGGCGAACTCAATACTGGTGGATTCATCAAATACTTCTTTATATGATCAAAGGCTTTCTGGCATTCTTCGTTCCATTTAACTGGTTGATTCTTCTTAAGTAGCTTGAAGGATCGGATCGCATGTGATGGAGGAGCCCTAGAAATAAAAATCTGCTAAAATATACCTGATTATTACCCAAGAAGCTTCTCACCTGACGTTTTGTTCCGGCGATTCCATATCCTGAATGCTTTTATTCTTGTCATTGGGTTCAACCTCCAATCCCCTTAGGTCCGTACCACAAAAACACTAACAACTTCCCCCTTCGTTTACTCCGAATACGCATTTTTGGCGATTGAAATCTTAAGTTTGTACTGCTTAACCCGTGCAAACGAACTTTCTAACATCTCCTCCGTGTGTTCCTTCCTGTCGTTCTTGTCATGATCGACCATATCATCCAACATTTACCTCAATCCTTTAGGAATCATGTCCTGAAAATAATTGTTGTAAAGCCATTTCATCTGATATTGTTGCCCCGGCGTTCTTCTCACGTCCGCAATGGCATCACCCTATAGGCAAAGTCCCAAAAGTCAGTAGTGAAGGTAGTCTTATGCTTGTCAGTGAAGCGCCATCAAGTTTGGTTGTATTCCGGAAAATTCCATTCCATAATAGAAATAACATAATAGAATAACATCCCATTCCAGCAGCGTTGTCGATCAAAACATCTATGTGTGGAAGTGGGAAGTCATCTTTGGGAGAGGCTTTGTTTAGATCCCTGTAGTCAACACAAACTCTTATTCTCCCATCCTTCTTCAGCACAGGGACTATGTTTGCCAGCCACTCAGGATAATGCACTACCTCTCGGTAGGAGGTCCGATAGTTACCAAACCCTCGGTTCTTCTTCTTCTCATTTTTATACAGCTCTTCGATATTCAACCTAGCCCTTTGAACTAGAGCAAAATCAATGAGAGGTTGGGCCAGCATCCTCTCCTTGAAGAAAGGTAGGAGACTTCGACTGAAAATGCCTCTTGGTCTTCGGCCTTGTCTGGACCAATGAACAATTTTGTTCTCCACCTCCTGTAATAATCGAGAAAGTAATAATCCGAGAAACTTTCATCCTTTTCCTGCCTCAAACTTTCCAAGTCACGCAGGCCAAACTCATCACTGTCATCTGTTTTGAAGTGCTTAAGAAAAGCAGTCTGTAGCTTAACCCAATCTCTTTGTGTCTCCATGTCCAAGCCATCATACCATCTCCGGTAACTCTTATGTAGTGTCTAAGGAAATGCTCGTAAAACATCTTCCTCGTTATATCGATTCATTTGGGAGACCCGGAGGAACTCAGACAGATGGGATCGTGGGTCATTGTCTCCTTCAAACACAGTATGCTTGAAAGTCTTGAATGAAGTGGAACTAGTTGGATGCAAGACATATTCGGTTACAAGGAAATTAGTGACCGGGTCCTTCTCCTTTGCAACAGACATTTTCTCTACTTTATCTTTCAGCTCAACAAGCTGCTTGATTAGATCATTCTCAACTGGGACAGCATTACCGGCAGAGGCCTGATTATCTGAAGTGGGTTCTGGAACTTCCCTTTCCTCAACCATGGGCTGGTTGCTTGAAGCTGGAGGCACCTGGTTTTGTGCCCTCTCTTGGGCGAAGGTAGCAGCTATTATCTTAGTGATGGTTCTCAGCTGGGCTGGAGAGAAACCAGTCTCATTCACAGTATTGTCAGCCATTTCTACCAAATCTGAATCAGAAACCGAATTCGATGAACTTGAACAGACCACAGAACTAATCGGAGCATGCTCGGGGATTGGGGACACTCTGACCAAACATTGACCAGGGCGTCGGTGCCAAACTCTCGAAGCGATTTCCCGGGGTGAATCAATTCTGACTGATAGATAGAAATACCTAAGTTAAAGTAGGTCCTGCATGTATGCATGAGAAATAACAGCACGTAGAATGAGGAATGCAGTTCTCATGCGCTAATGATCGGTATGGAAATAAGATTCTCGATTTCAACGAACTGGGACCCAAAATTCGGTGTGAAATAACATGGAATAACTCATTTTGTATTCAACATTTCTGGCCATATCTGTCGTCGACCGTTCCTTTTGGATTTTACAGTCGGACTATTTTCTCTCCAAGTTCCTAACTTTTTCTTGAGTTGAAAGGATGTCAAGCGGAACATTTTTTTATATATTTTTTGTTTGTATCCTTACTTTTTGCCTTGGAACATATAGGTTCCCAAGCAGGATTCTTACTTTGATTGTTACAAATTGAATCTCTCGCTTACTTTCAGATTAATGCAAGAAAGGTGAAGAAATGTGAAAATACAAAGGAATCACAACCCCCTTAT
Organism: Jatropha curcas; assembly: GCF_014843425.1. The sequence goes on from NW_023590991.1 coordinate 1,702,641, forward strand.
AACTCCCTTTTCTTTTGGGTATTAATTCACTATAAATGATTGCATTATATTATTCAAAAGGAATTTGGGGTCCAGTCTCAAAATCAAGATCAAACGTCCATACTGAAAATGAGCTCTTATTAATGTATGGCTAAAACAAAAAACGTTACGTGGTGCATGAATGCCACAACATATGTACAGTTTACAACATACAGGGGAACGAGAGTTAGGAAATGCATGCCTTCCAACCTTATCTCTCCCACACACGAATTCAGTTGGTAAAATTTTGACATCTGTTTCCTAGGATCTGGTCTAATCTCGACAACCAACAGGGGGTTTTGAGATTGACGAAACAAACTCTCAGAATGGATGCGGCAAAATAACAGCAAACAGAACCAGGTGTTCCTTAGGGGTGTGAACCCCTTCCCCAAAAGTCATAGGCATGTGATGCATATGATGAATGAGAAGAAATACACGTGATGTGTGTGAGTCGCCACCTTGTTTAATTACCTTGTTTAATTATTTTAGGGTAAACTAGGAAAAAAACCTGAATGACTCCATTTTTAATTAACCTAGTTACTAGATTAATTATCCCAATGATTAAGGCACAATCTACGAAATCGAGGTGGATCCCGAGACTATGTCATGCTGATAAACTAACCGATGAATGAGTGTTTTGCAAGGGTGAATGATGGATCAATGAAATGTTTAAGTGATTTCGACTTGCCACCCGGGGTGAAATCCCGAACGTGCCTACGTACTTCCATTTGAATGGAAGATCAAAGTCAACACGTGTAGTTCGATAGGGCCTCTTTTTAGAGGGGCTTTGCCAAAAATGGTTGTCGGGCGATTTGTCGCCAAAATTGATGTTTGGGCTTATGACTGCCAAAAACGGTGTTCGGGCTTATGATTGCCGAAAATTGATGTTCGGGTTTATTTTTACCGAAAATAATTTGGTCGGATGATTTATCGCCAAAATTATTAGTTTTAAGGCTCTTGGCCAAAAAAAGGTTTATTTTATGGCATTTTCCAAAAATGTTGATTTTGAGGCATTTGTGCCAAAATGGTTCATTTAAACGATTTGTCGCTCAAAAGATTGATTTTAAGGCCTTTGGCCAAAAATTGATTCATTTTAAGGCATTTTGCCAAAAATGTCGATTTTACGCGATTTGTCGCTAAAATGGTTGATTTTAGGCCTTTGGCCAAAAGATTGATTAATTTAAGCGATTTGTCGCTAAAATGGTTGATTTTAAGGCCTGGTTGATTTTAAGGCCTTTGGCCAAAAGATTGATTAATTTAAGCGATTTGTCGCTAAAATGGTTGATTTTAAGACCTTTGGCCAAAATGTGTTGTTTTAGGAAAGGTGGTTGTTTTAGTGCAATTTAATTTGCCAAAATTGTGCGATAGGCGATTATCCGCCAAAATGGTTGATTTGAAGGCCTTTGGCCAAAATGGTCCAATTCTAACGACTTTTAGTTTCGGAAAAAAAGATGATTTTAAGGCGTTTTCGCCCCAAAATGGGTTCGTTTTTACGACTTTTAGCCGAAAAAAGGTCTGATTTGTAGGCATTTGCCAAAAAATTGTTGATTTAGGCTTTTTAGTCACATTATTTCAATTAATTGGACTTTTAAGCCGGATTTGTTTCGAAATAAGGCAGTTAGAAACCGTAGTTATTAATTAACTAGGCTCTTTAGCCAATATTGTCGGTATTGTCGGATTTAAGCTTAACTGCCACGATTATTAATTAATCGGGCGTTAAGCTTAATCAAATTAATTAAGGCAGTTTATTTACCAAAAATAATGATGACGTGGATGCATTTATGCAATTGTAGAATTATTAAGAGTAGGAGAGAAATATGCATGAAATGCTAAAATTAAATAGGCAGAGTTTTGTTTACATACCTGGTTTAATCGACGACCGCTTCTTAACTCCAGATTAAGCTCCTTGTTTAGGTATATTAATTAATTTTTAATTTTATTTAATTTTAGTGGTCAAATATCACAATAAAAATGCAAAAAACTAAATTAAAATGCAAAAAGCGGTAAAGAAAACGCAAGGAGCGTGAGAGGGAGAAGGATTCGTCTATCAAAACAGACAAGGCGCACCAAAATCTCTTGATTATTTGCTTATAAATAGCTTGAAAAAATTCATTTTCATTCATTCTAAACTTTCTAACCTAAGGAACTCTCTCAAAATCTCTCAACTTCTAAAGCTCCAAAATTCTTCTCTTTTTTTTTTTTCATGGCTTCCCCTGATCTGAGCGGTGAGGAGTACCTAGGGTCTCTGGGGATCTCGCTTGACGAGGTCAACCTTACGGCGGACGCTGACACTCACGCCTCCGTAACAGGCATCTTCGGATCGCTAGGCGGAAAACCCGCCCGCGCGGGGCGAGCGGGGCCCCGCCCGCGGCGGGGCGAGGGCCCCTCCCCGCGCGGGGGAGTGGCCTCCCCGCGCGGTGGACGGCTGCTACCGCCCAGTTTGGGCGCTGCTGCGCCAGGCCCGGCGGCCGGCCCCGCCGTGGTCGGTTTGCCACCGGTGTGGACACCGTGCCTCGCTCCGGGAGCCTTTTCGGGAGTTTCGGACCTCCGAAAAATATTCCGGCACCTGTTTCGCGATCCTCGCGACATTCCGGACGTTTTAAGTACCATATTGGCATACTGTAGCAAGGTCAAAATTTGAGTATTCACACCGGCGACCCATTTTTTGCCTATAAAAGGCCACTTACCTCTTCAATTTTGACACCGCTGTCTGTGTTGACGGACGATCTTCCTCCCACGCTCATTGCGATTTCTTTACCGCTTTTTGCATTTAATTTAATTTTTATTGCATCTTTATTGTGATACTTGGACACTAAAATTAAACAAAATAAAATTAATTAATATTTCCTAAACGAGGAGCTTAACCTGGAGCTAAGAAGCGGTCGCTGATTAAATCAGGTAACACCGGAACTCTGCTCATTTAATTTTAGCACTTCATGCATATTTCTCTTCTACTCTTAATAATTCTACAACTGCATAAATTCTCTGGGGGATCTCGCTTAGACGACGTCAATCTTTACGGCGGACGCTAGCACTCACGCCTCCATAACAGCCATCTTCGACTCAGGTACGCCTCTTTATTATATATTATTTTTTTTTTTTTTTTGGGCCTCTTCTCAAAGAAAAAAAAAATTTTTTTTTTTGGGCTTTAGGAGCCAAAATGTGAATTTTTGGGCCTCTGTGGCCAAAACTTGAACTTTTGGGCCTTCGTGACCAAATTGGAAATCTTTGGGCCTCTGTGGCCGAATTGGAAATCTTTGGGCCTCTGTGGCCGAATTGGAAATTTTTCGGCCTCTGTGGCCGAATTGGGCATTTTTTGGGCCTTTGGGGCCAAAACGTGAATTTTTGGGCCTCTGTGGCCAAATTGGGAATTTTTGGGCCGCTGTGGCCAAATTGGGAATTTTTGGGCCTCTATGTAAAGAACCAAGGAACAATTCTTATATTGCTTTACCTTTAGGATCCTCACATTAGATTGGATGTGGCTGAGACCTCTATGTCCGAAATTCCGATCGAGATATTGGATCCGAGCCACCCGGTCGGGGCAATCATCTATCCGTCCCGTCTGGGTTACCTGAGGCAATTTGATGCCGGCCGAACTAGCCACAAGGAGCTGCTGGGTGCTTTGGCCGAGAGATGGTGGGATACTACTAACACTTTTCATTTTTCTTGGGGCGAGATGAAATGACCCCGGTGGATTTTTCTGTGATTACCGGAATCCCTTTCGGTATTCGGGCGATCGAATTATATGATGACTGGAGGACAGAGGTTTCCTCTGATCGGATGGTGGAATTAATTGGTACAGACCTGCCTCGGATTGTCGGGCCAGGCTCCGCTTGTCGGGCCAGGCTTCGCTACTCCAGCTTTGAGTGTTTCTAGGCGCTAGCTATATCTCCAAGCTCCCGGCATTTATGCTAGACACAGGTGGGGAGAGCTGACGGCTACTCAGGTTGCCAGGTTCACCTTGTTGCTGATGTTTGCTTCGACCTTTTGGTCCAATAGGAAGTTTAATTCCTTCTTATCTTGAAGAGGTAGAGTTAGAAAACCAGCCCATCTAGTACGACTGGGCCGGCGCTATTCTGAGTCGTATGTACGACGACATGTCTGATCTGAGTCGGAGCCATTGTAAACTCAGCGGGACCTACTACTTATGGGAGGTAATGTGGAGAACATTCTATATTTTTCTCGTTTTATTCGACCTCTCTTGACTCTTGTTTCTTCTTCTTTTCATTTGCAGACTTGGGCATTTGAGTACTTTCCTTATACTCGCCAGAGCAGATTCATGCTGATCTCGGATTGGGTTTGGTACCTTTGGCTTGGAGATGGTACCGAACAAACCTTCATACCAGTCGGCACAAGGATTCGCTAAAGGATCTGAGAGCCCGACGCAGGTATGTGTTCAGTAATTCTGGAATACGTTGAATAAAAAAGATTTATCAACATATTTGCATCTTTTTTTTTTATTTATTTTTTTAGGTTGAAGTGGGGGCGATGGCCATTCGCCTACAGAGCTGGATCCAGGTTGATCCTCATTTCCAGCGATCAGATGACTTGTCTCGGCGGAGGGTGATCCTGTCGCATCCCGTCCTGAGACGATACTACTTGGGCGAGAGAGTAGACTTTCAAATAAGAGGCTGTCTTTCGTTCCATCCCTTATCCTCCTCCCGGGACATGCGAACGGGCAGGCAGGATGACTCTCACTGATGCGCATACTGAGGGTATTTCCGTATGGAGAGTTCATCTTGGAGGGGGAGATTATGCTGAATTCTGCAGACTCTTCCTGATGCAGCCTATTGGATCGCGGCTTGACAATTTTCAGAGATCAGCTCCTTTCCATCCGCCATCCGCCCGCTACCCGCTCTTCTCGGGCCGCTGGTTCTTCGAGTAGGACTCCAAAGAGGAGGCCTACGACTGATCCGTCTTCTTCTACTCGGGCTCAAGGTTCATCTCAAGCCGGCCCTAGTCACTCGGCCGGCCATTCCAGGGCTCCCCGGGCGGTGACAGAGGCTACCGGGTCACTTCATTCAGACTTGGCCAATTTACGTCTTCCGTACAGCATTTCCTACCATACTCTTGATGCTCCTTTAGCCTTTCGAGAAGTCTCGCTGAACAATGTGGATCGCTTGGCTCTGCCTTCTGAGGACATTACCGAGGTAAGTAAAAACTGCTAAATCTCTAAAAACTGCTAAATCTCTCACAAAAAAATGATTCATAAGAAAGATTTGATGTTGATTTGCAATTCATTTCATCATTCATCATCATTTTTTTTTTGTTAGGTTTGTCGGATTTGATCAATCAAAAATGATGGAATTGATGCCCGGGATGCCAGCAAGAACTGTCTTCGCTTGGACTCGTGAGGCTTACAGTGATAGAAGAAAGGCAAGAGGCCCCGTCGTTGAAGTCATGGTTGCCGAATCCTTTTCGTGGTTCCTCTTTCTTCCTTTCTTATCTGACTACTGCATACTAAACTTTGACCGTCTTCTGTACTGTATCTTTGTGCTGAGTTTTATTTTGGTACCTGCAAGCTTGGTTAGTATTGAAATTATATGTATGCTCATGAAACAAAATGAGTTTTATTTATTATGGTTATGTTTTTTTTTAATTTTTTATGATTATTTTTTTTTATTATATATATATATATATTTTTTTTTAATCGCGGCGTCGCTACCCGGCAGTCAATCATTTAGTGGGCAATTTGGGCGGCCATGCTGCCGCCGTCATTCGGTGGCAATTCGGCGGCTGCTGTCCGCCTTCATTCGGTGGCATCTTCTCCTATAAAAGCTTGTCTTTTGTTTTTGGCTCTTCACTCATTCCTCACTTTCTAATCCTTCTTCTTTTCTCTCTGTATTTATACTTTTCCAAAAGAATGAAATCCTTCTTTCAATCATAGGCATGCACAGCTGGGTTAGGATCTCTCAAAGTTGAATAAGAAATCAACTTGAAGAGGTATTGGCCTCTCTCCTAAAATCATACTCTCAGGGGGTAGTTGAATCGACTGGAACTTTTTATGGGCTGTATCAGATTCTGGGACGCCTGAGGCCCATGTTTTTTTTCGGTTCGGGGCCATAGGAAGAAATGTGTCCTCTTTTGGAGGAGTTTTGGTGCTAACATAGGGTGTGACCCTAACGCCCCTTTAGTCACGGCATGAGTTAAAGTTGGGTATATTCGGTCATTTGAAAATTTTATTTTTTTTCAAAATTTCAGTCGGCTGCAAGTGCAGCTAAGGCCATGATTGTTGAACAGACCAGAAAGGCAATTCGATGCCCTGATTATGAATTTTCAGGGGTCGATTTGGATGACGCCAGACCCAGATGAGGCTGAGGATGCGGGCCTTTGTATTTTGCTTATTATCTGTTCCGTTTAAAACAAGGATCCAGGCTTCGGGGATCTGCGATTTTTTGTCCTATGATTCGACAAATGAGGAATATGGGTTGTATTGTGGCATTGTGCTGCAAAACTATTCAGGAGCCTTGACAGAGCTGCTTAGGCTTCGAGGACTGGACGGTTTCCCGATTATTCTCCAGGGTACTTCTCCTCTCTTCTTCCTCCTCTTTTCTTTTTTTTTTAAATCAAATTTTTTTTGTTCCTTTGTAATAGAAAGGATCCATTAACTTCAGGTTTTGGTTTGAAGGATCATCTTCCAAGTGGTTTGATGCTCCCTAACTTCAATTGCCTTAATAACCCCGTTCAGTACCGCATGCGGAGATTTTTGATCACATACCCGTCTGTTGAGCATGGACCTCAATGGCTGATTGAATTGGGTCCAGATGAAGGTAGCAGTGGTTTGTGCCTTGGTATGACATCAACCGGTTTATTTCAGGTTAGCTTCCGCCAATAACTCAGGTTTACCTGTTTGGGCCTTACACATTGCACCTGGTAAACTGCGCTTCGCGTGTTCTGAGACAGATGGGGATAGATCAACTGTTCTGACCATGGATGATTCCCTAGCTGATTCAAGGCCATCATCCGGGAGTGTTACTCGAGGCCGTCCTTAGGGCCTGGGTTATGGGAACCATCATATGGTAGACTTCACCTAATCCTGCTGGTATTCAGACCTCCCTGAATACGGTCTTGGTTTTATGACCGTTGTCTGGCCCAGTTGAGAAGCTGAGGAGGAACGCACCTGCTGAGTGTACTTGAAGTTGGAATCAGGCTGACCGCTGGTAATGAAGGCGGACTGATGAGGAGATTCTACACTCCAAGATAGGAAATGTCGGAGAGAGTTTCGGAGCTAAAGATGACTCAGAAAGACGTTGCCCCAGGAGACCCGACGGGGACTTAGACTTTTATGGGCTTTCTGGTTTTTTGTTTTTGATTCTTTTTGGTGTTTTGGCTTTGGACTTTGGATGTATGTTTTTATTTGGACTTGGACTCTACTTTCATTTAATTTTCTGCTTGATTTTAGAATGTTTGCCTTATTGTTTTTTTATTGGGCATGCCAACTTGTCCTTTTAAGCTTTCCAAGCACTTTCAATTTTAATTATTAAGCTCTAATTTTTTTTGCCCTAAGCCGCCCTTATCGAGTTTTTCAGCTAGCGAAGCTACCCATTTTTTGCCTAAGCCGGCCTTTTCGGGTTTTTCAAACTTTTAGGCGGGCCGCCGATTTTTGCCTAAGTCCGCCCCTTCGGGTTTTCAACTTAGCGGGTTTTTCTTTTTTTTCCTTTTTATCTTTTCTTTTTTTTTTTAATTATTGTTGGAAAAGAGAAAGAATTATGAAAATGATTTTTTTTTTATTAATGTTTAAGACCGTAACCCAATGAGGGTTGCCTACTATATCTCCGATACATAATTTCTTTTTTCCAAAGAGAATCAGGTTTCTAATGTAGTTTCATCTTAATTATGCAAATGGATTACAATTAACACAAATATCTTTTTTAAACTGATCTAAATTACAATGGATTAGTGAATTCCAAGCCATCCAAGATCAGTCCAAAAGATAACCGGCTCCGCCTGACAAAGATCCTTCTTCAACACATAGGGTCCAGCCCAATGAGTGACGGAACTTCCCCCGTGATCTATGACGGTTGTCTTAAATTTCCTCAGAACCAACAACCTTCTTCCAGTTTTCCCGTCTTTGACCTTCTTGTTAAAAATGTCGCGCTATTCTTCTTTAAATAACTTGAGTTTGGTGGAATTGCTCGCAATCGCTTTTATCCATACCCAAAAGCTGCAAAATGAATAATTCTCAGCCCAATTTGCTTCACTGGATCTGGCTTTCCCGATAACCCTTCGCCGCTGTAACTTGCCAGCTCAATAGGGAATACTGCTTCCATGGCCATATAACTAAAGGAATACGGGGTTGCCCCAAGTAGGTGTTCTGATTGGAAGTCCTGTTCCCCACAAGGCCATTGGCAATTGTTTCGTGCCATCGCTCTATGCTTTTGAACTGTCTTCTGCAAAATGAATTTACAGCCTTGTTTTGCAGCCCCTCTACAACAGCCCCATTGTTTGTGGACGATAGGTGAAGACTTGTGATGCTGAATCTTCTTTTGCTTCAGTAGATCGAGAATTCGCTTTGAAAATGAGACCGTTATCAAGTAATGAATCTTCGAATGGTGATCCATACCGACAAAGGATGCTGGTACGTACAAACGTGCCTGCTCTTCTTGGCGTTCCAACATCGAAAAGGAAGCTGCCGCTCAATCCAATTTAGTGAAATAATCTACAGCGACCAGGATAAACTGGTGGCATTAGAGCTTTCGGGTGAATTCCTTTCCATTACATCTATGCCCCAAGTTGCAAAAGGCACGGTGAAGCAATGGATTCAAATGGACCGTGAGGCCGTTTTGCAGGCTTAGCAAAAATTTGGCCTCAATGGCCTTACGCACATGCCTCACACAATCCAATTCATAAGTTGACCAGTAATAACCTAGGTTCATGATTTTTCTCGAGCCAAGGCTTACCCATGCAAATGTGTGACCCAGATTCCCCATTATGTACGAATCCCATGATGTTTGGCTTCTTCTTCATCAACGCACCTTAAGTGCAAGCCATTCCAAACTTCTTTATAAAGAACTCCCCCGGTAAGCGAAGTATCCCGACGCTAAAAACTGTCTCAATGTCCGTTGAAATCAGTTTTGGTGGATCCTTCGGGTAGGCCTTCATTTCGAAAGGTAATCTCTGTATATCCCAAAACCAAGCTTGTCATCTACCAAATGCAATGACGTGTGCTGGCTGGCTTCCTGAAGCCTAACTGTCAGGGCGCGAAGACTTGGTCCTTTTTCCCCCCATATTAACCATAGAGGCAAGTGGCTAGGCAATCAGCGAATTGATTTTTTGGCTCCGCGGCAACGTAAGTGGAAAGATAATTCCTCAAACTGCTGGGCCAATTCGTCTAAGCGTTTGTAGGTAAGGAACCAAACGCTCTTCCTTGTTTTCCACTCCTTAGAAGGCCTGGGAGACTATCAGGTTGGAATCTCCGAAAACCCAAGAACTTTTATCTTCCTTTTCCAAGGCTACTTCTAATCCCTTATACAGGCTTCGTACTTCGCCTCATTTTTGTACAGTCGAAGTCTAGGTTTAACACTGCAATTGGGACGTATCTCCACAAGGAGTTTTGAATACAACTCCAATCCCATTTCCATGGTAATTCGAAGTTCCATCGAAGTACATCTCCCAGACCTGACTTTCCAGAGTGCAACAGGTTTTTCGTCGGGGGAATTCTACCTCTGGCAATTTGGTCTTCACCGGGTAATTCTGCTTAAAACTGGTCAGGCCAAGGCTCCGCCTTTTACTTGCCTTATGTTGTACAAATTTTAAATCATAAGCTGCAAGCACCGACACCCAACTTGCATCTTGCAGTCAAGAAACCGGCCCTCTCCATAAGAATTTCAAGGGGTTTCGATTCAGAGAATTGACATACGGTCGTGTAACGACGAAGAGGTAGTGGCGCAGCTTTGTAACAGGCCCAGCACTAGAAGCCAGACACGAACTCTCTATCTTGTTGTTAATTTTAGTTATATTCCAAGCATCCCTCATTGCTAAGGTAATACACGGCATTTTCCTATCGCTTGTATCTTCTGCTTGGTTGAAGCTAATATGCACCATTGCTTCTCTGTCACAGACGGTACAGTAGCAAAGGCTTTCCTAGCCTTGTGGTTGTAAAACAGGCGGGGAATAGCAGGATTGCTTGACTTGGTCCGAAAGCCCGCCTGACATCCTCATTCCAATTTGACCGCTACTCCCTTTCCCTAAGTTAACTTGAACATAGGGCCACAAGTGTCCCTGCCAGTTGATTGATGAACCACGGCTGATATACTGTATGTCTTCCCAGGATAACCACGACTTCTCTTTCCCGTTCTTGGAGCTGGCATTCCAGGATGGCTTTGCTTTTGAAGGGTCAATCTCTAGCTTCCGACTGACCCAATATCCCCAGAAATACTCCGGATGTTAGCCCGACAGACACTTTGCTGGGTTAAGCTTCAAATTATACTTTCGAAGTCTAAGGAAGACTTCTTCCTCAAGTGCTATTGTATGCTCTTCAGGTGGTTTTGATTTAATAACCATATCGTCCACGTACACTTCTACTCTTCATGAATCTGTCATGGAGAACGGCTGTCCGCCATTCTTTGATAAGGTTGCCCGCATTTTTGAGCCAAAAGCATAACTCTAATAGCAATAAGTTTCCCCATTTCCGTGATGAATGCCGTTTTCTCTTTGGTCTGGCGCATGCATCATTATTTGGTTTTGTATCCGACAATAGATCGTCAGGATACCATCTTCGTGGTCCCGCCAATTCGGTTACTAACAAGTCAAATATGCGGCAGGGGGAAGTCAAATCCTCGACACGCCTTGTTTAAATCCCTATAATCAAACACACATTCTGACCTTTGCCATCTTTTCTTCGGCACTGCACAATATTTTGCTAACCATGTTTTGGGTAGGCGTGGGTTCTAATGAACTTGTTTTCCAGTTGCTTTGGCCAACTTTTCTTCCTTGATCTTCAAAGACCATTTCCTGTCTTCAGCCTTCTTAGTCTCTGTTTTTAACTGGCTTAGCGCCCGGGGTATAACTGGATTTTGTGTACCGCTATGTGGGTCGATTCCCGTAGGTCGCTTGCCTTCCCAATGAAGCAATCGGCGAATTCTTTCTCTATATGCATTCAATGACTTGTTTCCTGTTAGCGACAATCGAATGCAATTATGTAATGTTCATTTTCTCTTTGCCATTATTATTTTTTCTTTTCCAATTTTTTATTTCGTTTATTCTTTTTCTTTATGCTTGGAAATGCTTGGAAAGATAAGACACGCGGGGTAATCAAAATCTTGCAAACCTTGCATTGATTTGAGAGGAATCGTCCTTCAAAAGAATTACATCAATTTGAAATCTGGATTTTTCAAAATCCAACACAGTACGACTCAGAACTCGGAACTGGACTCTGTTCAGTTTTCATACTCGGGGTCAGCTCAAACCAATACAGGACTTGAATTACAACTTTTGACTCTAGGTTCCGACTCGGGAGGGGGTTTTCCATAATGCAGGCATGCTTCCTTTCCTCGTGTACCAGTTGGTTAGAGGGACCCTTCAATTCGGCTTTGTTATGTAGGTTTCAGCAGAATCTTGGTCTTCACCGTTTCCTGTAAGACTGCAACCTCATCAAAGAGACTAGGACTGCATGAAAGTCTCCACTTCCGGATTGGTCCTTGTTTCAAGACTTGTTACCCATACATCAAGAATTATTTCTAACACCTGCAGGCAGCATCTTCTTAGCAGTCGGGCAAGTAGAAATGGTCTCAGAAGTTTACGAAAGGAATCGTCCTCTCCCCGATTTTGCGGAAAATGAAGCTATTTAAAGTCAAGAAGCGTGACTGCAATCTGTAATGCCTTTCTTCTTTCCTTTTCTGGTTTTCTAGACGGTCTTTCAATTCCAGTAGGCTGATAACCGCAGCCAAAAGTCCCTTCCATCACTGGACATCCCAGGCTGCAATGCGGGATAATGTCTTTCCGACCCTGCCATATTCATTCCCTGGCAGATAGACATTTCAGCATTAAAGGAACCTATGCAATTTATCTGCAACCGTCCCGAAATCAAAGAGAATTCGGGAGTTTCGTAGTCTTCCCTTCTATGAAACTGCAAACAGTGTTCAATTGAAATCCCGAAAGGGCAAGTTTGGGTAATGCTCAGGGTTGACCTCAAAGAGAGACTCGCCTTTTCGGCTTTTTCAATGATTGTTAGTCATCTCCCCGGATATAATAACCTTGGTCCCTCATAAGGAAACTTGACTTTTTGGTGTAAGGACGAGGTGTATTGCCTTGGCATGGTGGATCCATGGTCGACCCAAAAAGCAGATTAAAGGGTCGGGTACATTCATTACCCTGGGAACGGGACTTCCATCACAAGCTGGCCCGACTGTCCAATTTTAGCAAGCAACCCCCAACACTTCCCTTCGGGTAACTATCATAGGCTTCACTATCTGGTCAGATGGAAATGAAATTTGTCTCCTCTAACCCAAACAGCTGGCGTACCCTTAGTGGGCAGAATGTTCAATGCTGACTCCAATTGTCAATGAGAACCATGGCACAGTTTTTGTCTCTACGTTCTGAATGGTGACATAAAAGAGCATGTTGTGACTGCTTCCCTCCTTAGGAGTCATCATCAGAGAACCGAGTGCTTTTCATTTTAGATGATTGAGTGAGGGGGGAACACCAGCACTTCAGGGCTTAACCCCTCTACCTGATGTCTGAAGTTGCTCAAAAGCCTTGCAAAGAGCTTGATGATGAGGAATAAAGATGATGCTAGAATTCCCAAATCGATACCGAGCTTGTGGTCTTTTTCAACTGATGAGAGCACTGGGTCTTCCTTGGGTTCATCTGTCTTTGGGTAAGGGTTATTTGGGATTTTGTCCCAGACTAATGGTTCATATTGTTCTCCCGCTTCGTTATATGCGTCGACTTCCTCCGTAGGTCATAGATCTAGGACACAGATTTCATGTCATTTCCAAGAAATAGCCTTTCGAAAGGATTCGATCAATTCTTGGTCAGAAATAATAGCATTTTACCCGTGAATTTGGTAAAGGGTTAGTGCTAATGTTTGGTTTGCTCCGTGGAATAATCGGAACCATTAATCCACTAAGGTCCTTGAATGCGATTTTTGAAGGGTTCCAACATTGCTTCAGTTTTGTGCCCATATCCCTGGATGAATACTCAACACAAATATTCACGTTTTTGTAATTCCCTTGGTAGTGGGTTGGGCCGGTGGCTTGCTTCCAAAGGTTTGATATAAGTTTCCTTGACAGCCTCTCGGAATACTAAAGGATTGGCCAGTTCCGAAGATCAGTGTAGGTTCTTTCTTCGACTGACTGCCGGTTCTCCTCATATTTCCCACACGTAGAGGATTTGTTGGGAGTAATACTTGCCAACTTCATGGACTTTGCTAAACTTGACTGAGGTTTTTTTGTAATTGAGGTCCGATTCCTTCTTTTAGTTGCCCATTTGAAGTAAATCCTCCAATCCTTCGTAGGCAGTGGCAATGAGCGATCTGGAAATTGATGGTAGGTAATGGAAGTTTGGTAACTGTTGTTGATAGACCAGGCAATAAGTTTTTTAGGAATTCATGTCTACAATGTTCTTGTTCTGAAGGCCGATTTGGATCATGTTGGGGCGGCTTTGGCCCTCCCACCTTCGTAAGGAACGAGAAAAGGGTTCATTGTTCTTTTGTTTGGTAGTTCTAGCTCTCTTCCGAGTTAAATAATCAACTTCTATAATAGTGATACTGAGAATTAAAAGCCATTGCCAAACATCCTCCCAGAGTTTTCATTCTTAGAGCGTCCAACTGAACAAAAAGAACCACCTCAAGCAAGCACCAGTCAGGGATTGTTGGAACAACTGAGCGAGGAGCTCGCTGCCTTAAATCCAAATGGTTAAGGGCACCACATACATTTCCAAAATGGAAGTTTTTAGGACAAGTATTCCATCCAAATTTGTCCATGTTTGGGCATTTTGAACTTTGATTGGCAGCTTGCCTTCGGGGAACAAGACAAGGAGTCCATGTCACACTTCTTTGTGTGTTTTAAGGGCAGTAAACAGACTTTCCAAACATTTCAAGTTTTCTCTCATTTTCTGAAGCTTCTCCACCCTTTTTCAGAAAAAAAAAAGCAGTTTTGGGAGGGCGCGTCCTCCAAGTTAGGGATGGGGTTTGATGGATGCAATGCAGCACCAGTCCCTTGATTGGAAGCAGCATTAATCATTTCCCCAAACTGGAGTCCCATTTTCCCATTACTACCCTGCCTAGTTCAAGCTAATAGGGCATTCTTTGGGCAGCCAATGCCTCATTCAATCCTAGCCTGTATTCTGCTTCCATTTGGTTCTATGAGAGTTTGGATGTCAGCTAGGTGAATGCTTTGTGGTAGTTTGAGGTTGGTGATAGCACTGTAAGGTGTAATCCGGTACTATTTTGTTGGTCGCCTTGCACAGGGGTAGCCTGTTAAAGCGTAAGGTAATGCATTAGGGTATAGTGGGTGGCGGTATTGTGTGTCAGAGTAAATTGATTATGAGGTAGACCGACTCTTTGGTCCCAACTGTGCATGACGTACAAACAGAAGGATATTTTTATGTTCCTCCAATCTCTTCTCTCTCTCTTTTTTTTTTTTAATGCTTAGTATGTCGTGAATGCGCAGCAACAACATGTCAAATAATTTATTTTAATGAGAATGATCGACCAATTGGATGATATAGTCCCTAAAGGATAGGTTCTATAGGCTAGACACCAAATAGAGAATCGGTTTATAAGGGACCTTGAACCGTTGAGCAGGATATACCTACCACATGTGAAACAAAGAGTTTCGCGTGGGTCTAACGGTAACGCATACTCATGTGCCAGCCCACCCCCAAAAGGATTAGGGAATGGTTTGCGGTAAACAGGGAGGACGCTTTTGGCTGTCCCGTCGACAAATTAATCAAAGAGACCTGCCGACAGCGCTATGCTATCCAGACCAGAAGTTTGAACAGAAAGAAGAAGAAATTCATTTATATCATATGCAATGAGAAAAGGATTCTCAATCGTGCAAATAAATCACAAAGTTGTTAATGTCTTAATCTCATTTTTCCATTAATCCGGAATTTATTCAAGTATCTTAAGGAAAGAAACACTTGATTCGTATTAGGGTAACCCTGCAAAACAAAGCATAATAAAATAATACCTTAAAGAAAGGCCCGGGTTAGTTTTCACGAAACAATTGTAAGTCCACTTTAATGCAAATTAATTAACATAACCCCAGTGAAAGTCGCCAAACGTGAAACCCCTACCCAAATATCACAGGCATATGAATGCATGTGACTAAGGACAGAAAAATGCACGTGAATGTAATAGTCGCCACCTTGTTTAATTATTTTCGGGTAAACTAGGAAAAACCCTAAATGACTCCAATTTTAAATTACACTAAATGCAGATTAATTAACCCCAATGTTAAGGCACAGTCTGCCGAACCGAGACTATGTCATGCTGATGAACTACCGATGAATGAATGCTTTGGGGCAAGGTGAAGGATGGATTAATGAAATGTTTGAAGTGATTTTGAAATGATTTGCGAACTTGCCGCTCGGGGTTAAATCCCGAAACGTGCCTCGTACTCCGTTTGAAATGGAAGATCAAAGTCAACGTAGTTCGATAAGGCCTCTTTTAGAGAGGCTTTGAATGGTATGCTTAATGCATGGGTGTGTGTATGCCTTTGGTGTATTTTGGTTTTAGGCATTTTGCCAAAGATTGGATTGATTTTTAGGCGTTTATTACCAAAAATTCATTTTGAGGCTTTTTAGCAAAAGAGTTGATTTGGGCTTAATTCTTTGCCAAAATTGGTGTTCGGGCTTATTATTGTCGAAAATGATTTTTGGTCGAGCGATTTGTCGTCAAAATCGTTGATTTTAAGGCTCTTTTAGCCAAAATGGTTTAAATTTAGGCGATTCATCGCCGAAAGTTTTGATTTTAAGGCTGTTGAGCCGAAATTGATTGATTTTAAGGCTTCGAGCGAAAAATGTTGATTTAAGCCAATTCGTTTGCTAAAATGTGTATTTTAGGCGATTGTCGCCAAATGGTTGAATTTTGAGGCTTTGAGCCCAAAATGGTGTGATTTTAGTGCAATTTGTTTGCCAAACGATGTGATTGGGCGATTTGTCGCCAAAGTAATTGATTTTTAAAAGCATTTATGCCAAAGATGATTCATTTTAAGCGAGTTGTCCTCGAAAGTGTTGATTTTTGAAGGCATTTGTTGCCAAAAATGGTTAAATTTTAAAGCGGATTTGTCGCTCAAAAGGTGTTTAATTTTAAGGACTTTGCCCAAAATAATGTCGTATTGTTGCAAAATTGTGATTGATTAAAAATGTAGGCAATTTATTGCCATAAAAAGCGTTATTTGAATGAGGCCGTTAGTCACAATTTATTGATTAAATTAGACCTTTTAGGCCAGATTTGTTCGAAATAAGGCGATTTGAACCGTAGTTATAATTAACTAGGCTCTTTAGCCGATATGTCGGATTTAAGGCTTAACTAACAACGATTATTATTAATCAGGCGTTAAGCTTAATCATGTCTTGTTTTTATCATGCAAAGCAGTTTAATTACCAAAAAAAAAAAATGACGTGGATGCCAATCTATGCGATTGTAGAATCATTGGGCGAGTAAGTAGAAGAGAAATATGCATGAAGTGCAAAATTAAAGAGGCAGAGTTTTGTTTTAACAACCTGAATTTAATCCGAGGCGACCGCTTCTTAACTCCAGGTTAAGCTCCTCGTTTAGGTATATTATACTAATTTTTTAATTTTTATTTAATTTTAGTTGTCAAATATCACACAATAAAAATGCAATAAAAAATAAATTAAAAATGCAAAAAAGCGGTAAAGAAATACGCAGAGCGTGAGGGGAGAAGGATTCGTCCGTCAACACGGGCAGGAGTAACCAAAATGGTCTGAAAATGCCTATTTTATAGGCCATTTTCGGGTCCCCCGCGGTAGCTACCGGCCCTGTCCGGCGGTAAAGCTGCCGCCGAGGAGCTGGGCGGCACTGTCGCCGGCTCGGAGGTAAGCCACTGCCTACCGCCCGTCGGTGGGGCGACAGGCCCCACGCGCAGCCTGGCGGCAGGGCTCGCCAGGGGGTGGGGGGCCAACCCCCCCGCCCCGCGCGGGGCGACAGGCCCCGCGCGGCAGCTTGGCGCCAGGCCTCGCCCCGCGCGGTGGGGGTGGCAGTACCAGCCCAGTTTGGGCGCTGCTGCCGGCAGGCCCGGCGGCCGGCCCCGCCGTGCCCGGCGGCCGGCGCCGCCTATGTGGCGTGTGGCCACCGTGCCTCGCTCCCAGGAGCCTTTTTGGGAGTTCCGAAACCTCCGAAAAATATTCTGGGACCTGTTCCGCGATCCTCGGCGACATTTCCGGACAATTTTAAGGTACCATATTGACATATTTTCGTGAACTTCCGAAATAAGCCTCCCGGTCCGCCGGACCGTTTGCCAGTCCGGGAAAAATAGGCTTTCCTGAGCCTGCAAAATGGGTGTTCACACTATTGAAATGCCTGAGCTATCTTTTGTTGGTAGCTCTGAAATCTGAATTAAGAGCCCTCTAGCCTTTTCTCATTGTGAACCCCTCCCCAAACATCCATGCATGTGAATGCATATGACAAAGGACAGAAATGCACGTGAGTTGGTAATAGAGTCGCCACCTTGTTTAATTATTACGGTAAACTAGGAAAAACACTAAGTGACTCCGATTTTAATTAAGCCTAATTACTAGATTGAATTAACCCAATTGTTTAAGGCAATGGCACGAACCCACGAGTGGATCCCGAGACTATGTCCATGCTGATGAACACTGAATGAATGAATGCTTTTGCAAGGTAATTGGACCAAAAATAAAAATGTTTAATGTGATTCGAACTTGCCGCCGGATTTAAAATCCCGAACGTGCTACGTACTTTCCGTTTGAATGGAAGATCAAAGTCAACGTAGTTCGATAGGCCTTCTTCTTTGAAAGGGCTTTGAAATGGGTATGCTTTTTATGCATGAGTGTGTGATGCTTTGTGCATTTTGTTTAGGCAATATCTGCCTGAAAAATTGATTTTTTAGGCATTTGAAAATGCCAAAAATTTGATTTTTAATGGCTTTTAGCCAAAAAGATTGATATTAGGCAATTGTGCCGAAAAATGATGGTGATTTTAAAGGCTTTTAGGCCAAAAGATTGATTAATTTGAAGGCTTTTAGCCAAAAAGGTTAATTTTTAGGCCAATAGTGTTTGCCAAAGATGAATATTAGGAGATTGTCGCCAAAAGGATTGTTTTAAAGACTTTTACCAAAATGAATTGATTTAGGCATTTTTGCCAAAAAGTTGATGTGATTTAGGCGATTGTCGCCAAAATGATTGTTTGAAAGGCTTTTAGCCAAAGATTGATTAATTCTTCTAAGGCATTTTGCCAAAGCCTTCTGATTTAAGCCGATTGTCGCTAAAAAGTTGGTTTAATCTAATTTAATAGGCATTTGTTTGCCCAAAAAATTGATTGAACCGTGGGCAATTGGTTCCAAAATGTGTTGATTTAATTGTAGGGCAATTTGTTGCCAAAACGTGATTGAATTAAGGCTTTTTTAGCCACAATTATTGATTAATTGGACTTAAGCCCGGACTGTTTCGAAATAAAGGCAATTAAATCGTAAGTTATTAATTAACTAGGCTTTTTAGCCAATATTGTCGGATTTAGCATTAATACCACGATATTAATTAAACCGGTAAATTTAACTTAATCATATTTTGATTGGGGCAGTTTAATTTTGCCTAATTCATGACGTGAATGCCATTTATTGCTGTTGTAGAATTAGGAGTAGAAGCAGAATATAATGCATGAAAGTGCCTAAATTAAAATAGACAAGGGTTTTAATTATTACCTGGGTCAGTCGTCGGACACTTTCTTAGCTCGCAGATTAAGCTCCTCCGTTTGGAGGAAATATTAATTAAATTAATCTAATTTAAGTGACCAAAGTAAATCACAACAAGAAAGCAATAAAAACTAAATTAAAAATGCAGAAAGCAGTAAAGAATTCGCAAGGACTGAGGGGAGAGGAGCGTCCGTCAAAAACACAGACTGAGTGTAGAAACAAAAGGCCAGGGCTCTTTTATAGGGAAATCGGACTGTATCGGCGGCTGGCGCC
>NW_023590991.1:1722273-1772324 GCF_014843425.1 Jatropha curcas
TGACGTTCATTTGCATTTTTTTTTTTATAGGTTCCTGTTGGATTGATCAATCAGATGATGGAATTGATGCTTGGGATGCAACAGGAAATGTCTTCGTCCTGGACTCGGGAGGCTTACAATGATCCGAGAAGGCAGAGGCCCCGTCGCTGAAGCCATGATTGCCGGATTTTTCTGTTCTTCTTTCTTTCTTTCTTGTCTGACTACTGTACTAAACTTTCTGTACTAAACTTTGATCGTGCTTCTGTACTGTATCGTTGTACTGAGTTTTATTTTGTACCTGCACTTGGTTAGTATTGAAATACATGTATGCATGTTTATTGTATTTGAAACAAAATGGGAGGACTTCATCATTTTGGCTTATGGACAAAATACACTTTTTTTTTTTATGCGTGGCGGCCGCTGTCGCCATCATTTAGTGGCAATTTGGCGACCACTGCCGCCGTCATTCGGTGGCAATTCGGCGGCTGCTGCCGCCATCATTCGGCGGCTGCTGCCGCCCTCATTTCGGCGCATTTTCTCCTATAAAAGCTTGTTCATTCCTCACTTTCTATCTTCTTCTTTTCTCTCTGTATTTATCTTTTCCAAAGAATGAATCCTTCTTTCAATCATAGCATGCATAGCTGGGTTAGGGGTCTCTCCAAAGTTGAAAAGATCAACTTGAAGAGGTATGGCCTCTCTCCTATCATTACTCTCAGGGGGGTAGTGATTGACTGGAACTTTTTATGGGCCTGTATCACCTGTATCAGACTCTGGGAACCTGAGGCCCACGTTTTCTGGTTCGGAGCTATGATGGAAGAGATGTGCCCTCTTTTCGAGGAGTTTTGTGCTATCATAGGGTGTGACCCTAATGCCCTTTAGTCAGGCATGAGGTTAAAGTTGGGTATGTTCGGTCATTTGAAAATTTATTTCAATTCAGCCGGCCACAAGCTAAGACCATGATTGTTGACGACCAGAAGGCGATTCGAAGGCAATTCTGCTACCACTGATTGATGAATTTTCAGAGACTCGACCAGATGACCCAGACCGAATGAGGCTGAGGATGTAGGCTTTTATTTTCTGCTTATTGGCGGGTTTCTTGTTTAATAAGGCTTCGGAGATCTGCGATTTTGTCCTATGATTCGACAAATGGAGGACATGGGTTGCATTGGTGGCATTGTGCTAGCAGAAACTATCAGGAGCCTTGACAAAGCTGCTTTAGGCTTCGAGGACTGGACGGTTTCCCCGATTATTCTCCAGGTACTTCTCCTCTCTTCTTTTCCCTATTCTTTGTTTTGATTCATTCCTTTGTAATAGAAAAGATCCATTACTCAGGTTTGGTTGAAGGACCACCTCCAAGTGGTTTGTTGCCCCAAACTTTATTGCCCTATAACCCCTGTCCTTATAACCCTGTTCAGTACCGTATGCGGAAGATCTTGATCACATACCCGTCTGTTGATGCGTGGACTTCATGGTTAATTGAACTAGGTCCAGACGAGGTGTTGTGGTTCATACCTTGGTATGATATCAACCGGTTTATTCAAGTTAACTTCCGCCATACTCAGGTTTACCTGTTGGGCCTTACACATTGCACCTGGTATTGTGCTTCGCGCGTTCTGGGACAGATGGGGATAGATCAGACTGTTCCGACTATGGATGACTCGTTATCTGATTCAACCATTACTCCGGGAGTTACCCGTGCCGTCCTTAGAGCTTGGGTTAGAGACCATCAGATGGTTAGGCCTTTACCTAATCCTGCTGGTGTTCAGACTTCTTCTGAGTATCGGGCCTGGTTCATGCACTGTCTGGCCAATTGAGAGACCAAGGAGGACCGTACTGCCACTTGCTGAGTGTACTCGAAGGTTTGGGACTCAGGGCTGACGGCTGGGTAATGAGGCTGGGACGATGAGGAGATTTTCTGTTTGGCTCCCAGGATAAAATGTTGGAGAGAGTTCGGGAGCTAAAGATGACTCGGAAGACGTTGCCCCACGGAGGCGACGGGGCACTTAGACTTTTATGGGCTTTTTGGGTTTTTTTTATGGTTTTTTTTTTGTTTTTGACTTTTTTCGGTATTTTGGCTTTGGGCTTGGGACGTATGTTTTATTTGGACTTGGACTCTACTTTCTTTAATTTGCCGTTTGATTTTAGACTGTTTGCCTTTATTGTTTTTATTGGGCATGCCACTTGTCTTTTAAGCTTTCCAAGCACTTTCCAACTTTTATTTATTTAAGCTCTAACAAGCACTTTCCAACTTTTACTCATTTAAACTCTAATTTTTGCCTAAGCCGCCCTTGCGGGTTTTCAACTTAGCGAGCTACCCATTTTTTTTTTTTGCTTAAGCCGCCCTTTTCGGGTTTTCAACTCAGCGGGCCCCGATTTTTGCCTAAGTCGCCCTTTCGGGTTTTCAACTTAGCGGGTCTTTCTTTTTTTATTATCGGCAAAAAGAAAGAATTATGAAATGGTATGTTTTTTATTAATGTTTAGACCGTACCCAATGCTGCCTACATATCTCCGATATATAATTTCTTTTTTCCAAAGAGAAATCAGCGTCTAATGTAGTTCACTTTTACATTATGCAATGTTTATCATACAAAATATCTTTTTAACTGATCTAAATTACATGGATTTTGTTTGAATCCAACCATCCAAATAGTCAAGATGACGGCTCCATCCGGACATATTTTCTTCAAACACATAGGGGTCCAGCCCAATGAGGGCGAAACTCCCACGTGGGTTATGGAATTGGCGTCTAATCTCCTTCAGGACAAACAAACCTTCTTCCAGTTTCCGGTTTTGACCTTTATTATTAAAAATGTTCTGCCATTCTCCCTTTGGTACTTTGGTACACTTGAGTTTGGTGGACTGCTTGTAGTCGCTTTTCATCCATACTCAAGAGCTGTAAATGATAATTCTTTGCCCAATCTGCTTCGCTAATCCGGCTTTCCTGGATAATCCTTGCCGATTGAACTTCCAGCTCAATAGGCAACACTGCTTCCATACCATATAGTAAAGAATATGGAGTTGCTCCGGTGGGTGTTCTAATCGAAGTCCTATATCCCCATAAAGCTTTCGGTAACTGTTCGTGCCAAGCTTTGTGCTTTTTAACTGTCTTTTGCAAAATAACTTTTATGGCTTTATTTGCAGCTTCCACAGCCCCGTTCGTTTGCGGATATTTGCAACTTCTACAGCCCCGGTTTGCGGACGATAGGGCGAGGACTTATGATGTTGGATTCTCGTCTCTTTCAACAAATTAGCAAATTCACCCTGGAAGTGAGCTCCATTATCCGGTGATCTCGAATGGTGTTCCGTACTGCATAAGGATGTTTGGTACGAATGAACTGCGTGCCTTCTTTGGCATTCAGAATTGAATAAGAGGGCATGGCCTCGAATCCACTTTAGTGAAGTAATCTTATAGCAACCAAAATGAACTGGGTTGACCAGTTGGAAGCCTTCGGTGATGGATTTTTCCGAGATTTTTCCGATCACGTCTATGCCCCAGGTCGCGAAAGGCCATGGTGAAGTGATAGGATTTAGATTGACCGGAGGCTGTTTTTGCAATTTAGCAAAAAATTGACATTCGTGGCACTTCTGCGCATGCCTCACACAATCTGCCTTCATGGTTGACCAGTAATAACCAAGGTTCGTGATTTTTCGAGCCAAGGCTATCCCATGCATGTGTGGGCCAGACTCCCTGTTATGTAAGGAATCCATGATGGTTTGAGCTTCTTCCTCATCAACGCACCTTAGGTGCAGGCCATTCCAACTTCTTTTGTACAGTGTACAGAATTCCCCAGCAAGGGAAATATCCGGATTGCTAGTTTCTCAATGTCCGCGTGATCAGTTTTGGTTGTCTCAATGTCCGTTGATCAGTCTTGGTGGACCCCTCCGGGTAAGCTTCATTTTGAAGATAATTCTGTATATCCCAGTACCAGGGCTTGTCATGACATGTGCTGGCTGTTTCTGTAGCCGCACTGTAAAAGGTCGAATGACTCGATCTCCTTCTACATTGAGCATGGAGGCTAAAGTAGCCAGAGCATCTGCGAATTGATTTTTGGCTCGTGGCAAGTAGTGGAAGGTGTGAACCCCTCCCCCGAATATCATCTCAGGCATATGAATGCATGTGACTAAGGACAGAAATGCACGTGAATGTATGAGTCGCCACCTTGTTTAATTACTCAAAGCTTGGGAGACTATTAAATTGGAATCCCTGAAAACTTTGAGGACCTTTATTTCCTTTTCCAAGGCTGCTTCTAACCCTTTTATGCAAGCTTCATACTCGACTTCATTGTTGGTTCAGTCCAAATCTAATTTGATTGCGATTGGGACGTATTCTCCACAAGGAGTTTTGAATACGACTCCAACCCCATTTCCATGGTAGTTTGAAGCTCCATCGAAGTACCCAAACTTCACTTTCCAGGTTCACCACGTCTTCATCGGGAAATTCTACCTCCGGCATTGGTCTTCGACCGGTAATTCTGCTAGTTGGTCAGCCAAGGCTCCACCTTTTCGTGCCTTCCGTTGTACAAATTTTAAATCATAGGCTGCGAGCACCGACACCCACTTAGCCATTTTGCTATCAAGAACCGGCCTCTCTATAAGGAATTTCAAGGGGTTCGATTCAGAAATAACATAGGTGGTGTAGGACGAGAGATAGTGCTGCAGCTTTGTTGATGTGCTTGTACAGGCCCAGACTTTTAGAGCCAGACACAACTCTTCTATTTTATGTACTTTTAATTCGTTATTCTAGCATCCTTTTGCTAGATTAATTACACTGCATTTTCTATTCCTTTGATCTTCTGCTTGCTGAGCTACCATTGCACCCATAGCTTCTTCTGTTGACTGATAGGATACAATAGCAAAGGTTTTCCCTGCCTTGTGGCTGTAAAACCGCGCGGGATAGCAAATATCGTTTGACTTGGTCGAAAGCTTCTTGACAGTCTTCATTCCACTTGACTGCTATTCCTTTCCTAAGTAACTTGAACATAGAGCCACAAGTGTCCGCCAGTTGATTGATGAACCGGCTGATATACTGTAGTCTTCCCAGGAAATCCCGGACTTCTTTTTCCGTTCTTGGAGCCGGCATTTCTAGGATGGCTTTGGCTTTTAAAGGGTCAATCTCTATGCCTTTCCGACTGACCATATGCCCCAGAAATACTCCGGATGTAGCTCCGAACAGACACTTTGCTGGGTTGAGCTTCAAATTTGCTGGGTTAAGCTTCAAATTATACTTTCGAAGTCTAAGGAAGAACTTCTCAAGTGCTATTGTATGCTCTTCAGCTGTTTTTGATTTAATAACCATATCATCCACGTACACTTCTACTTCTTCATGAATCATGTCATGGAAAACGGCTGTTGCCATTCTTTGGTAGGTTGCCCCCGCATTTTTGAGCCCAAAAGGCATAACTCTATAACAATAAGTTCCCCATTCCGTGATGAATGCCATTTTCTCTTTGTCTGGTGCATGCATCATTATTTGGTTGTATCCGACAGCAAGATCGGTCAAGGAGACCATCTCGTGTCCAAGGAGACCATCTCGTGTCCCACCATTCGATCTATCAACAAGTCAATATGCGGCAGGGGGAAGTCGTCCTTCGGACACGCCTTGTTCAAATCCCGATGGTCCACACACATTCTGACTTTGCCATCTTTCTTTGGCACTGGCACAATATTTGCTAACCATGTTGGGTAGGCGATGGATGAACTTGTTTTCCAGCTTGCTTGGCCACTTCTTCCTTGATTCTTCAAAAGACCATTCTGTCTTCAGCCTCTTAGCTTTCTTGTTACTGGCTTAGCCTTCGGGCTATACTGGGATTTTGTGGTACCGCTATTGCTGGGCGATTCCCTGAGTTACTCGTTGATGTCGCTTGCCTTCCACATTGAAGCTCGGCGAACTTCTTCAAGCATTCACTGACCTTGTTTCCTGTTAGGCACAATCAAAATGCAATTGTATGTATATTCATTTTTCTTTCTTTGCCAATTTATTATTTTTCTTTTTCATTTTTATTTCGTTTATTTCTTTTTCTTTATTTTTTTGCTGGAATGCTTGGAAAGATAGACACGGCGGCGTAATCAAGTCTGCAAACCTTATTGATATATGACGGAATCGTCTTCAAAGATTACAATCAAATTATTACATCAAATTTGAAATCTGGATTTTTAAAATCCGACACAGACGACTCAGAATTGGGACTGGACTCTGGCTCAGTCTCATACCCAGGGTCAGACTCGAACTCAATACAGGACTTGATTTCAACTTTTGACTCTAGGTTCGACTCGGGAGGGGGTGTATCAGCAGTGCACCCCTCCTTGGCGTACCAATTGGTGAGAGGTCCTTCATTTGGCTTTATCAGGCTCAGTAAATCTTGGTCCCCATCATTTCCTGTAATGACTGCAACCTCATCAAAGAGACTAGGCTGCATGAAGTCTTCCACTTCCGGTCCACTTCCGGATCAGTCTTCGTTTCAGGCTTGTTACCCCATACATCAGAGAATATTTCTAACCCAGGCAGCATCTTTTTAGCAGCCGGGCAGTAAAATGGTTCTTGGAAGTTACGGTAAGGAATCGTCTCTCCCGATTTGCAGAAGTGACTATTTAAAGTCAAGAAGCGTGATGGCATCTGTATGTTTTTCTTCTTTCCTATTCTGGTCTTCTCAGCACGGTCTTCATCAGTAGGCTGATAGCCTAGCCCGAAAGTCCCTTCATTCACCGGACACTCCCAGGCTTGCAATGCGGGGTATGTCTTTGCGGGGTATGTCTTTCCGGACCTTGGCCATATTCATTCCTGGCAGATAGGACATCTTCAGCATTAAAGGAAACTATGCAATTTATCTGCAGCCGTCACGAAATCAAAAGAGAATTCGGGAGTTTGTAGTCTTTCCCTTCTATGAACTGCACAGTGTCAAATTGAAATCCCGAGAAGGGGCAAGTTGGTAGTCTCAGGGTGACCTCTTTCAAGAGAGGCTCCGCCTTTCGGGCTTTTTCAACTGATTGTAGTCCCCATCTCCCTGGATAGTAATAACCTTGTCTCAATTTAAGGAATACTTGACTTTTGGACGAGGGTATTGCCTTGGCATGGTGGATCCATGGTCGACCCAAAAGTAGATTAAAGCTGGTCGGTACATCAATTACCTGGAATGGGACTTCCATCAGAGCTGGCCCGACTGTCAATTTTAGGATAGCAACCCCCAATACTTCCCTTCGGGTACTATCATAGGCTTTCACTATCTGGTCAGATGGAATGGAATCTGTCTCTTCTAACCCCAAACAGCTGGCTACCCTTAGTGGCAGACGTTCAATGCTGACCCATTGTCAATGAGAACCATGGGTACAGTTTTGTCTCTAGTCTGAATGGTGACATAAAGAGCATTGTTGTGACTGCTTAGAGCATTGTTGTGACTGCTTCCCTCCCTAGGTAGGTCATCATCAGAGAACCCGATGCATTGCATTTTAGATGATTGAGTGAGGGTGGACACTAGCACTTCAGGGCTAACCTCTACCGATGTCTGAAGTTGGCTCAAAGCCTTGCAAAGAACTTGGCGATGAGGAAAAGATGACGCTAAAGTTCCCAAATTGACACCTTAGCTTGTGTCTTTTTTAATTGTGATAGGACCGGATCCTCCTCCTCTGTTCTTTGGTAGGGATTATTTGGAATTTTGTCCAAGACTAAAGGTTCATACTGTCTCCCGCTTCTGGTTATAGCATCGACCTCCTCCGTTAGGTCATTCAAATCCAGGACACAGATTCAGATCTAGGACACAGATTTCATTCATTTCCAAGAATAGCTCGAAAGGATCGATCAATTCTTGGTCGGAAACAATAGCATTTACCCCGTGATTTGGTAAAGGGTTAGTGCTAATGTTTGGTTAGCTTCGTGGAATAATCGAACCATTATCCACTAGATCTTGGATGCGATTTTTGAGGGTCCAACATGCTTCAGTCTTGTGCCCATATCCCTGATGATATTCACAATATTCATCGGCTTTGTAATTCCTTGGTAGTGGGTTGGGTGGTGGTCTTGCTTCCAAAGGTTTGATATAGTTTGCTTTAGCTTTAACAGCCTCTCGGAATACCAAAAGAATTGGCATTCCGAGATCAGTGTAGGTTCTTCTTGACTGACTGCCAGCTCTCATATTTCCCACACGTAGAGGATTTGTGGGAGTAATGCTTGCCACTTCGGCCATTTCGTGACTTTGCTAAACTTGACTAAGGTTTTTTTGTATTTGATGGCCCCCCGATTCTTCGTTTTAGTTGCCCAATTTGAAGTTAAATCCTCCCACCTTCGTAGCAGTGGCAATGAGCGACTGGAATGATGGTAGATATTGAGTCTGTAACTGTTGTTGATAGACAGGCAACAAAGTTTTTTAAGATTATGTCCACCTGTTCTTGTTCTGAAAGTCGATTCGATTGATCATTTGGGCGGCCTTGGCCCTCCACCTCGTAAGGAACGAGGAAAAGGGTTCATTGTTCTTTTGTTTGGTAGTTTCTAGTTCTCTTCGAATAACATCAACTTCTATATTATAGTGATACTGAGAATTAAAAGCATTGCAAACATCCTCCCAGGTCTTCATCTTAGAGCGGTCCAAACTAACAAACCACCTCAAAGCAGCACCAGTCAGGGATTGTTGGAACAACTGAGCAAGGAGCTCGCTGCTTAATCCAAATGGGTTAAAGGTGCCCACATACATTTTCAAGTGTGTTTTAGGACAGAAGGACAGGTGGTCATCGAAATCTTGTCCATGTTTGGCATTTTGGAACTTAAGAGGCAACTTGCTTCGGGGAACAAGGACAAAAGAGTCCATGTCCCTCACCTCCTTG
Organism: Jatropha curcas; assembly: GCF_014843425.1. The sequence goes on from NW_023590991.1 coordinate 1,731,064, forward strand.
TGGGCTTAAGCATAACAGACCTTTCTAGCATTTCCAAGTTTTTCTCTATTCTTTGAGCTTGCCAGCTCAGAAACAGTTTTTGGGTCATTTCATCCGAGTTAGGGTGAAAGACGTTAGGCGCAGAGCCAGGTCCTTGGTTTGGAGCAGCAGGACCACTCCCCCTAGGAGGCCCCACTTCCATTAACACCACTTAGTTCAGCTAATAGGCGGTTTTCTTTAGGGCAGCCAATGCCTCATTCATCTCTAGCCTGTAATTCCTGGCTTCCATTTGTTCCATGAGGGTTTGGATGTCGCTAGTGATGCCATCGGTGTAAGTGAAGGCTGGTGATAGCACTGTAGTGTGTCTGGTACTATTGTGTTGCTACAGGGGGTACCTGGACGTATAAGGGTAATTATATCAGGGGACAGTGAGTAGTACTGTGTATCAGGGTAATTGATATGAGGTACATCGACTCTTTGTCCAACTGTGCATGACTGACAAACAGAAGGATATTCTTGTGTCCCCCCACTCTCTCTTTTTTTTTGTTTTTTTTTTTATTTTGCTTATGATATGTCATGAATGCGCACAATACACGCCATAATTTATTTAATGATATGATTCGAACCATTAGGAGCATACAGTCCTAGAGGGTAGGTTCTATAGGCTATGACACAAATAGAGAATAGGCTTGTAAAGGGACCCTTGAGCCTTGAACATGGATATACCTAACCACATGTTTCTATTAGGCTATGACACAAATAGAGAATCGCTTAAAGTTAAGGGACCCTCCTTGAGCATGGATACACCTAACCACATGTGAAACAAGGAGTTTCGCGTGGGTCCGACAATACGCATACTCATGGGCCACCCCAAAAGGATTAGGGATGTTTTGCGGTAACAGGGAGGACGCTTTGGCTGTCCGTCGGCATAATCAAGGAGACCTGCCGATCAGCGCTACTTGCCATCCAGACTCAGAAATTTGAACAGAAGAGAAGAAATTCATTTGAAATTCGTTTTTTTATGCAATGGAGAAAAGGATTCTTAATTCGTGCAAATAAATAAACAAATTTAAATGATTTAAAGTAAATTTCAATTAGGTCCAAATTCTCCTTATTAAGCATTCTTAAAGAAAGAATACTTTTAAGGAAAGAACAATTTATTCATAATCTGCAAACAAAGCATTGTAAAATAATACCCTAAAGAAGGGCGGGTAGTTTTTACAACATACAACGTAGTCCGCTTATGCCAAAATGATTTACATATTCATCCCCAGGAAGTCCGCAACTGTGAACCCCTTCCCCAAAAACACAATAGGGCATGTGATGCATATGAATGAATCGAGAAGAAATGCTACGTAAATGTGTGTGGAGTCGCCACTTTGTTTTAATTATTTAAGTAACTAGGAAAAAACCCTAATGACTCCATTTTAAATTAACCCTAGTTTACTAGATTTAAATTATCCCAATGTTTAAGGCACAATCTACGAAACCCGGATGGATCCCGAGACTATGTCATGCTGATAACTAACGATGAATGAATGCTTTGTCAAGGTAAATGAATGGATTAGATGATGTTTGAGTGATTTGACTTTTGCCACCCCGGGTTGAAATCCCGAACGTGCTACGTACCTTCCGTTTGAATGGAAGATCAAAGTCAACGTAGTTTCGATAGGCCTTTCTTTTGAAGGGCTTTGAATGGGTATGCCTTTAATGCATGAGTGTGTATGCTTTTGTGCAGTGATTTTGTGGTATGCTTTTTGTGCATTTTTGTCTGTATGCTTTTGTGCATTTTTGGTTTAGGGCATTTGTCCAAAAGATCGATTGATTCGATAGGCGTTTTCCATCGCCAAAGTGTTGGTTTAAGGCATTTAGAGCAAAAAGATTCATTTAAGCGATTTAATCGCCAAAATTGTTGATTTTGAGCATTTTGTGCCAAAATGGTCATTTTAAACGATTTGTCGCTTAAAAAGATTGATTTAAGGCCTTTGGCCAAAACTATATCGATTTAGGCAAGTCTGTTTTGGCCAAAAGTGTCGGTTGGGGCGATTGTCACCAAAATGATTGATTTTAAGGCCTTTGGCCAAAAAGTTGTTGATGTTAAGCAATTCATTTGCTAAAATTGTAATTTAGGGCGATTTGTCGCCGAAATGGTTTGATTTTAGGGCCTTTGGCCGAAAAAGTGTTTGCTTAGGTAATTAGTTTTGCAAAAATGTGCGATTTAGGCGATTGTCGCCAAAATGGTTGAATTTTAAGGCCTTTGGCCAAATTGTGTTGTTTAGCAATTAAGTTTTGCCAAAAAATGATGCGATTTAGGCTTTAATCTGCACCCGATTATCAATTAATCGTGCGTTCGGAGCTTAATCACAATTTATTGTCAAACGTAATCGATTAAGGCTTTTTAGCCACAATATTGATTAATTAGACTTTAACCCAGATTTATTTCGAAAAAGGCAATTGAACCGTAGTTATTATATTAACCTAGGCTCTTTTAGCCAATATTGTGGAAATTTAAAACTTTAAATAACCAACGATTAATGATTAACCGGGCATTTAAGCTTTAATCAAATTAATTAGGCAGTTTATTTACCGAAAAATAATGACCGTGGATGCATTTAATGCAGTTGTAAATTTATTAAGAGTAGAAGAGAAAATATGCATGAAGTGCTAAAAGTGCTGAAATTAAATAGGCAGAGTTTCGTTTACATACCTGATTTAATCGGCGACCGCTTCTTAATTCCAGATTAAGCTCCTCGCTTGGGAAATATTAATCAATTTTAATTTATTTAATTTTAGTGGCCAAATATCACAACAATAATGTAATAAAAATTAAAATGCAAAAAGCGGTAAAGAAAAACGCAAGGAGCGTGGGAGGGAGAAAGATCGTCCGTCAACACAGACAGGGGTGTCAAAATAGGCTGAAAATGGTCTATTTATAGGCCATTTTCGGGTCCAGGGCGGCAGGTGCCGCCTGGCTCGGCGGCAGCTGCCGCCCAAGAGGGCGGCAGCTGCAGCCTTGCGGTGGGCGGCAGGCCCGCCACGCTGGGCGGGGGTTGCCGCCTGGGAGGGCGACAGCTGCCGCCCAAGTCGGTGGGGCGACAGGCCCCGCCTTGGTTCCTGGGCGGCAGGTGTCGCCCAAGCTGGCGGCAGGTGCCGCCCAGGGGGCGTGGGGGGCCAGGCCGCCTGCGCGGGGCGACAGGCCTCGCGCGTGGCTGTTTTATTTAATTTTAGTGGTCAAATATCATAATAAAAATGCAATAAAAATTAAATTAAAATGCGAAAAGCGGTAAAGAAGGATGCAAAGAGCGTGAGAGAGAGAAGGTTTCGTCTATCAAAACAGACAGGAGTGCCAAAGCTGGGCGGCAGGTGTCGCCCAGAGGGGTGGGGGGCCAGGCCCCGCCCGCGCGGGGTGACAGGCCCCGCGCGCGCTGGGCGGCAGGCCTTGCCCAGGAAGTTACTATAGAAAAGTCAAATTTACTGTAGCAATGTCAAAATTTGAGTATTCACACCATGCACGTTTTCTCTATCAGATTGTACTTCTCCTCTATAGGCAGTAGTTTCTTGCTAATGTAGTAGATTGCCTTTTCTACTCCAGCGGCGTTGTTCCGCGATCCTTCGCAATATCCCGGACGTTTTTAAGTACCTATATTGGACATATTTTCGGTGAACTTCCGAAATTAGCCTCCCGGTCCGGCCCCGGACCTGTTGCAGTCCGGGAAAAACAGGCTTTCTGAGCCTCAAAATTTGGGTATTCACAACTTCACGTTTTTTATCTTCTTAAAGAGACAAAGAATTTTTATAAACTACTTTTTGAAAAACGGTTCCTTGTGTTCTAAACGATTTCTAATCTGTAAAAAACTGTTTTTCCGTGTGCTTATGATTTGCAATTCTGTCTGTCTATTTAGAGATTTTCTGTAATCTTTAGTAGACAAGGTTTTTAATTTGATAAACATTTTTGTAATAGTTAGGTTTAGAAGCTATTGTGAAAGAGGTTATCAAGCCAACCTTCTCCGTGAGAGATTCTAATATCTTGAATTGAGTTTCTGTTAAACTCTGCCTAAAAAACATGAAAGGGTGAGTGGTTAAACTAGAACCTTTGGAAATTCTAGTGGGATAAAAGGTAGATCCTAGTGTTGATCTATTGCCTTGGTACTGTTAGTTGTGTCTCTTACCTTGAAAAGAAATAAAATAGTTGAGATCCTCAAGATGAGTCTTGGAGAGTGGATGTAGGCGAGTTAGTGGCGAACCATCATAAATCACTGTGTTGATCTTTTTTAATTTCTTTGGAAGTTTTGCCTTTGATAGTACTTTACTTACACTTCTTATTTAGTATTTTAAGAAATGCTAAAGTTGTTAATGGTTCTGATGTTCTAAAAACTGGAAATAAGTCTTATCTTCTCTGAATTATAGAACTTCTGAATCTTGATAGTGAATATACAAGTTCTAAAACTGTTCGTCTATTTTCAGTAATATTTACTACTTGGGTTTTCTAACAGTTTTTCTAAACCTGGTTAAAGCTCTGTGAAGCAGTTCTATTTCAACAACTGTCTCTCACCAAGTATATATTGATTTTCTAAAACTTTATGAGGAAGTTCTAAATACAATAGTTTTTCCGTAATAAAGAAGTTCGAATATAGAAATAAGACATTTGTAAGCAGTTCTAATTAATAGCTGCACTTGCATAGTCTGTTTTATAGAACATTGTGAAGGAAGTTCTAATCCATTAATTTATGTTCTCACACATTGTGAGGAAGTTCTAATCCATAATTTATTCTCACAAGTTTTCTATTTTTCCGCTGCACTTAGAATTCTATATTTTGTTTTAAAATCTAAATTTATATTTTTAGAAAACCCAATTCACCCCCCCTCTTGGGTTATGCCATACATATACAGGACACACACAGCTTTCATCCCAAAACTGATGGCCAAACAGAATGGTTCAATAGCCTGCTAGAGGAGTATCTCCACCATTTTGTTTCTGTTAGTCAGAAAAATTGGCCCACTTTACTGGATATTGCCCAATTTTGTTTCAATGCTCAAAAGAGCTCTTCTACTAATTGAAGTCCATTTGAGATTGTTATAGGTCAACAACCATTACTACCTCATACACTGGATAGATCGTACATTGGGCGAAACCCGAAGGCATACCAATTCACTACGGAATGGGAACAAAATGCGGAGATGGTTAGGGCACAGTTAGAGAAAGTAGCACAACGCATGAAGAAATGGGTGGATCAAGACCGCCGACCACTCACATTTGAAGTCAGAGATTTGGTATTGTTTAGGATCACGTCCGTCCAATTCCGGTTTTCCAACCATGATAAGAAATTGATGCGCAAATACGAAGGCCCAGTTCCCATCATCGCCAAAGTAAGGAAGGTAGCTCACAAAGTAGAGACACCGGCTTGGATGGGAGTCCACCCTCTATTCCATGTTAGTCAGCTCAAGCCTTATCATCCAGATGTGAATGATGTCAGCAGGAGTAAGTTGCAATGACATGCCATTCAATGACATGCCATTCGTAAGAAGCCATCATTTAAAAAAGAAGTGAAGAAGATCTTTGAGACGCGAAATCTGAAAGGAAGTTGACATTCAGAGTATCTAGTGCAATGGAAGAACCTACCGCCGTCAAAGAACACTTAGGAGAAAGAAGAAGACTTGCACCAATTTCGAGACAAAATATATGACTCTTGTCAAGGCACCCTTTCCTACAAAAGAGCACTTCAGGAGCTAGATTCTTAGTGACGAGTCGACGAGGGCATTGACCGTTTGGGTGGGGGAGAATGTAGGGGAGTGACGAGTGGTCAAAGTCACTTGGGTGTTAGAGTCCTTGTCCCGGCCCTTCATAGGTGCCCCTACGCCTATAGAAGGTGCCATTGGTTGTCTTATTGTAATCTTGGTTGCCTCGATGTAATATTTGATATATAAATAAGAATTACCATTTTGCCCCTCCGTGCGATGTTGTGCTATGTTTTGTTATGTGTTCCTCGATGATGCTTGAATTGTTCTTATATTCGAATTCATATGATTATATATTGGTATTATGTTGTTCTAACACGCATTATTGGCTTACAGATAACTATTTGATATCCTTGGCTGGCTTGTTTGAGGGTGTGCCAAGCAAGCGCTGCACGTCCGGTCTTGGTGCATGATAACGGGACCGTGACACTGGGAGGGAATGACATTGGCCGACACTAGGGGTGAGGGTGAGCTAGACCTGGCCTAGGTTTCAGTTCCGAAACCGAACTAGAAATTTGATGATTTCGATTACGGTTTGGAATTGAATGGTTATGGTTCTGGTTTCGGTTCCTTGACGATTCTAAAACAAGAACCAGAACCGATGGTTCCGGCCGGTTCTACGATCGATTTTCCGGCGAATCGCATAATTATAAAATAAAAAAGTAGAGAACATTTTTATTCAAAATTTAAAATTAAAAATTTGCGAAATAATTTCTAAAAAAAATACCCTTAAAAAAATTAAAAAATGCTTGAATTTAATTTATTTTTTTAAAAAAAGCATTTAAAAAAAAGACTTAAACTTAATTTATTTTTTTTAAAAAAAGTCTTGAACTTAATTTATTTTTAGTTTAAAAAATTTGGAACTTCTTTTTTTTTAAAAAAAGGGCTTTAACTTTTTTTTTTTTCAAAAATTAAGTTGCCTACGTATCCTCTTGGGGTTTAGAGAAATCAAAGCCCATGTAGTTCGTACTTATCTTGTGCCAATTTTACCCCTTTTACGTTAGTCGCTATTTCTACCACCGGTTGATGTTCCTGTTGAGGATCCATCGTAAAGATCATATAAATCTTCATTTTCTTTGATATTCTCTTATGCTCTTAGTTCGGCCTTGCTCCAATCTTCCACGCATGATTGTGCTTATAGTGAATCGAGTGTCATACTAGATCGTGTTTCATCAATTATATTTCCTCCTTGACTAAAAGTTTGTTCAACTACAACAGTGGAGACCGGAGCTACTAAAACTTGTTTTGCAATTAATGAGTGGGTTGAAAATGTATTGGCGTGACTACTCCACCAATCTAGAACTGAAAATTATTATCTGCAAAACTATCACCAAACTCAAAAGAAATAGTAAGATAATTATCAAATTCGGGAAAAGAACCAGATCCTTTAGGTCTTTTTTGTCTTTGTAGTAATATATGTTCAACAACGCCAACACCAACACTTACCTTTTCAGTTGGGAATGATTGAGAATTAAATTGAGAAGAATTAGAAGAAGTAGATGAACTAGAATATTCAACAAATTTAGTATATAATTCTACAATATTTTTTCTAACTTCATGCAATACTACATTTATATTAACACTATCTTCTATATCAAGATTTAATTCATGCAATACTACATTTATATTAACACTATCTTCTATATCAAGATTTAATATTTCTCAATAAAGAGTCAAATATTCAGATAAAACTTCAAATTTACATCTAGGATCAAATACATAAGCAATAAGAAAAACAGATGGTATATTTTTAAAATAAGATAACTATTTTTTTTCATTGATAAAACACAATTGTGTAATAAATCATCATTTTCAAATTTTTGAAGTGCACTAACAATATTAATGCATATAGGCAAAAACAAATGAGATGTGGGATAATAGACCCCACTAAATTTATATGTAGCATCATTAAAAATTTTTGTAGCATCATTAAAAATTTTTAAAATATCCAAAATTTTTACACAAAACTCCCAATTTTATGCATATAAATTAATTTCTTCAATATTATTAGTAATAAAAATGCATAATAATTCATTATATGAAAAGGACTCGTCTAATAATTCATATGTTGAATTTCAATGAGTTGGGACATCCCTTGGAATATGTTTTGGTCTTTCTTTTTTATTTTCTTTACAAAATTTAGCCCAACATTTCATCACTTGGGGATGTCTCTATAAATATGAAATAGTTTTTCTAATTGGAGAAATAAAAGATTGAAGAACTTTTAAAGCATCTTATACACATAAATTTAAAATTTGACATGCACATCTAATATGAAAAAATTTTCTACCAATATTTGGTTCACAAATTGATTTAAGTTCAATAATTGATTTAGTGTTGGCAGAAGCATTATCATCAATAATTGATTTAGTGTTGGCAGAAGCATTATCAAATGAAATTGAAAAATTTGTTTGGTCAATTTATATTCATCTAAAATTAAAACAATCATTCTATAAATATCATTTGCAGTATGTTTATCATCAAAAGCACAAAATGCAATAATTCTTTTTTGAATTTTTCAATCATCATCAATCCAACGATATGTAATACCTATATAAGATGCATTGCCAATGTTCAATCCAAATATCACAACAAATTGAAAAGCAAATTCTATTTCAGAAAATAAAAGTTCTAACTCTTTTTTTCTTTTTTTAATAAAGAAATAATAGTTCGTTTTATAGTATTTCTTGACACTCTTTTAGCAGAAAGATTTAAAACTTTTTGACAATATTGATTAAAACCTATTTTTTCATCAAAACTAAAAGATAAATGTTCCATAGAAACCATTTTAGCTAATTCTTCTTTTTATTGTTTTTTAGAATATTGAAATAAATAAATGTTAGAAAATGCGTACTCGAAAATTTGTGTTTGAGACTGATCAATTCTTATTTTTGTTGGATGTTTTGCCTCCAAATGCTTTCAAAATGATCCATAACCGCCCGCTTGTTTGTATTTATAAGATGTTCCACAATAATTGCAAATTACATCAAATATTTTATCACCTTTAAATTTTTTCATTAAATGAATGGCGAGTATGTCAGAACTTTGTCATGCTTTTCGAAAAATTTGTGTACCTTGCTCTTCCTTTTGTTGTAAAATTTCATTATTAAATTCAGATTCTTGAGTTGGAATTTCCAAATTTTCATTTGGATATCCCTTAAGATTATATTGATTGGGAGTCAAACCTAAGATGCCGTTTATAGGGATAAATGAATATTGTGTTTCTCCAATCTTTCCCTTACCCTGAGTGGAACTTGAGTTTCCTCTACTTGCCATTATAGGAAAATAATATGTAACTTGGAAAATTGAATAAAAAAAATTAGAGAACAGAATTTAAAAAAATTAATTCATAATAATTTGGACAAATAATTAGAGATTGGATTCATAATAATTTGGACAAAATTAATTTAGAGATTGGGACTTTTTAAAAATAATATGTAACTTGGAAAATTGAATAAAAAAAATTAGAGAACAGAATTTAAAAAAATTAATTCATAATAATTTGGACAAATAATTAGAGATTGGACTTTAAAGAAATTATTTTTCAATATTTTGGACAATAATTTATGAATGAAAATTAGAGAGATTGTAGAGTAGAGAATAATATAGAATAGAAAGAGTAGAGATTATTTTGTGTGAGGGATTGTAAATGGAATGAGGTTTTTATAATAAATCCAAAAATGATTTTTTCACAAATACCCTTGAAACTAGTCGTTATGTAGCCGTTTATAGTTGTTATAAGGGGTAATTTGGAGATTTCACAAAACTATTGAAAAAAAAAAAAAAGCTGTTGGAACCATCGGCTCTAGCCGTTTCACATTAAATTCAAAATCTGTAACTGTTGGTGCTAAACGGATGAAAATACTGTCGGTTCCGGACTGTTCCGACCGGTTCTGGGAAGCGCTGGTTCATGGTTCCAAAAATGGTGGAACCAGAACCAAACCGCAGGCCACCGGTTCCGGTTTCGATTCCCATCGGTTCAGAAACGATGGGTTCTGATTTCGAAAACTTTAATATGGCTGGGTCTAGGCTGAGCTATGTAGTTCAACGAATTCGATTAATTTGGCCAATACACTAATTTCGATTCATTGAAAAAATATTCCATTAATAATGTCATTAAAGAAATTAAGTTTTATTGATCGGTTAAAAATTTAGTTAGAAATTAATTAAATTAATCAACTCTCAAAATTACGTTGTCTTAATTAAGTATATAATAAAGTTAAAAATTAAAAATATTTTAGTTTTTATTTTTATTAAGTACTGATTAGTAATTTTAGTTAATTTTTATTTTAATTAAAATCAGTTAATTATAAATTTCAATTATGTTTTCATTTTCTTTAACTTAGGTGCATTTAATGATAAAATTAATTCGACTAGAATAATTCGGTTAAAATATTAGTTCGGTCATATTTGGTTAAGTTAGAAAAAACATTCGCTTAATTTACTTCGTTTAAAAACGTTACTTAAATTAGTTGAATTGGTTGAATGCTCACCCTTAACGGACATGATGGTTTTTTTCTTAGATATGAGCTGTAAAGATTTGCTTAGACCTTATTGATAGGTGAGTTTATGAACCAAACCAATCATTTTCCCATGTAAAAAAAATACATTACATTTTGTCACTATTTTATTCCTTTTTTTTTCACAAATGAAAATATAATAATACCTCTATTTATATAATAATTTTACTAAAGTGGTTACTTAACACGTATGTTAGGTGTAGATAAATGTTTTTTAATATGATCAGATGCACAGATTTATTTATTTGTAAGCAGTATTTCAAAGTTTTAAAAATTAAGGAGATCAATATTTGTAGACAAATAAATAAAATATATTTTGATTGAATGTTAGTTGCCACATGTTAATTGGATTGGCTCAAGTATCACTTAAATTCTAAGTTTTGACACAAAGAACTATTTAGTCTAAATATTTTGATACAATAATTGTTTCTTTCTTCACGTTTAGTACCGTTAGACTCTTCAATCTCCTGTTAATGATGCAAGAAGTTTGACTTTTAGTGAAAAACTTTATACTCGTTGGATGTTAAAGAGTTGATTTAAAATACAAAAATACCATTAATGAAACAACTTAAAGGTTAAAGGAGTGATCACAATTCAGAAATTTAACGCATTTTTTTCAATTAGACAGGCTAGGGTTTCTAATCAAGGAGAACAGACAAAAATGTTATCATCAAATGTAATTGAAAGTGGATGGGAGGGAAGTTATCTTAACTCATACTACAAATATGTAAAAGAGAAAAAGCAAGGATTCTGATTTTTAACACGAATAAGAATAAAAGTAGGTTATGTTACTATCATGTACACAAAATATGGATCATTTTTGGAGTGATGTAAGTCAACCATTACATTTGAGGTCATCCATACAATTGCATGCTAACAATTGTGAAGTGAGGCTGTAATCCATCCCTAAAGACCTAAATGACTAGAAGTTCTATAGAAAGAGATTAGAAGGATGAATGAGAAGATAGAAGGCTTAGGTGCAAAGATCGGTTACTTAAAGATGTTTATTATTTTAGTGATACGTATATTGTTTATATTTATGTTTATTATAGTATTGACTTGGAAAATTGTATACTCAATCAGTATAGTAGGCTTTATATGGAGTTTATGGCTTTCAAGTATGGTGATGTTTTTGATAAGGAAACATTTTATGTGAACTAGATTCAAGGGTGGCTCTAGTAAATAGCAATCTTCCAAACAATAGTCTAGATATACGTAAGGGAAACCCATATATTGTTTGGTCCAAAAGTAACTTTTTTTTTTTTTTTCGGTTTTGGTGTAAAAGCTATCTTTACCAATTATGATGTAGTGAAATTTGTATTACTGAATTTATACTTAAATTTTAGTTATCTATCAATGAATTAATTTGAGTGTATAAGACCCTTCTAATAGGAATGTTTTTATTTTGAAATGATTATTGGCTTGATAGAGTTGTCATTCAACAATGAGAAGGATTTAAGAACATTCACAATTAATGAGAACCTTAAATTTGTAGTTATAGGTAGAACTACATATATATTTTCTATAATTAAGGATATCATAGATCATTTTGATAAAATGAGAAACTCATAGATTGGTAGACCTCAATACATTTTTAGATTCTTATAAGCATCTGTACCACATCAATTGCCAATAAACATATTAAAATTTATAGCCAAAATTTAGGAACTATTTATATCAAAAAATTTGATCAAAATCTTATGTGGTATAACAGGAAGCATATATTTTGTCGTCTACAAACATATTTGTAAGGTATGAAAGTGCTCCATTGGAAGCACTTTGATTCCTATTGTTCCCTTTATGCTTGTTTCTTTGTATATAGAGAAAATCAATATCAATAAAGACAAAATTATCCATATAATCCAATAATTAAATAGTCAGAAAAATGAAATGCATTTTATATTTATTTTCAAGATATTAATTATAAGTTCATCCCTTATAGTACAATATATCACACTTTTTTTACCCTTGAAAACCAACACCACCATCCATATTAACCTTAACACTACCATCTTTCAGCTTTTCCCATAAGCAATTGTTAGATTTTTTTAATAATTTAAGTGGCCCATGTAATTAAAGGGCTGGTTCTAATTAAAGTGGCCCAAGATGATGATTATTGGGCTTAATGGGATGAGGACCGGTTAGGGTTTTAATACCCTTCCTCTGCCTTATAAAAGATCAAGGAAATCAACAGCGTAGGAATGAGAGTGTGATGGCTACCTCAAACATATAGCGGTGATAGGTTGTTTGAGAGAACGTGAAAAGAAAACTCCCATTGCTATTGATAATTCTCTAACCATTAAGAGAGAACTTACAGACAAAAGGCCAAAGTGAAGAAACATAGATCTACTGTTACGGTGAGAATCGAATTGCCGCAACGAGATAATCAATAACTATGGATCAAGATACGCTACTGTTAATAGTTTTTCTATTGAATAATTTCTGGACAAAACAATCTAGATAGCATTAAAGTTTTTTTACATGTGGTATCATGGGATGAGACCGGTTTTAGGGTTTTTAATACCCTTCCTCCATGCCTTATAAAAGATCAAGGAAATCACAGCCGTAAGGAATGAGAGTGTGATGGCATACCTCAAACACCTTATTAGCGGTGTAGGTTGTTTGAGAGGAACGTTGAAAAAGAAAAACTCCCATTTGCTATTGATGAATTCTCTAACATTAGAGAGAACTTACAGACAAAAGGCCAAAGTGAGAAACATAGATCTACTGTTACGGTGAGAATCGAATTGCCGCAACGAGATAATCAATAACTATGGGATTCACAACGAGATAATCAATAACTATGGATCAAGATACGCTACTGTTAATAGTTTTTCTATTGAATAATTTCTGGACAAAACAATCTAGATAGCATTAAAGTTTTTTTACATGTGGTATCAGAGCCTAGTTTGTTCTAGATTTATTTGATAGATTTTGTATTTGGCTTGATTAATGAAAATTAATTTCATATTATGAAATTGTTTTAATCTGGTATAAATGACGCCAAAGTTATAGAAATTGGAAAACGATTTGTTTTCTTTGTGCTTTCTAAATTATTCTACTGTAATTTATAAAAGAAAGATCAAGACATCTTACTATATAATGTCATTAAAGTTTTGAGATCTTAATTCAATCTCATAAGGTTTTGCATAATTCAATGTTTAATGAATGGAAAACTTGTTAGTCACCAAAATGACCTTGTTTGGATTTCTTTAGATATTTGATTATGCAGTTTTCAATTGTTCATACATGTGATGTCATTAAATGACATAAAAGATAAAATTGAACAATTGAGATCATTGATTATAATGTTATGAGGTTACCCAAAGGTAGACCATTACTTATAATTAATGGCGTCAAAGAGACTTATCATTGTATTTGATAAATATGTATGTATACCTAAAGGTAACATAGATATTTTTTTCTTGATTTATTATTGCTAAAACTGGACTCCAGAAAGGAGCACGGCTACGGACTCCAGAGAGTAGCACGGGGTGTGCTGTAATGAGCACGAGAATGCTACAGACCTTAGAGAATAGCACGGTTTGTGCTGTAATTAGCACGGGCGTGTCCTGAACTCTAGAGAGTAGCACGGGCTATGCTATAATATAGCACGGGTGTTCCCTGAGTTCCAGAGAGAAGCACAGGCATGCTGTAGTGAAGCACGGGCGTGCCTCTGCTATTTAAATGGCATATCAATTCGCGAGTTCCTGTGCATCAATGAAGGTCTACTAGAGTATTTTATTCTTGGCATCATTATTGATTAAAGCTATGTATTTAAGTATTACCCAAAGGTGAATTTAATTGCATAATTAAGTTTGTTATTTATTTGAATTCATTTAAGTTTTTTCTCAAAGTGTGAACGTATGAGTATATATATTATGCTGTAGTTTCTTCTAACATGTTCGCTATGGGCACTGGGTTGATTAAGTTCAATGGATTGAACTATGCTGATTGGTCTGAACAAATCCATTATCAGTTAGGAAATCCATTATCAGTTAGGAGTTTTAGACTTGGATCTGGCATTAGTCTCTGAAAAGCCAACAGCCATCATAGAGACCAGTACAAAAGTTGACAAGTCTCATTATGAGGCTTAGGAACGGTCTAACAGGCTGAGCTTGAACTTAATGAGGATGATAATGGTTGAAAATGTTAAGCCATCAATGCCCAAAATGGACAACGGTAGAGAGTACATGTTGAAGATTAAGGAATACTCCCAATCGGATATAGCTGACAAATCCATAGTAGGGTCCTTAATGAGTGAGCTAACGACCAAGACCAAGAAAGTTTGAATGGCACAAGAAGTTTGATTGGTCACAATCCATTCATGATCATGTGACTAGCATGCAGAATTTGGCAGCCAGATTGAAATCGATGGGTATGGATATGAGTGAGCCCTTTTTAGTTCAATTCATTATCAACTCACTCTCTCTTGAGTTTGGTCAGTTCCAGGTGAATTATAACACCCTTAAGGAAAAATGGAACATTCAAGAAATTAAGGCCATGCTGATATAAGAGGAAGGGAGACTAAAGAAAATGAAGGAACACTCCGTCAACCTCATTTTTCATAATGGATCTAGTAGCAGCAGCAACAAATTAGGGAAGAAAGGGCTCAATTTTTACATAATGAGACATACAACTAAAGAAAATGAAGGAACACTCCGTCAACCTCATTTTTCATAATGGATCTAGTAGCAGCAGCAACAAATTAGGGAAGAAAGGCAAGAAAAAGGGCAAAGCCCCAATGAAGGCGAATGAGGGCCAAATCCGTAAGGAGTTAAAGTGCTACATCTGTAAGAAGAATGGTCACTTCAAGAAGGAGTCTCCAAAAAGGAAGATCTGGTTCGAAAAGAAAGTTATATTTTACATTTCAGTATGTTTTGAATCAAATCTTATTAAAGTGCCTAATAATACCTGATGTTTAGATTCTGGTGCAACTACTCATATGTCTCATGTTATAAAGGGATTCCTTTCGATCTAACCTATAAACGAAACTGACAAGTTCCTCTACATGGGAAACAGAATGGAGGCACGAATATAAGGAATTGAGACTTATAGATTGATCCTGGACACTGGTTGTTATCTGGACTTGAAAGTGTCTCTATGTTCCTGAATGTGCTAGAAATTTAGTTTCTGTAGGGAGGTTGGACAATATTGATTTTAATTTCAAGATTGGTAATAGTGTTTTTTCATTGTACAAACATAAGTACTATTATGGTTTTGGTACTTTAATTGATAGTTTGTATCGTTTTAATCTTGATGTTAAATTTGTTGAATCCTTATTTAATGTTGAGCACAATATAGGCAATAAATGTAGTGCACATAATTAATGTTCTGTTTTCTTGTGCATCAAAAGTTAGGTCACATATCCAAAGAAAGGATTTTGAGGTTAGTGAAAGGTGAAATCTTACCTCAATTGGATTTTACTGACTGGGATGTGTGTATAGATTCTTTGAAACGGGATTTTGGAGGTTAGTGAAAAGGTGAAATTTACTCAATTGGATTTTACTGACTGGGATGTGGTGTATAGATTGAATTAAAGGTAGAGCAACTAAACAACATTTAATCCCAGCACAAAGAAGCAATGAATTAACTAGGTTAGGTCTTATACACACTGATATATGTGGTCCTCTTGGGGTGGAGAAAAATATTTTATCACTTTTATCGATGATTTTTCACGGTATGGTTATGTTTATTTGCTGCATGAAAAGTCTCAATTAGTGGATATCTTGAGATATTCATTAATGAGGTAAAGGGCAGTTAAATAGAAAAATTAAAGTTGTGAGATCTAATAGAGGTGGTGAATATTATGGAAAATTTAATGAAAATGGACAATATCCAGGTCCATTTGTAAATTTCCTTGAACGTTATGGCATTTGTGCGCAATACACAATGCCGGGTACACCTCAACAGAATGGTGTAGCTGAAAGGCGGAATCGTACTCTTATGGAAATGGTTATTATGAAAATGGTTAAGAGTATGTTAAGTAACAATACTGTACCTTTATCATTATGGATGCATGCATTAAAGACCGCTGCACATTTGCTTAACAGGGTTCCTAGCAAAGCAGTTCCTAAGACCCCTTATGAACTGTGGACGGGAAGGAAACCTAGTTTAAGACATCTTCATGTTTAGGGTTGCCTAGCAGAAGTCAGGATATATAATTCACATGAAAAGAAGCTTGATGCTAGAACAGTTAGTGGATTTTTCATAGGATATTCTAAAAAGTCAAAAGGGTATAGATTTTATTGTCCTAACCATAGTATGAGAATTGTAGAGTCTGGTAATGCTCGGTTTATTGAAAATGGCCAAATTAGTGGGAGTGGTAAACCACGTAAAGTGGATGTGCAAGAGATTCAGATTGATTGAAAGTCCAACTCAAGTGGATTTTTCCTAATGTCTCTTCTTCGGTTGTTTGTTCGCCTCTAGTTTGTATACGATTTAACAACATGGTTTTGAACAACAAAATAAGCATTCCAAACCCAAAATGACTATAAATGATGAACAGTAAATAATGAACAAGTCACAAATGAGGCAATGTGATTCCACAAGACAATAGCAATTACGAGGTAAAGGAAAAGAGGCCAGCTATTTCTAAGTGAATTATTGTGTGTACTACTTCAGCATGAATGTGAATCTGAGCATTGGATAACAGTCTCTTTCCAGAAAGCCATGGAATGTGATAATTTTGAAAAGTGGTTTAATGCCATGAAAGAAGAAATGAAATCAATGAGTGATAATCAAGTTTGCGACTTGGTTGAGTTGCCTAGGAGTTCAAAACAAGTTGATTGTAAATGGGTTTTCAAGATCAAACAGGACTCTAAGGGCAACAGTGAAAGATATAAGGCCCGACTTGTTGCTAAAGGTTACACTCAAAAGGATGGCATTGACTATAAGGAGAACTTTTCTCTAGTTTCCAAAAAGGACTCTTTAAGAATTATTTTGGCTTTGGTAGATCATTATGATCTAGAGCTTCACCAAATGGATGTAAAGACTGCTTTTCTTAATGGGGGCTTAGAGGAAGAAGTATACATGGACCAACCGGAAGGATTTGTGACCATAGGAAAGGAAAGTTTAGTGTGTAAATTAAAAAAGTCAATATATGGATTGAAGCAAGCTTCTCGTCAATGGTATCTTAAGTTCAATAATACCATCACTTCATATGGGTTTACAGAAAACACTGTTGATCGGTGTATCTATATGAGATTTCGGTTGTATCTATATGAAGGTCAGTGGAAGCAAGTTCAATTATGTTAATCTTTTTATGTTGACGACATCTTCTTGCTGCGACTGATGTGGCTTGTTACATGATGTAAGGGTTTTTTCCTCTCTAAGAACTTTGAAATGAAAGATATGGGTGAGGCATCCTAGTGATAGGAATGAAATATTCTGTGGATAGGTCCTCAAGGATGTTAGATTCAAAGAGCTTACATTGACAAGGTTTTAGAGAGATTTAAAATGGAAAAGTGCTCCGTAGAAACAGTTCCAATTCAGAAAGGAGATAGGTTCAGCGAAATGCAATGTCCTAAAAATGATTTGGAACGTAAAGAGATGGACTATTCCCTATGCGTTAGTAGTTCAGAGCTTAATGTATGTTCAAACATGTACTCGACCGGATATTAGTTTCACCGTCGGAATGTTAGGGCAATATCAAAGTAATCTCAGGATGGACCATTGGAAAGCTGCAAAGAAAGTACTTAGATATTTACAAGGCACTAAGGATCATATACTCACTTACAGAAAGTCCACCCATATCGAAGTGGTGGGATACTAGGATTCAGATTATGTCGGGTGTGTAGATTCGAGAAAATCTACATTTGGCTACTTGTTTCCCGTAGCTAGAGGAGCAGTTTCATGGAAAAGTGGAAAGCAGTTTGTCATTGCTACTTCCACGATGGAGGCTGAATTTGTGGCATGCTTTGATGTCATTATTCACGCATTGTGGTTGCGGAACTTTGTCTCAGTTCTAGGCATTGTTGACAGTATAGCTAGACCATTGAGAATTTACTGTGATAATTCCACAGCTGTTTTCTTCTCTAAGAACGATAGGTATTCTAAGGGTGCAAAGCATATGGATTTAAAATACCTATATGTGAAAGAAGAAGTGCAAAAATACAAGGTGTCAATTGAGCATATCGGTACTGATATAATGATAGCAGATCCGCTAACTAAAAGATTACCACCTAAAATCTTCACTGGCCATGTTGAAAGGATGGGTGTTATAGATAAGTCCTTGTTAGCATGATATTCAAACTTGTATATGTATATACATATGGTTATTTTGCTCATATTATTGTGACACTTGGATTTTGCTCATATTATTGTGACACTTGGGAGTTCAATTAAAGATGTGTTTTGCTTCTTTATTTGTTATCCACATTATAGATGTGGACAAGAATGGTTTAAGTGAGATAATAATAATATTGATTGTAACAATGTATTATTTGTTGCATCATTTCTCAATCAAGGATTTATGAATTGAGATGGTCTGTGATATATGGAAGGAATCATGTCGATTAATGACTTGTGACTGCCATAATCCAATCACTTCAATTCTAATTACTAATTAAAGCTAATATAATAGATGCAAAAAAAGCACATGGGTCAAGTGGGAGATTATTATATTATTTTAATAATCTATGTGGCCCATGTAATTAAATGGCTGATTCTAATTAAGGTGGCCCAAGATGATGGTTATTGAGCTTAATGGGATGAGGACCAATTAGGGTTTTAATACCCTTCTTCTGCCTTATAAATATTGGGCTTAATGGGATGAGGACTAGTTAGGGTTTTAATACCCTTCCTATGCCTTATAAAAGATCAAGGAAATCAACAGCGTATGAATGAGAGAGTGTGACGGCTACTCAAACATATAACGGTGATAGGTTGTTTGAGAGAACGTGAGAAGAAAACTCCCATTGCTATTGATAATTCTCCGACCATTAAGAGAGAACTTACGGACAAAAGGCCAAAGTGAAGAAACATAGATCTACTATTACGGTGAGAATCGAATTGTCGCAACGAGGTAATCAATAGTTATGGATCAAGGTACGCTTCCGTTAACAGTTTTTCTATTAAATAATTTCTGGACAAAGCGATCTAGGTAGCATTAAAGTTTTTTTATAGCAACATCATGTCTTCTAGTATAATTAAGCACGCCTCTTGAATCTGCTAATTGGTAAGACAAACATTTTGAGCCACATGGGACATCAAAATTTCCATCATTTTGATGCCAGCTACCAATTCGTTTATGCCAAAGATTATTTCGAAAAAGTATCACCATTGGCTTTTACTAATGAAGAGAGGTTAATTTAACCTTATCTAAGAATATCACTGTTAAAGAAAAGGCCTTTCATCTACTAGTATAGTTAAGATACACCTCTTGAATCTCCTAAGTGGGAAGACAAACATTTTGAGCCATAGAGGACACTAAAATTGCCATCATTTTGACACCAACTACCAATTTATTTATACCAAAGACTATTTCGAAGGAATATTACTATTGGCTTTTACCATTGAAGAGAGGTTCATTTAACCCTATCCAAGAATATCACTATTAAAGAAAAGACCTTTTATTCTCCTTAGAATTATTTTGTCCCACTCATAGCGACTCATAATACAGTCTCGCAAGACATGAAGAGTTGTTTCATGGTGAATCCAACATCTTAAGCAATTATCACCATAATAAAGGCCCCTTCTCTTTCTTTTGGCATTAGTAAAATTATGCACATTTAATCAAAGCATAAGTTTTATCCATTATGTCTCTTTTATTTCCATAATTTTATCCCAATTAAATTCATTATAAACAACATGAACTTCCATATGTTTATAAGCGAGCTTATGATGGAAGCGAGAGAGAATTGACCTTTTAAGATTAAACACCACACCACATCATCAGTAAGATCATCATTATTAGGAGCACATGACAATAATTTTATCAAAATATCATTAAGGACATGTAATTTAACCACTTCACGTTCCTTCTCCCATACAAATATATGTCATGTACCAATAATCTTCATTTAAAATTTTTATTCCTAAAGGGCCTTTTGCTTACTATCGCATTATCGAGCCAAAACTAAATGTGATCTCCTCTCCTTAAAGACCATCCCATTACAACTTCAAGATAAGGAACAATTGAAAAAAACTCACAATGACTCAATTAGGAATATTTTTTTTTTAATAATGGTTGCTTATAATGCATGCTTTAGATATTTATACTCATACAATATTAGAAAATTAGTTGATATTATTTGAATAATAATTGACAATAACTACCAATGGTGTGAATTTGAATACTTGATTGCCTTAACATAACAAGTTAAATTAAAGAAAGTTGAAAATTTTATTTTGGTTGGAAATGTAATTTATATTTTATTATTTATTTTATAGATTAATATTTTTTCCTTTAACATCCAAAATTCTCGTGCACCATACGGGTTAAGTTTCCTCTTTTTAACATTAGTCTTAATCTATCTCTAGCAATAAAACACACACTCAATTTATGTGGTTCGGGTGTTTGAACTTCATTTCTCAATCCTTCGCTCCCCTACCTAATGTTATATAAATAAAGGGCCTGCTCTACTTTACAAGCATTTGCCTTGCATAAATTGAATCAGAAATCTATATTACATTATAGATGATTCAATTCTTTAAACTGCCTAGCATTCCAATGGTTAGATATTAAATCACCATCAAAATGGCTAGGTTACTTGGTCATTATAGATAAAACAATATAAGAACCAAAAAGCAATCTATATCTTTTATAAAAGGAACAAAATTACTGATAGATTATAAACAGATTTGCAATTAAAAGATAGTAATAACAAGCAATAACTAGGTTTTTAAATAGTAGAAGTACTTGGATTGCGTATGCGTTATTTAAGCTCTATGATTCTATTGCTTTATACATTCCTCTCCTAATATTTGATATTACAAAAATAAAGAAAAACAAAATGAAACAAATCTATTTAACTCTCTTTGTAAAAAAAAAAGGTCTTTGTAAAAAAAAGGTCCCTGTAAATGGCTTTTGCTCACTCATTTATAGAGTTTGTGTTGCTTGAAGGTTACTCCATTCAAAAATCTTTCATTATGAAAATTGTGTAAGTTGTGCAAGTTGGCGAGGTATCTCTAATCAAATAAAATTTGTCATTTAATTCATGGAGATTTTCTTCTTAGTAAATCTGCTAAGTGATCACTTATGTATGGATTTCTAGGTATGAGATCGCTTGAGATAGTCTTTGGGTGGATAGGTGGTCGGCTTAGGAGTTTTTATAAGGCATCGTCTAAGTGGGATTTCCTTCCATTTCACCTAACCCTTCGTTCTTTGCTTTTCTCAAAGGTTAGGTGATAACCTAACTTGCTTATTGTTTTCTTCATTTCATTTTTTTGGGCTTCCTTTCTTGGGCTTTTCTTCTCCATGCACTTATCTTTAGATTTTTACCTTGGGCTTGTTTCTTTCTTCACAATTAGTAATGGATCATTAGTGGATCAGGTGAAGAGGCCTGGACATATAGTTTATATCAGCTCTATTTTATGCGTTGTAATGGCTAAATTCTCCATTATTTAGGGAAAATTCTTAAAATTAGAGCTTGGTGCCTTGCCTGCACAGAAAAGATGAATTAGTATGAGTTTATCTTGGTAAGCACCTAAATTTAGCCATTTTATTAATTGATTGGGGGAAATTAAGCTTATAAACATATAAATAATTTAATTTTTGTAGATGCTCAAATTTTTTCCTGGCATTATGACTCAGTGATCATAACCTAAAGTTAACTCTCAAACTAATGATTCGAGTTTAAGAAAGGTGACCCATCGGGTCATTTTCACGTTTTTAGGTTTCTAAGGGTTTCGCATCGAAATAGGGCCCAGGAAGTGCCTCGGATGCGTCAGTGATGCTTTTTGATGCATTACCTCAATTTGCATGCTTCCCGGATTGATTTCATGAAAATAGGGCCGCCTGTTTTGGGGCCTATCAGTGGCCCGTGCCACCTAAGCCCCAAAATTAAGGCCACCTAATCATATTTTTGCCTACTAATAGGCCTAAGATCCAAAGGTTTTTTTTTATTACCTACAAGAAACTCTTGAAAATTTATTTCCCATCTTTTGATTTAATCTATAATAAGTGTTATAGCTTGGATCAAAGAGATTATTCATCTTTCTTAAAATTTCATTGATTGTAATCAATCATCAACAAGTATTCACTTGATTTTAAATGTCAAATTATTGTTCAAAGATCAAATTTCTTAGGTGTTCTCAAGCATTTTTCATCAATCTCTTGAGATTTCACCAAAACAAGGTAACATCCGAGAGTTCCTACACATCTACTCCTTTTTCCTTTCTTTGGTGGTGAATATCACCTACTTTATCTTGGTTGTGAGGGAAACCTTTGATCAATCAAACTGTGCTTACTGCATGCATAGTGGCACACACCACAACTCAACAGTGCACGTCATACGTTGTGGCACATGCCATTTCTCTATCTGCTAAATAGTAAATTTTAACTAATTCACTAGGTTTTAGTCTGGGAAGCCCATACACCATAAGAGATATGGCGGACACCATAACGTGTGGTGCACATGGCTTCAATCCAAAAACTTAGTAACTAACATTTATGTGCTTTAATCAAATTCCTCAGGTCTTTTTAGGTCTAGCACTAAGCATTAACGCTTCTGATGTTGTTCTAGACCTATTTTGGCCCTAAAAGAGAATAATAAACAAGTTTTGGGTTGTGATGGTCATATTTGTTCATCATTAACGATGAACATCAAATTCTTGAATCCAATTCCTTGTTTCAATCTAACTCTAACTCTTTTACTTTACTGTCATTTATATTATTGCACTTTAAATTCTTGCAATTTAACTATTATGCAACTTTTAATTTTTTGCTCTTTAATTATGTTTCAACTAACCTCTAACCTTTACTTTTGATCTTGTTTTATTTCATGTTTTTTAAATCATTTGCTTTTTATGCTTTTTGTGTCACTAATTGTTATGGTAATAATTCTATGAAATTGTGTTATGATTGATTATTATTGTGTTGTATATGTATGAATTATTTCTTTTAATGCTTTATTATATATTTGGCTTATGTAAAAGGTTCATGATAAACTTTATTTTATTGCTTAATTGTAATAGTCAGAGGTCCTGGGAAATTTTTAGAGGGATTAATGGTAGAATGTAACCTAGATGATGGTTTGTAACTCTTTTCTCCTCCTTCTTTCTTTCTATGATTTTGGTTTTATGATTTGTTTGATGATTGATTGATTACAATGCTTATGAGTTTCACGCTTTTCAAAATGCATTAAAAGTATTTTTAGCATCTCAATCCAAGTTAATTTTGATATTAAGTTGTGAATATTCAAATAAACGATAGAGGCTGATTTATGACCGGGCGATTCGGGTATCTAAAACCTTCTCGAGATCGTAGCTAATTTCCTTACTTAGACTAATTAAAATCGAATCGGTCATTTCCAAAGAAATGAATGGCTTGCGAATTTTTCCCCAAAAGAGGGTGGCGAGCATTTTCTCAAAATCTCATTTTCAAAATAAAGCCGCATATCTAAAGGCGTGTTGAATAAAAAAGAAAACCACTTTTTGCAATTAAAATTAATCTCAGCCTGTTCCCCATCCTAAGGACGCATCTTTATTGCATCAAATTCCTCCATGCTTGAACTGTTGCTTGTTCTCAAACAATTTAGTTCAATTCTCCCTTCTTCTCTAAATCCTGCAAATTTAACATTTTATTTAAGAACTCATCTTAATAAGCTCTATGTTTTAAAAGAGTATGTTGGCTCAAGGGTCAATTTTATTTTGAGATTTTGATGATTATGCAAAACAAATAAATTTAATATTCTTGTATGTGCTAATATTATTTTATGCAGATTTTGATGATTATGCAACAAAACAAATAAATTTAATATTCTTGTATGTGCTAATATTATTTTATGCAGATTTTTAATATGAAAATTGCTAAAGAAGACAAGTTCCTACAAATTCAAGATTTTTTGGAGACCATGAAGATTATTGTAGATTTTTTAGCGGTTAGTATCTTAGGATATATAGTAGGATAGAGAAAATATTTTTTTATAAGCACAAAAATATATTTTTTTCTTTCTCAAAAATCATTTTCGGAAATTGGCTTAAAAATAAAAAGTCAAATCTTGCTCTTTTTAAATTTACTTACCTAAATGAAAAAGATTTTGGCTTAATTATATTTGGTAATAAATAAATAAATATTTGAAAGAGATTTACATATCTTTTATTTTCGAAAATTACCTATAAAAAGAAGCCAAATCTCTTCTTTATTCTACCTACCTAAATGAAAAGATTTTGAGTTAAGTATTTTTGACAACAAATAAATTAGTATATAAAAAATTTTCATGTATATTTTATTTTTGGAATGTCAAAGATATTCTTTAAAAAGCTAAAGAATCAACGCTTTCTAAATATGATCTTCATTCCTATTATAAAAGACGTTTTTTCTTCTTTTGAAAACGTTGAGGTTTTTCTAAGAGTAAGAGTCCATTGATTAAAAGTTTTAAATCTTTCAAAACTCTCTCTTAAAACCCCCTTATTTCTTTTCGTCTTTTTGCTTCAAGAAATAATTTTAAGGGGAAAGAAAATTTAATAACAACATTTTCTGAAGAAAAGCTTTAATCTTTAAATCTGTTTTCTAAATCTATTTTCTGTTCTTCCTGTGCTTATAATTGCATTTCTCTCTGTCTATATAGATTTTGTAATCTGTTATAGACTAGAGGATATAGATTTCTGTTAATCTTTATAGACTAGAGGTTTTTTAATGATTTAAATGAAAAACTTTTGTGTAATAGCTTAGGTGAAAAGCTATAGTGTAATAAGTTATCAAGCGACCTTCTCCTTGTGTGAGATTCTAATGTCTTGATGTGAGTTTCTGTTCTCTGTAAAAATAGAAAGGGTTAAGATTGACTATAACCTTTGAAAAATCCAGTAGGATAAAGGTTAGATCTAAGTGTTGATATATTTTTATGGGTCCCGTTTATATATGGCACAACCCAAGAGAGGAGTAAATTGGGTTTAAAAAAATTGCTTTCAAAAACAAAATCAGAATTCTATTGCAGCGGAAATAGAAAGCGTTTATGAGAGTTAGTTATCAAGTTTAAAAATACCACACAAAGCTTGATGCAAGATTAGAAAGACTTTGCAAAGAGCAGCTATTGATTAAAACTGCTTTACAAATCTTAATTAATTTCAAAAACACTTTATGAAGGAAAGTTATTACGATTAGAACTACTTCATAAAGCTTAGACAAACATTAAAGATTTTGTGAAAAATAGTTATTGATTTTTAGAACTGCTTCACAAAACTTTAAGCAAACTTAGAAAACTGATTAAAATTCAAGTTGTGATTTATACTGAAAATAGAAGAACAGATTAGAATTTGGTATAATCACAATATAATAATCGAGAGTTCTAATTTTTAATAAAGATAAAGCTTATCCAACTTTAGAACCATAAAATTGTCAACATCTTTGCATTTTTAAAAGATTAACATAAGTGTAAATAAAATAAAATCAAGCAGAACTTCAGAAAATGAAAAAGATAAATACAACGATTTATAGTGGTTCGACACTAACTCGCCTACATCCACTCCCCAAGACTCATCTTGAGATCCTCCACTATGTTATCTCTTTCAAGGGTAAGAGACACAAACCACCAGTAAGAGAGACAAACCAACAGTACAAGGCAATAGATCAACACCTAGATCTACCCTTTGTCCCACTAGATTTTCCAAAAGTTCTAGTCAACCTCAACTCTTTCTATTTTTGCAAAAAACAGAAAGTCAAATCAAGACATTAAAATCTCACATAAGGAGAAGGTCGCTTCATAACTCATTCCACAATAGCTTTTCACCTAAGCTATTACAGAAAAGTTTTTCAAATAAAAACCTGTCTACAACAGATTACAGAACCTATATAGACAGAGAGAAATGCAAATATAAGCACAGGAAAAACAGAAATCAAGATTAGAAAATCGATTTAAATAAAAGAATTGTTTTTCAAAAGATGTTGTTATAAAACTTTCTTTTTTCTTAAAATTATTTCTTGAAGCAATAACACGAAAAGAAATAAGGGGGTTTTTGAGAGAGAGCTTTGAGGGATTTAAAATATATGATCAATGGACTCTTACTCTTAAAATAAAATATCCACGTCTTCATAAGAGGAAGACGCCTTTATAAAGGGATGAAGATCCCGCTTTAGAAAACATAATATTTAGCTTTTAAAGAAGAATTTTGACTTTCTAAAGATGAAAGATACATAGATCTTATTGCCAAAAATGTTTTGAGTCAAAATATTTTCTTTTAAGGTAAGCGAATAAAAACAAGATTTTGGACTTTCTTTATAAAACAACTTCCAAAACTAAAAAGATATAGAAATATTTTTCAAATATTTTGTTACCAAAAATAATTAATGCAAAATCCTTTTCTTTTAGGAAAGTAAATCAAAAAGATCATGATTTGACTTTTATTATTTAAGGAAATTTTCAAAAATCATTTTTAAGAGAGAAAAAAATATCTTGTGCTTATAAAAAAAATTCTCCTTATCCTGCAATAAATCCTAAGAAATTTAACCACTAAAATCTTCAATAGTCTTCATGGTCTTCAATTAATCTTGGATTTACAGGAACTTACCTTCTTTATCAATTTCCATATTTAGAAATGAATAAATCTGTGTAAAATAATATTAGCATGTACAAAAATATTAAATTTATTTGTTTTGCATAATCATCAAAATCTCAAGATAGAATTGACCATTGAGCTAACAATTTCCTTGTAATGTTGGTTTATCTCTTACCCTTGAAAAGAGATAACATAGTGGAGGATCTCAAGATGAGTCTTGGGGAGTGGATGTAGGTGAGTTAGTGCCGAACCAGTGCCGAACCACTATAAATCTTTGTGTTTATCTTTTTTTATTTTCTGAAGTTCTGCTTGATTATATTCTGTTTACACAACTGTTAATCTTTTTTTTAAGAAATCCAAAGTTGTTAATGAATTTCTGTTTCTAAACATGAAAAGCTTTATCTTTGTGGAATATTAGAATTTTGGATTTTTGTATTCTGATTATACTAAGTTCTAATTTGTTCTTCTACATTCAGTGTAAATCACAATATGAATTATAATAAGTTTTCTAATTTTGCTTAAAGCTTTGTGAAGTAGTTCTAAACACAATAACTATTCTTCAAAAGGTCTTTCTAAATCTACTAAGCTTCGTGAAGTAGTTCTAAATACAATAACTATTCCAATAACTATTCTTCACACGAGGGTCTTTCTAAATCTGCTTCAAGCTTTGTGAAGTAGTTCTAAATGCAATAATTATTCTTCACAGAGTCTTTCTAAAATTGCTTGAGCTTTGTGCAACAGTTCTAAATGCAATAGTTGTTCTTCACAGTCTTTCTAAATTTGCAACAAGCTTTGTGAGGTAGTTCTAAACTTGATAACTAACCCTCATAAACGATTTCTAATTCCGTTGCAACATTATTCTGATTTTTTTATTTTGAAATTCAAATTTTTAGAAAACCCAATTCACTCCCCTTTTGGGTTGTCCCATACATAAACGGGACCCATAATTCGGTATCAAAGCACTTGGCTCTTGACTTACCGAAGCTTAACAGCTAGAAAAGATCCCATGGCAGCCCCACTTCCTCTTATATCTTTAGAAAGTCAATCTGTTTCTAGACCCACTCTGTTCAATGGTTCTAATAACTCTTACTGGAAAACTAGAATGGAAAAAAAATCAATTGATATAAACTGCTGGAGGAACGTTATTACTGGTCCTCGTATTCCTATGAAAACTGTAGAAAATGTAAGAGTCCGAAAGACAGAAGAAGAATATACCATGCTGATTGGAATGCCATTTCTATAAATGTAAAAGCCATCAATATTCTTCACTGTGCATTAGATCCAATAGAATACAACAAAGTATCTAGATATAAGTCTGCAATAGAAATTTGGGAAAAACTCAGAGTTACCTATGAGGGTACTGACCAAGTGAAGGAATCCAAAATCAATATCATTTGGAGAGAATATGAAATGTATAGTATGAAAGAAGGAGAGACTATAGCTGAACTAAATTCCAGATTCACAAATATAGTAATATAGTAATCCTTTGAGAAAAACTCTTGGAAAGGAAAATTGCAAGAAGAAAGCTTGGTTTAGGAAATCCTTTAGAATATTCTACCGGAAACAATGGTGGAAATCTATAGGAACTATATTAACTATAAAGAGACTCAATAACCTATTGATTATTTAATGGAGCTTCTTGTTCAGAGAGATTGAAATTCTTCTTTGACTATAGAGATAAGAAAAAGAAGGACTAAGCCTTGAAAGTAGTTTTCCAGTGAATAAAGTTCTTCTGATTCTTGGATAGTTTGATGATTTAAACACTTGTTGGCTAAGAGATTAAAGAATTCTTATTAAGAAAGGTGGAAGGCCACGAAAAAAGTTTATTAAAAAAAAAAAAACCAGAATTAATGCTCAAAGGTCTATCAATGAAATATTATTTAAGGATAGGAAAAATTTAATGATCCTTGATGTGGTTAATTCAAAGAGTGCCTAAATCATTTCTTACAAGATACCCATAAAATTCTTTTTTTTAGCCTCACAAATTAAACCTAAGAAAGAAAGGTTCTTAAATATAAAGGACAGTGAACATTTCCTATACGCCAATTAGTTCATTATGACAGATTCTCAGAATAACTGCAAGAAATAATGCATCATCAGCATTCTAGGGCTTTAATCTACTGAAAGAAATATACTTTTCAAAAATAAAAAATTTTGAGTTATATCCTTAAAACTATTTTAATTTTGCTCTTTTAAATTTTCTGAAAAAACAAAAAAAAGAATTTTTTGAAGATTATATTTGAGGATTAATTATGAATTTCTAATGCAAAAATTTAAAATTTGGTGTCCAAATTTTGATTTTCCAAAACTTCGGATCTCTTTTTAATGGAATTAGGATTATATTAAAAATTTACATTTTAAAATCTCCCATGTTTGAAATTAGACATTGTGCTCAAATGTCTAAGGAAAATTGCAAATTACGCGCGAGAGGAAAAGAGAACCGCACATGATATTTCTGATGTAGATTTTATAAAAGATGATCTGGAATTAGCACATCATCTATTTTAAAATGTGAAGGTGGTAAAGGGGAACCCGTAGTTCAATAGTTCTTATATAAACACAAATAAATGTAAAAAATAAAAATAATGCCTGAACGTGGAAAGAATTAAAAAGTAGTGCAATACATAAAGGAAAACGATAAATGCGCATAAACGGAGTCCTAAATATCAAGTGTTGCAAGGATGATGGTGGGCTTGTGGGTGGAGCGAAAATCTGAGGTGATCTAGAAAGCTGATGAGTGGATATTTGGATAATCGATATATCTCCATCCGCTGCTGACTCTTTGATGCTTAGTCAAGTACTCAGTAATCTGAACTATACTCAGTTACAAAATATTCTGCACCAATCCGGGGCCTCCCTGACCATCCTCTCCTCCATTCATTTAAACTCTAAGAGGATCACTATCCTAAACTACTGAAAAAACCCGACAAAATCCTAATAATAAACTCAATATCCAGCTCTTCTTCTTTCACACCAAACCTATATATCTCCAAGTATGAAAATCTAATCTAGTCACTGCCTTCGACAATTGTATTAACGGTAGATCTTGCCCATATCAAACTGAGCTCGGTGCACAAAACTAGTTGCTATAATATCCAACCAGTCGCTATCATTGCTTTGTCAGCGAGGATGGTATAAACATATGCCTCACTAAAGAAGGTCCCATATTAATATTTGTTTGTTGCATAAAGCAATGAAGGACAAAAACATTTGTCTTGGATACAGCTCCAAGGCCCTTTGTAACTATACAAATGTTGTCCCAACAGTCTATGCAAAATCCTAAACTGAATCTATCTATTTATGAGGATTTGCTTCTCCAGTTTATTACTTGTGCCTGAAAAGTCATAGTTTGCCAAATTTCTTCATTGTTAAAGTCTAGTAGAACCATGCATTACTCCCAGTTTTTCTTTTGGCCAATCCCAATAAATCTTAAGTCGGGGCCTTAGAAATTTTTCGAAATCTCACCCAAATTCTAAACCATATTTCTCCGATCAGGAGACTTTGGTTTGTAACTGTTTTCTTCAATCAAAGAAGCACAAATTGTTTTTGCCTATTATTTTTAAATTTTACTTAGCTATGGCACTAAGGTATCGGTTGGTGGTTGCGAAGCAACTAGCTTTTCTCTTACGTTTCGAAGAGAGTTGGTGGAGTTGCAATGTCGGGTTTTGCCGCTTGCTGGCTTTTTTAGATTGTTTTTTTGAATTTGTGTAGTTGTGGCTTGAGTGAATATTTTTAGTCGCTCATCCCATTGTTTTCAGTTTCAAGAAAAATTCTTTTGGATTTTTCAATTTGTTCAAGCACACAGAGCCACAATTATAATTTTGAAAAGCTTAGCTTTTATCCATGGAAGTTGAAAAAACTACTTCCAAGAAAAATTTAAAATGAAAAAATAAGAAAATAAGGATAAAGATTGTACCTAGTCTTGAAAAGAGAGATTATTTGTCTTAGAGTGATATGGTTGTTGCCAGAGGCTGCTGAAGTTTGAAGTTTTTTGTTTAAAACGTGGTTTTTTATTTTGTTTGTTGATTTTTTAGAATAATCAGATATGCTCAATATGTATTGTGTTTACTATTTTTCTGTTATATCTCTACTTATAAATATCTGTAATTACTTTTTAATGAAAGTATGGCCTTCAAACAGTTCAAATATATCTTTGTTTTGCATATTTTTCTTCAAGTTTAGATTCAAAACTATTAAACAGAATGTATCAGAAAGCCGTTAATCTGAGGTGACCTGTGAGATTGAGTGAACCAAAAAAGCCAACATCCAAACACCCAAAACCCGTGAGATGGAGGGAGAATCAACTTTGGTTCCATTTACTACCCAAATTTGATAAGTTATTATCAAAGTTGGGGGTAGTTTAAGATAAGTGTACATCTTTAAAGCTTTTGATCTTTGGGAAGCTGTTAGAAGAAAACTACCGGATTCCCTTCCACTTGGAGACAACCCAACACTGGCTTAGCTCAAGAGCCATAAGGAGGAAAAAGACAAGAAAGCCAAAGCCAAAGCTTGCCTATTTTCTGCTTGGTGTTTACCCTCATTCTTAGCTAGGTTATGCAATTAAAGAGTCTGCTGCAGAAATTCAGCAATATTCTTGAAAAGATTATCAGAAAATGAAGGGTAAAAGCCAACATTGAAATCATGAATTAATTCGTTTGAATTTCAAATAACAAAATAAATGAAAGAGCCAAAAAACAGTAAAGGAATATGCTTACAACTTCTCACATTGTCAATAATGTGAGACTTTGTAAATATTTTTCTGATGAGAAATTGTTCAAAAATCCTTGTTACATTACCTGAAAAAAATATGAAAGCAACAAATTTCCTCTTTAGAGAATTCTATAGATTTGTCAAGGTATCACCTTGGCCAAGAAACTTTTAAATGCATTAAGGCCTTTAGAACCAAAGGAGATATGAGGAATGAAGGTTCTTGCTATAGAGGGTGCTAATCAGGCAAAGTCTCAAAATATGAAGGAGGCAAAGGACTAAAAAATAAAACTTAACAACAATAAGCTGGCAGTTGAAAGTACTTCAGCATTCTCCTCAATCAAGAGAAAACAAACTCACCACAGCAAGTTGTTGGTGGAGCCCGATGTCAAATCAACATATGCTGCCATATGGACATTTAAAAGGTATGCAAAAGCACAACAAAACAAGAAGTTTGAAGCTAAGTTGTTGGTGATTAGAACCCAGGAGGAGCATTTATTGTTGCTCATGCTTCTGTAAAAGCAAACGTCTAATGGTTGGCTAATAGACAATGGCTGTACAAACCCACATGACATATGGACCTGAAGCTCTTAAGGAGCTTGATACAACCATCATTACCAAAGTCAGAGGCCGGAAATGGAACGTTTACATGAAGGAAAAGGAACGACTGATCCATAGAAAGCTTATCTGGTTAGAAACTTATTTCTGATTTTTTATTTATTCCTGACATTGATCAACCTGTAGAATGTAGACAACTACTTGGAAAAAGACGTGAAGTGGCTCTGTTAGAAAGCGAAGTTGCATAATCAAAGATCCTGAAGGAAGAGAGTATTCAGATCAAATGAAAGGCAAAATTTATTCTCAATATGCTGAAACAGGAGTGTTCTTTGTCGGACAAAGAGATAGCCAATGTTATGCCTTGGCATAAAAAATTGGGGCCACTTTCATCATAATATTTAGTTGCTTCTTTATGAAGAAAAAATCAAATGTGAAAGGTTTACCTGATTCTGGAGGAAGGACTTGCCCAATATTTGCAGCTTGTAAATATGGAAAGCAATCTAGTTTTCGAAAAAAAAAAAAAAAAAAAAAAAAAAAAAAAAAAAGAGAGAGAGAGAAGCAATTCAGAAGGCTGGAACTAACATACAGAAAATTGAGGACCGCTGAACACCATCCTTGAATGGCAGTAAGTATTTTATTGCATTCATCGATGATTGTACGAATTTTGGTTGATTTATTTCTCAAACCAAATATTGGAGGTTGCTAATATTTTTTGGGAATATAAAAACTTTGGGCTGGAAAAAGCCAAAAACTTGACGTCATTTATGATAATTTGATTTTGATATTTTGGAAATGCTTAATGACAATATTGACAATAACCTGTAACAGGGCACCATCACTTACTGGAATTAATCAAGAAAGAAAATAGGATGTGTTTCAAGAAGAAAAAGGCAGCCCACGTGATTTAATCAGATCAACCTCATATCATGAACATACACAGCTCCTCTAAATAGGACAAAAAAGGACTAAGTCTAACAAATCCAAGAATAACGAATAATCAACTGTGAATCACAAGCCAGATTATGTGGCTGTGAGCATCAAACTAGTCAAAAAGAAAGAGCTAAACATGGACTCCAACAACGTAATACACCCAAAGAGAATAGGAAATATTAATAACTTCTCCCAAAATACACTATAACTCCATATTCCTCAAACAGTCCTGTTAAGAGGGACTGAGCAACATAATGACAACCGATAACTCTATGATCGTAACATCCCCGCCCAAACTGCCAGGGGGCAGGAGGCCAGAGTGCTACGAACATAGCTAGGCAGATGTATGGTGGAAGATGTCAGCAACCTATGGATCTGTTGGAACATGTATTGTAAACTAGAAGGACCACGTGCAACCCCTCTAACAAAGGGATAGTCCAACTCTATATGCTACTCCTGGCATGAAACACTAGATCATAGTGAGATAAAGAAGCACTCAAGTATCCACAGTAAAGTAAGGCGGGCACAGTCAATGGGAATCGAAAAATCTGAACGCAAATATGAAGCCAAGTAAAGCGCAGCAGCTTATGAGGCCATTGCTCTATCAGCCGGACTGGAAACGAGAGACAGTGTGTGCTCTGGCACACCACGAGATAAATGGACCAAAGGAAGAACGTACAGTAACCCTGTGGTCGAGCGCCTGGTAATTGGACACCAGCCCAATCGCGCGATCGGCAAACCCCGCAAAAAACGAAGAATGAAGTAAATGTAATCTAGACTCAGATTCCTTCACAATGCGAAGAATGCGATTGAAAAAACTTCATGGCACCCACCGTCGGGTCCGCATAATGAGGAAACAAAAATTCACACTGAGCAAGATTCAGGAACGGGTAATGAAATATTGCAAACACGGCCAACAATACTGTGATAAAGGTGAGGATCAACAGAAGCAGCAGGATGTAACAATGGTATGCCAAAAGGGGCCATCGGTACTGTCAAGCATCCCAAACCGATCAAGCAAAGTAAAGCACAATGTGATAACAAAACCATCTTCTGTATGTGTAATCAATACCAAAAAATGATGCAGAGGCCTAGATCTTCATAGCCAAATTCCCTACACCAACAACTGAATGAAAGAATGTCCAATATGTTGGGAGAAGACCCTGTAGGAAAGCATACATCAAGGTAAATCAAACAAGGCGAACGGCCTGCGATGAATGGAAAAAATAAAAAAAGCGAAGGGCCAGCTAAACTGCAGAGGAAAACAAAAGAAACTAAAAAACTACTTAGCCTGTCCAAACCAGCCTGTGGGGGCTTGGTTAAGCCTACAGGCCCTTGGCAGTACCCACATATGGAAGAATGCAAATCTACCATACTGCGGCTGCATCCAATATAAAGATCCTCAGAAATATGACCATGTAAGAAAGCATTAACACAAGTTGTCAAACTTGCCACCGCGAACCAAAGAAATTGAAAAGAACAAGTCGAATTCCGGTAATAACTAGAGAAAAGTTCTAAAAATCTTGACATCAATATGATATCCGTCGCGACTAACGTGCGTAACATCAGGGAACCATCGGATAAGCTCGCCTTAAATACCCATTTACCCCATCACATCATGTCAGGCGTCTAGGAACCAAAGTCCAAGTCTCAGGAAGAGCAGATAAACCTCCTCCATAGTTCTTCCATCCAGAATGTCCAAAGGCTTGTGTGACAGTACGTGGTTCCCGTAGGAAGAGGAATCCATGTTGACAAGAGAACCTAGGGTGGTTAAACAACACCAGATGAGACGGGTGGTCATAGAATGGTAATTGGGCGAGAACAGGTGCAAAGAGAAGCCAGAATCTGTGCTAATCAGTGCAAGTGGAATATCTGAAGTGGGAAACTGGCGTGTGGAAAAGGGAGATCAGGTCCTGTACTAAATAGTGATGTGTCTGAAGGAGGCGGATGATGATGGCGATAGAAATGAGGGGAAGGCGGCTGGGATGGTATCGGTGACGAAGAGTGGGGATGGTGAAAAATCAGTCGAAGATGTTGACAGAGACTAGTGTGGCAAGGGCCGGCGGAGAGGAAAGAAAGTGGTGAGAACATGCAAAGGGGAAGGCCTTGGTCCAGTCGTGGAGAAAGCGATCGTGCTGCGAAATCGTATAGGTGGGCTGATGGAAAGGGAGAAGGAATGGTAAAAAGATAAGACTGGGGTGAGAATCTCTGCCACCAGCAGAACACGATCGCGCGTACGTAGTTTCAGCGCAGGCAGTCTATAGACGAACGCTGGTGCGAACTCCATATGGATCATATCAACATACCTTACTGGTTGTGATAGCACATCATAGACTTATAGCTGGTGTACCATCAAAGAATATAAGTGTATACCTGATTTGTAGGAAAACACTAACCTCCATCAATATGCGTTGATTTACCAACATGGTCCTCGAAACAGTGTATTCAAATATATGAAAACGACTCTCTCAGATCGTTATGACACACATAATGTGACATCCATACTAACTAATTTAGTTGGTCACCGTAGGTACAACACCTAGTATTAAAAAAAGACCACTCTAAGGTAGTCAGATTTGGGATATAAAAACATATCTTCTGGGTACCTAATTCCTAGTTCCACCAATTAAAATATATCGAGTCGGCGCGAACGTCAACACTACACCCCAAAAAACACGTAACTGGAATAATCTGAAAATGCTATTTCATGTAAACTCTATAAGAAAAGATTATGAAGTCAAAGTGTGATATGAGAGGAATAATGGTTAAGGGAAAACGATCCTTAATAAGGAAAACTGCAGCAACCCCAGTAGTTAAGATATGTTCAAGTCAACCCCAAAAAGATAATGAACCCATCAGACCTCATGAAAAACACTCTACCTTAATCGCACATTCTCGTCAAAGGACTTACTTCCTACACGATATAATGCCCTCCCCTGTTTTGACTGTCTCGAGAGCGCTCAAAACATGTCACAATACCAAGGGTCTCCGTTCTGGATGCCCATAATGGGGCCACATCAACGATAGGAGACGTAATGCAGGCAAATCTATCTAGGTGGTAGAAAAAATGGGAGTATGTGCCCCGCAACATCATAGGGCAGGAATTAATATAATCCACAAAAACACAATCTCCCACCCCCACTCCCAATACCTTGCTAACTATTGGCGGCGAAAAAACTGTAGAATAAAATCAGCAATAAATGACGGTGGGTGACACATAGTCTTCTCTAAAAAGCAAGAACAAATTAAAGACCGAAGTATAAAATCAAAAACCTCATTAAGCTGCACATTTAATGTGTGAATAGTCCATTAGCTTGCTTTAAGGGTCTTCCTGGCGCCCATCCTCAGTTCTCGATCAAGTAGAACGCTACAATTAACTAAACCTTAAGAAAATCCCTTACATCACATTAAACATCCAAAGGACGCCTTGGGTCCCCAT
Organism: Jatropha curcas; assembly: GCF_014843425.1. The sequence continues at coordinate 1,767,589 of NW_023590991.1, forward strand.
AATCAATACAAAATTTTATTTATTTAGTAATTTGTAACTATAGCATAAATAGCTCTCAGTTAAATGCCAGTCCAAAACCAATATGTGAAAACACTTTTCTTCTTTAAAAGGAAAATTTTTATCTAGATGTTAATCTCCTCCAATTGGAAAACGTTGTATTACACACATCCGTTGATTTAGTTTTAAAGGGCCATTAACAGCAATTAGGCCTTTATTATTGAAACAATTTTTATATAGTAAGAAAATTTGTGATGGTCCAAGGCGTTGGTGCCAAACATCACCCACCTTACATTAAAGACTTTTAGAACTACTGAGTAAATTGAACAAATTAGGCGTTATCAGGTAGTTAATATAGATTTTCAAGTTTAATGTAACTACTAGAAAACTCGTAGACAAGATCACCCTTCTTTGTCCCTTCATGATTAACGCACCATGTCTTCTGTTCTCTTCCACTCAATATAAAAAAGAATCATTTTAGATAAACTTCACCATTTACAGGACAAACTGATGAAGTGTTTAAAAATTTTACCCCTTAACCAATGGAGATACAAAATTACTTTTTGTTTTAACATATCTAGCGAATCAAGAATACACAAAAACCTTCAATTGGAACAAGTGATTAGTGGCAAACAAATTTGATTATTTTATTTTTAAACTTTCAGAACGTGATATCAATGTGTGCGAATAATGTACCAACTTTAATCAAAGGATTGGAATGTATATAAACCATCCATTGCACCATATAATAATCGAATCACTCCTCCATTAAGTATGTTCAAATTTAGACAACCTATACCTTTCACTGCCAGTCATGTTGACATAAATGTTCGTTAACGTCTTGCCAGTAGTGCAGAGTGCGTCCAATCCAATTTGCTAAAAGTGTTAGTTTAACAAGGTGCTTATTATTCAAGTGTCCAAGGCGACAAAAGCTTGAGGAAAAAACACTCATAGTAATGTGTGAGATCGAACAGACATTGAAAGGAATCTCAACCAACAAGACCTAAATATTGTAGCCCTGAACGAAAAATATGCCACATTTATTTTGTTTGCCAAATTTACTTACACCAAACTGTGTCTTACATCATTCTCTAGGACCACAAGCTCACTGTTTCTGCACCAGCTTTCAGTGCACATTTCTTCATCCTCTCTGTTTTGAGTGTTAGTGGTGTGCGAGGAAACGTTCTACTTGTAAATCTGACCCTGAAGCATATACTGTCTTCGATTTTCTGTCGCCTTGAGTAAAACTACCTCTAATCTACGACCTGCCAGAAGTAAAAAATTTGATCGAGAATTTTTTGAATCTAAAGACGAGTTTGATCCAGCAAATCTGCCGATTTTTTTGCTGTTTAGTATAGAACGCCAGATGAGGCGTATGAAACTGCTAAGGTGAAATTGCAGATTGTGGCAAACAAGTCGTCGTTATCATGATTTTGGAGTGTGAAATCAATTCTGTAAATTAAGTTGGTCTTGGTGTTTGAGCATTGTGGTAGAAAGGTCTCATATTAGCTTGGACCAAAGGACATTGTGAGTAAGCTATAAATTTTTCTTTTTCTTGAATTGGAAGCCAATAGCAGGCCAAACTGGTTACAAATATTTTTGAAATTGATGAATGTGATCACCAATGGGCTGGACGCTGTCATCTTTGCGAAGATTAGATCAATTATTGACAGAGGTAAACTCCCCTTTTCTTGAGACTCTGTGCATATGAGTCTTTTAAAGCATTCCTAGACAGCAAAGGTCATTATCAGCCCAATTACAAGCCCTAGAGATTCTTCAGAGAGTGTGCCGATTATCCACCCTCGAAGAACACGATCTGCTTTCTGCCAAGCAGCGGAAATTCTGAAGTTGGATTCCTCTGTTGTTTGTCTTGTTCCTGCCGGAATTTCTTGGTGGTTCTTCTGTCGAGATGATTAAGAGCACTTCTTGACTCTCGGCAAGTCCTAGTACTTCTCATGCCATAGAAGGTAATTTGTTGGGTGATTTTCAAAAGTGATGAAATTGCCGAACGTTTTAGTGATAAAAGATGAGGAAGCCATGAGCAGAATGATATTAGAACCTAGATGTTCAGGCTCTGATACTAAGAAAGAACAATAGGAAATTTGTCGTTTTTTTTTTCAAGAAGAAAAGTAGCCACTGTTGTATTTAATTCAGATTCAACTCATTATTCATGAACATACACAGCTCCTCTTATATAAGAGTACAAAAAAGGACTAAAGTCTAAACTAAATCCCAAGAATAACGAAGATAATTCAACTGTAATCATAAGCAGATTATGTGGTTGTAGTTAGCTACAAACTAGTTAAAGAAGAGCTAAAAACATGGACTTTCCAACAAACTAAAGACACCCAATGTAGAATAGGAAATATTAAACTAAAACTTTATCTCTCCAATAATACACCTTATAACTCCGTATTTTCCTCAATCAAGGTCCTTATAAAGGGACTGATCACATAATGGACACCTTATTACTTCCTATTGATCTTTAAAACATATCAAAGGTTTGTAATGTGCATGTCATGCGAACAGTAGAATATGTTGCAGTTGCTTTAGCAAAAAATCAACGTCTTTTTATGGATAAGAAAAATTGCTTGCTTAGATTGACCTTGTTGGAGCAAAAGAGAAGTGTAGAAGGTTTTATGTTGACAACCAAAGCTTGCCCAATTGCAATTCAATACCCAGGTTCATAGCAAAACAAAGCATTTTCAAGATTAAAATTGCTTACTTTCTGATAGGGATGATAGCTAACAAATAGTGATGGTGAAGTACACTTAAGTGCACTACAATTAATAGGAAATCAGAATTGCTTGATTATTTCTAAATAAATCCCATTCCAAGGCGTTAATATATGGAGTTATCCCCCACTATACACCCATACAGAACATCTTGGAGTTGTAGCCTCTAATGGACCTAAGAGGAGTATTGGGACTCCTCTTGATTCTTAGCACGCTTTGTGATATTGGGGTGTCCTAAGGAGGCGCGTATACTTTGAATTGTTTTGTAGTTTTCTGTTGTGCAAAAACCGGGTTTTCATTGTCTGCTGGGATGACTTTTAGGCATCAATCAAGTTCCAGATTATATATGCTTCCTAGTGAATAATTGTGAGCTCGACTCAGGCGAGTAATTAGATATGGCTCAATATGTAGGTTATTTGCATTTTTATGTTATATCTCTTATAACGTTACAACTATTTGTATTTATTTAATAAACATACAAACATTGTATTTATTTTATATTTATCCATGTACAACTTATGTTTCTTATCTGGGTTTGGCTTGTTAGATATCTATAGGCTAGGCTGGTTAAATTCTATCACTTTCTGGTAAATCGTGTATAGGGTATACAATTCTCCAATATCAATAAGGAAATCATTATTCAAGCAAAACTCTGCTCAATTCCTACAACTATTCATGCGGTCATCATATAAAGCCTTGCTATCTAATCGCAAATAGTGACGTCTCCATGAATTTTCCTTTGTTTATTTGTTTGTGCCTCCCTGCTGTTCTTTTTCGAATTTTTATGGATTGGAAACAGTGGCACCGGAGGCTCTTGGGCCCCTACTATTGTCCAGCCAATCTACACCTGCATGTCAATATCTTCATCGCTATTTTCATCTTCATGGGGTAGATCCGGATCAAACCTGGTCACGGCTCTTGTGACACAGACTTATGCTTTACGGTGGAGGTTGGATAATTACCCACATGGTGTCGTGCACATCACTATGGCGGCTGCGCTGAAGGCCAAAAAAACAAACTATGGTTTAAATTGATGGCCTCACTTTCAAAAACCGGCGGTATGACTTGCCAAATCTATCTAATGGAATTCCGCTGCAACTCCATGGTTAATTCATGGCTTGTACATTCGACAACTCTTCCAAATGGCAATAGTGTACTCTGGCATTTAAGAGTGAATCTAAAGTCTGGAATGACCTTGCTCGTCGCGTTTCACCACAAAAAAATGCTTCCTCGAATTTCTTTGAAAATATTTTGAAGCCATCTGTACATTATAATATTACGTTTACAAGGCATATGTGATTTTTAATTATGAATTAATCTTCTAACATAGTCACTCAGTAGTAATCTTGAAAACTGTTAATTGAACTTATCAATAGAATGAGGCTATTCTAAGAAATATACATAAATTCATCGGAAAGCAGTTCTACCTCTTGTGTGACTTCCATATCACAGTGGCAAAGTGAGTGACGAGTTCTTGAATTTAATGCGGTTAATCCCTCGTTTGATCTTTTGGTAGCAATTCGATTCTCCACCCATAATCTAAAACATGATCTTTCAACGTTTCTTACCTCTTGACCTTTTGTCCATTAAGTTTTTCCTCTAAATCACATTGCAGATCAGAGGAATAATGTTCAAAACTCAGCGTCTATGGGAAGTTTTCTTTTTTAATATTGAATGAGTTCTCCCTTCTTCACTGTTCAAACAACATATCTAAAAGACTTTACTTACGTGTCTGTATGTTGGTTTTTAAAAAGGCAGTCCGTCACCCCCACTTCCTTCTATTTTTTGTTGTGGTTTCTTTTTTGTGTACACCCCTAAAGTGTATACAATATGTATTGGTGGGCTGCGATTCTCTCTCATGTATACTAGTGCTTTTTCAAATAATATATATATATATATATATATCAAAGCTGCATGAGAAGTTGTAATGCATAGTGTGAAGTTGTTTAATTATAATAAAACACCCTCTTAATCTCGGTCTCTGCTTCATCTATTAAGCCTTAT